>JAFIDM010000001.1:119964973-120002928 GCA_023159025.1 Thereuonema tuberculata
ATAAAACAAAATTTCTTCGTGATCAGAAATGCAACTAAAATCTTCTTAATTGTCCATTGAGCATTTGTTTTAAGTTCTTTTAATTAGTAATTAATGTTTTAGGCAGTGTGTTTTTCCGGAAAATTTTAAATGTCAAAAAGGCAATTTTTTTAGTAAATTTTTTATGTAGGACATATTTGAACTTTACATGTTTTCTTTTATTAGTCAATTTCTCTTCTCAAGAAAGTTCTCTTATTTTGCCAGCAGAAACTAGATGGGGTTCAGCAACGAGATGTTTTGACAGAACTGCTTACAATGTTTACAATGAACGAGATGTTTCAGCGTAGAAAAGAGGGCGCAAGCGTAGGTGAAAGCACACGCACGAGAATTCGCTGCCGACAACAAAAATCTTGTAAGTAATAATTATAATAATTACAACTTTCACAACTGGAAATTTATAGAATACAAGAATGAGTGACTGTAGTAAATTTAACATTAACTGTCAGAAATGTAAAAAATTAATGAATTTTGAAGAAATACGTTGCAGTGGATGTGGCCAGGAATTACGTCGTAAGTGCGTTGATAGTGAATCCAACATCACAAAACAAACTCCAAGAGGACTACGAAATTGGAAATATCTACGATGCAGAAATATTACAACTAGAACAAAAAAACCAACAAGTTCTTAACCAAGAAGAAAATAAAATAAGTCAGAAAATTCAGGACCTATCTGATATACCCGATTCTGCAAAAATGGAGCAACCCGACTCATACTGCACAGTGGAAATGGCCCGTACTATTCTGAGTGAAATAAGAGGAATGAAAGACTCTTATGAAAGAAATACAAGATGGTATGTCCTTCATAAATTCACAGAATCAAGAAATAATGGAAAAACTAACAGCTAATGAAAACAATATTAAGAAAATAAGTGAACAGTTAACTATTATTAAAAAGGAGAATCAACAAAACAAAGAGACCATAGACTTTATACAAGAACAAATCGACCAACTGGAAAACCAAGGAAGAAAAAGTAACTTGGAAATAAATGAACTAGTCGAACTACAGAATGAAAATTTAACGGAAGTAATAGAAAAAATAGCAGAAAAACTTAATGTGACGGATACCCTAAAAGACATTTATATTTTTCACAGATATCAATCACTCAATAAATAAACCTAGACCTATAATTATAAAGTTTGTCACTCAAAAAGCTAGAAATAAGTGGTTAGAATGTATGAAGAAAAAGAACACTTGACAAATGATGAAGTTTACAATAACAATAACTCAAGAAAGATATTCATAAATGAAAATCTCTCCAGGTGGAAAACCAAACAAGTAGCTAAAGAAAAAGGATATCAGTTTACTTGGATAAAAAAATCAAAGAATATTCATAAGAAAAAATGAAACAGCAAAGGTTATATGTATTGATACTGAAAAAAAACTTAAAAAAATCTTTAATGCATTAAAAAAAAAAAAAAGAAAGAAAGAAAGATGGAAAAAATGAATGAATTAGATGTTTATACTAATAATACAACTGAAGAATTTCCTAATTTCATTGAATGGCAAAGCTCTGAAAATAATGTAATAAATAATAATAATAATAATAATAATAATGATGATGTAATAAATAATAAAAGCTTTAATTGTCTGTTTCTAAATATTAGAAGTTTTCGAAAAAATTTTGATTATTTTCATATGCATATTTACAAATTTTTACCTGTAATAGATATTATTATTCTTGCAGAAGTTAACATAAGTAATGAAGAATCTAATTTATATAATATTCCTAAATTTAAAACAATCTATGAGTTGCGAGAAGATAAGAAAGGAGGAGGACTAATTATTTATATCAAGAATATATATAATATTGAATATATTAATATCAAATCTATTACATTTGAAAACATAATTTGTACATTAAGAGAAAAACAGAATAGGATCAATAAAAATGGTAAAGAGATAACAATAATTGCCATATATAGACCCCCAAACACTAATAAAAATAATTTTCTAATTGAACTAAATGATATTAAGAATAACATAAATAAAAAGATTAAAAAGAAAGCCACTTTAATTTCTATTGGGATATAAATATCGATATACTAAAGAATAAAGATAATCCACTAATACAAAAGTACGTAGAATTTTTTAAAATATTTACCTGAAATTCAATTTTTTAAATACTTAGAAATTTATCATTCTATAGGTTTAAAAAATTATATATATGGAATCACTAGAGATGCAAAGACAAATATCTCACATTCTCAAACTTGTATTGATCATTGCTTTGTTAATAATCAGAAAGAAAACATCTTAGGGAATATTATACATTGTGATATATCGGACCATTACACTATTATTTTACAAATGAAAGAAACTGAAAAAAATAATAAAACTGAAAAAGGAATTAGGAATAAAATAAAATCTAAGTTCATAAAAGATGAGAACAAATTCATAGAGAAAGTACAATCATTAGAAAATAAAATTAAAGTAGATAATACTGATAATCCAAATAAAATTATTACTCTTCTTATGAATATAATAAATCAATGTAAAAAAGACCCATATAATTCTTATAATGGAAATAATTCAAGACACCATCATAAAAATAACAAAACTTTTAAAAAGGAATGGATAACAGAAGATCTATACTTTCATACCAATCAAAAAAATAAATTATATGCAAGATATAAAAATAATAAAACAAATAATCTCTATCTTGCTGAATACAAGAAAAAAAGAAACTGGCTGTGTAATTAAAGTAGAAAATTAAAAAAAAAGAATATTATAAGAAAAAATTGGAAGAAAATATAAAAAAAAAAGGTAAAAACTATTGGAAAATTGTACAAGAAATTATAAATAAATATGAAAATACAAAAACAAATAATAGCTTGAGTAATTTAATCCATAGTAAAGGACTACAAAATACTATAAATGACATGGGAATTACCTTTGCAAATTTGGGAACTAAAGAAATTTGTAATTGCAATTAAAAACTGTTAGATGTAAAAAAAAAATAATAATTGTAACTCCATGATATTGCTAACACCAACTATAAATGAAATTATAAGCATAATTAATAAAATGAAAAATAAAAATTCTGTAGGAATAGATAATTTAACTGTATCCGACGTAAAAAAAATTAATTCTTATTTTGCACAAATACTAAAAATTTTAATTGATAAAATATTAAATAATGGAATTTATCCAAAAAAATGGAAAATAGCAAAACTTATTCCTATATATAAAAATGGAAATCATTTATTAAGTGTAAATTGTAGACCGATATCAATACTATCAAATCTATCTAAAATAGTTGAAACATATCTAACAAACTCAATTAATAATTATATTGAAAAATATACATCAAAACCAGTATGCTTATCAAAAAAAATAAAAGTGCGAATATTTTACTGAATAACTTAAGTGAGATAATAAACAAAAAATTAAATAAAAGTAAATATGTACTTATAATATTCGTTGATTTAGAAAAAGCATTTGATAGTCTAGACCATAAAATACTACTTCAAGAAATATATGATATTGGATTAAGAGCAAATATATATTCTATACTAAAAAATTATCTTAGCAATAGAAAATGTAAAATAAAAATAGAAAATAAACTCAGCAAACCTTATAATTTGAAGAAAGGAATACCTCAGGATTCTAATTTAGGACTTGACCATATTTATAAATTACAGTATATTATATTTATTTATTTATTTCTTAGTTATTTTAAATACATTTCAGTCCCGTTAGGAATTCAAATTCCTATCAACAGGTGCTGTTATTTATTATAATACATAATAATTATATTAAAAGCATTACATTTAAATAAATTTTACAAAATCAACTTATCCTCAAACATATTGAAACAAATATATTAGCACAAACATAAAATTAACAAATTATTAATCAATTTTATCCAATATCCTACTTTTTACCTTATTTTTTACAATTGAAATTCTTTTATAATCTTTAAATATATTCCAATTTATATCATTAAAGGTTTTCTCAATTATATAATTTAAATTTCTTATACCACATTCATTATAGATATAAGGATAATCAAGTTTTATTCTATTTTTATTTCTCAAATTATAATTTTCTTTTATACTTTCATCTTTTAATTTAACTACACTATAAAAAAATTTTATTATCATATTATATATAAATTTTTGTTTAGGATATAATATATTATATTTTAGTAATATTTGTTTCCTTTTATTAATATTATTCCAAATGTTTTTAGGAAATATCAACTTTAAAACTTTGGTTTGTAAATTTTTTAAATTTTCCAAATGTTTATTTCCTACATTTGCCCATATATTAACTCCATAATTTAGTAAAGAATCAAAAATTGCAAAATAAATTAAAATTTTTATCTTAAATGGAAGAATATTTTTTATATAATAAAATATATATATGGTTACATTTAATTTTTTATATAAAATATTCATGTAGTTATCCCATGTAAAAAAATCATTTATAATTACACCTAAATATTTAAAATTATTTATTATATCAACTTCAATACAAGAAATACATTTTGTACTATTTCCATGTAAACAATCATGCGAATGTATTATGAATTTAATTTTTTTATCTACTATTTTCTTTTTGGGTTTTATTAATATTCCTTTTGTTTTTTCATTATTAAGAAAAAGTTTATTATCATGAAGCCATTTTTGTAAAATATTAAAATTATCCTGTAAAGTTTTATTCCCAATCTCCAAGTTTAAACCTGATATATATATTATTATATCGTCAGCATATATATATATATACATAACAATCTTTTAAAAAATAAAAAAGATCATTTAAAAAAAATATAAATAAAATTGGCCCTAAATTGGATAAAATTGGCACTCCAATATTAATTGTTTTCCTTTTACTTAATATTTTATTTATTTGCACAAATATCTTTCTATTTGCTAAATAATTTTCCATAATATTAAATATTTTACCTCTTATTCCATATTTTCTCAATTTAATCAAAAGCAATTTATGATCTATCAGATCAAAAGCTTTACTCAAGTCTATAGTTATTAATAGTACAAAATGATTTTTATTTAAATTTTTATTAATATACCCACAAAATTTTTCTAATAATTTAGTTGTACTTTTAGTTTGTTGATAAGCATATTGATTTTCATTAATTACATTAAATATTTTTAAAAATTCTTGTAATTTTTTAGTAAAAAAATTTTTTATTATTTTATTTATAGTTGATGATACAGCAATAGGTTTATAATTTTTACAATCATATAAAAGCATTATTTTTGAATATTGGAACAATTTTTGATATTTTTAAATTATTTGGATACATTTCTTTATTGAAAATTAATTGTATCATTAATGCTATCAATTTAGCAAAAATTTCCTTTTTCTCTTTGATATCAGAAATAGATATTTGATCATGTCCAATTGATTTTTTATTTTTCATCCCATTTATTATATTTATTATCTCTTCATCATTTGGTACATCAGTTACAATTGTATTTATTAAATATGAATTATTTAAATCTTGTAATAAATTCTCTTTACAATTTATATTAAAATTATTACTTATTTTATGATAATAATTATAAAATTTTTCTGCAAGTGTTTTAAATTTGTTTTTATCTTCTATTTCCTGTGCAAACCTATTTATTTCATTTTCTTTTTTAATTTTATGTTTATTACCTTTTTTTCTTTCTAATAAAGCATTTATTTTTTCCCAACAATTTTTTGGGTTATTTACATCATTTTTAAATTTGTTATAATAATAATTATTTTTTGCTTTTATTATTTTTGATGTTAGTATATTTCTTAAATTCTTATAATTATTATAATATTGCTTATTACTTTTATTATTTTTATATTTTTTAAATAATTTGTCTCTTATTTTTATTTCTTCAATTAATTCTTTAGTTATCCATTCTTTATGTATTCGATTACCTTTATTCTGTCTATCATAACGTTTTTTACTATAAGGAACTCCTGAATAATAATTAGAAATTTCTGATTCATTTGTGTAATAAGTTATAGATCTTTTGGATTTATTGAATTCACTTAATATATTATTATATAAAACATTTGGATCTTCAATTTCTGTATTATTAATTCTTTCTAATAAATCCTGTAAATTCTTTTCTAATAAACAGTAATCAATGTTTTTATATTTTTTTCTTACATATTTTAATTTTTTATAGGTACTGTTTATATTATGTATGCTATCTAAATTTATACTCAAAGATGTTAAAAAGTGATCTGAAATGTTTTCTTTTATAATAAAACTTTCATAATTTCTATATAAATCATTCGTAAAGATATGATCAATATTAGTTTTTGTAGAAATTTTTCCATATCTTGTAATGCCATATAAACAATTTTTAAATCCTTGATAAGCTAAAGTTTCTAAATATAATTTTACATTATTACTTTCATTAAATTTAAATAAGTCTATATTCATATCTCCAATTATTACACAATTATTTCCAAAAGATGTATTATGTAATTGAAAATGTTCTTCCATTTCATTTATAAATAACTTAATTTTTTGTTTTGGATTGTCTATAGATAGCAAAAATATTTATATTAGTTTTCCATATATCTTTCTTTAATATTAGACTTAAATTTTCAAAATTAATTGAAAATATATGAACTCTTTCAACATTAATGTTAAATTTAGTATAAATAATAATTCCTCCACCTTTTTGGTCATTTCTTAATTTATAATACATATTCCAATAATTAATATTATACAATTCTACTTCATTTTCAAATACATTTACTTCTGTCAAGATGATAACATCAATTAATTCTAGTAATGAATTAATTTTACAAACAAATAAATCCCAATTTTTTCTAACAGATCTTATATTAAGATGTATAATATTGAGATTACTATCGTTCAAATCCCTATTATCAGTCATATCTTTCCATTCCTCCAAATTTTCCAATTCAAAAGTATCATTATAATATAGATATTTTGTAATATCATTGTACAGTATATCATTAGCCATTTCCTTACACCAGTTTTTCTAAGTCATCTATTTCAAAAATTTTTATTACATTCGAAGTTTCACCTTTTCTCACCAAAATTGAACAATTCTTAATCCATACAAACTTATATAATTTTTCTTTAGCTTTTAATTTTGTCTTCCACGACAAAAATTTTTGATTTTTTGTTAGATTGTCATTTATGAAAATAAGACTATCATCTCCATTGCTGATAATATCTTTACTTACAATTTTGTTTCTCTTCTTTTTCTCCATCCATTCATTCTTTGTCTGCAAGTTTTTGAACTTTACAATTATTGGCTTAGTTTTTCCTTTGTTGTATGTTGGCATTCTATGAATTGCTTCCAAATCTTGTTTTTCAAATGGCACATTTATTGTTGTTGCAACTTTACTCACAATTTCATACAGATTTTCTTCCCTATTCTCTTTAACATTCAAAATTTCTATGTTATTTCTTCTTGAATATTTTTCTAAATTTTCTGTTTGCTTTTCAAGATACCTTATTTTATCATTACTTTCTTTTAGCTCTTGTTTTAAGTCAGAAATTATTTTATTCTGTGTTTTGTTTGTTTCAATAACACTCTTGAATTTTGTTTAGAATAACATTTTAATTTTTAGATAAGAAGTCCAATGAGTCTTTTATTTCTGAGATATCCTTCATCAGTTTATCTAGATTGTCCAATTTCTTTAAATCGTCTAAGCAATCCAATTTCTTCTGAAATTCTTCCAGATTTAAATTCAAAACTGAATCTGATTTTACATCCTGTTGAGTAATTTCAGTCTGTTGTCTCCTACAGTATTACATTTCCATTCTTTTTTCTTCTTGTTTGTCATGGATCTGTATGTCGTTTCTGCCAACCAACACTTATGATGATAATTTGATCCACAAGAAAAACATGTTACTTCTTGCTCATTTAATAATAAAAGACATGATGCACACTTTAATGTAGAAGACATAATTATTCACTGTACTATTGCAATTAAAAAAAGTAAAGTAATGCTGAAATGCCTTATCTCAACAGAGCATAAACCTAATTTTAACCCTAACACAAGATCATTTGTATTTATCATAAAAATTTCATAATAATAATTAAAAAAAAATATCCTAGTATAAGACACAAGTGACATTTTGCTTTTGTCAGATTCTTGTGTTCTATTATTATGTGTTATGACTCTTTATATGCAAATAAATTTTCATAAAAATCTGTGATGGTGTGGTGAACTCATCGTGTGATTTGACGTGGAATGACCCATAGATAAAAATAAAGGAGAAATGAGCAGAGATGTTGACACAACACATACCAAGGAAGAATGGCTACTGTCCAGGGAAGGGAAATGTTTTACAGACTGTGTTTGCAAACACGTCCCAGACATGGAAACTTTGTTTCGTGTTTCTCAATTTCCAATGGGAAACAAGAAACATTGTTTTTTTGTTATCCATTTGAAATGGAAGACAAGAAACATTGTTTTTTTCTCGAGAAAACATGAATTTGTTTGTAAAGTGTTTCCGAGTTGTTTTCAAATTGTTTGCAAACTGTTAACAAACAATTTGCAAACAATTTCGAAACATCTTTAAAAACAAAAAGGAAACAAAAAAAAACATGTTTGAAAACAATTTCCAAACAATGTTTCCTGACAATGTTTCCAAGTGTGGACTGGGCTTAAGGAATATGATCTGCAACGGAATGAAGAGTACAAAGAATATTTGGATTGGATACGCCTCATGGAATAAAGTCCTATCGTTCACTGGTATGTTCGAATATGAAGAGTACAGCATTTAAAGTAAGTGAACTTTTCTACTCAAGACAAAGACAGTATTACATTCTTCGCGTGAGAAGGAAGAATCAACTTATAAATATTTTAGTATTAAAGTTACAAGAAAGAATCCACAACGTTAACTTCGAAAAGAGAGAGATATAATTTGTGATATGTGAATAAACTCTGTTAACTCAACTAGAAGTAAAGTGAATATAAGTTATAAACTTTTAAGAGACTAGTATATGAACATTAAAGAACTTATAGATTATTAGAAATCAAAGTATTTATTCAACGCAAGTGAAATAAGTGAAGAGAGTTCATTAAATTGAACAAAGTTAAGGATCTAGAAATAATTTTTGTTTTATTTAACACACTTAAGTCAGTGTGAGTTTCAATCTTTATTTTTTGAATGTAAAGCAAGGATATATTTGTTTTTAATACATATATAAATGAAACTTTGAAAGACTGAGTGTTATTATTTATAATTAACTTTATTTCAGAAACACATAATCACATACCTTAAGTTCTGCTAAACTAATACAGTAAAACCTCGTTAAGTCGTCACTCAAGGGACCAAACATTTTTGACGACTTAAGCGGAGTGACGACTTAGGCGGAGTGGGAATTTTTGAAAAAAAAAAAAAACACTCAAATACAGTATTTTCTCTTTCTTTTGTCTTTGCAGTCAGCTTCTTCAATTACTGGTTTCGATGAAAGAATATCGTTTAATGTAGTCCTGAGAATATGGGGTTCTTTGGCAAAAGCTGTTTTCGAAACATTTGATTTTTCAAAAAGTGCAATTAAGTCTTTTTTTTCTTTAAAAGATAACGAGGTAAGTTTTCGTTTTCCTAGCATGTTAAAAACGTAATCAAACCACGAAATTGCAAAAGAAAAAAATAGCCCTTAGAGCGGGGCTCACTCGCTATGAAATGAAGTAACACTCAGGAGCGGTCAAGAAAAACGTCTACACTCGACAGAGTCGCAGCGAGAAGTGTACTTTGAATGATAGCAGCGAGATTCCAAGAACCCGAAGGGGTAGGAAAGGAATGAAGTGACAGGCGTCATCGGAAATTCCCCATAAAGGCTTGGCTTTCTTAAAATGAAGGGGCGGGGATGAAAAGACAACACGATGGCATGCAAAATGGAGAAGAAAGATGCTTTTGGCCATTCTTGAAAGTGACGAGTTATCCGGAGTTGAATTAAATTTGGTGACGGGTAAAGGAGGGTTATTTTATATTATTGTGTATGAGACCTTGTCGAGACCAAAGGAAAACGACGACTTAAACGGAGTGACGACTTATCCGGGTGATGACTTAACGAGGTTTTACTGTATATAAAAAGTTTTACAGTAAGTTCAAAACATAAAATTACTTATAAGTAGAACAGGTCTATATTTAAATTAACAACTTAAGCTAAACAATTCTTTATTTTCCAATGTGCATCTAGGCAAAGCTGGGAAATATAGCTAAACCTATAACTAAATTTTTAGATTCTAGAATAATTATTTTTTTGAGTAATCTTGATCACTAACGAATGACTAGACAAGATATTTAATTGATAACTGCATTCTAAATTTATTATTTTTTAATTCTAGTCTTTTTTTTATTATTACTGTTATTTCTGATAACGTTTCAAGGATATTACAAACATTAGGCCATAAATATAATGCCCTTTCAAAGCTATGGTTCCCATGCAGGGATAAAGAAGTATTTGTGAAATAATGGATGATTTCAATTTTTCCCTAATTTTTTTCTATCATTTTAACCATCTCTTAGTGATGTTATTCGAAATTCGGCAATTAAATCTCTTCAAAACAATCATTATTTGCGCAGATATAAATGAATCGCAGCTTAATTATAAGTTTCTTTCTCTATGTTTATTTCATAACTTTAAAATCTTTTAATTTGGGATTTACAGTGTAGGTATTTAGTAAATTGAAGTTCTTTTGTTTTTCATCTACTTCAAATCTTGAAAGGGCATTGGCCTGTTGTCACGTGATGCTCTTTGTGCTCTGTTATTGATCGTTTGATTTAAGACTCGTCAAAGGAAATGGTGGTGCAGAAATGTTATCGGGGCGGCACTGAGCACAATGCAAGCCCTCGATTATATGAAATCCATTAACAAGCAATTCTAGAAAAGAACCTTTTTTATTATTTGGTACGGAGGCTTTCAGAAAATCAGTTTAGAAATAGTGCGTCGTAAGGATTTCATTTTTGTTTGTGTATTTAATTTTTTGATTAAAATAAACACCAGACTTGTAAAAGCTTGATAATAGCCGTCTGGTTTTTCGCGTTAGCAAGAACTTTTTTTTTTTGAAAAGAAAATAGTTGGATCTCAAAAACTTAAGAAAAAAAATAAAAAAGAGAAGCAACAAATGCAATTGCCAGTTATCACCTCTTATGAAGATGCATATATTTAATAAAAAGCTTGAATATTTAACAAATGCAGAATATTAATCAAATGAAGTAATTGTCTCACTGTTATAGGGATTTTATTTTTTAGACGTCTCAAGTCTTTTTGATTGAAATTTCTTACAGTCATATTCCAGAAATGGTCGAGCCCCATCAGCTGACTCCATATGTTACTTGTGAGCATAAGGTCTGTATTTTTTGATATATTTAAGAATTTCGTATCGTCTTCGCCATCTCTGTCTATATGTCTGATTTATTAAATATAATCGAAATTTAAAAAAATTGTCATATTTATATATAGTTAAAATTTATATATAGTAAAAAATTGGTTTAATTATTTTTTTTTGGCACTTTAAAAAGAATTTTTAATTTGTAAGATCTTATTTTTCATTACATTTTCTATTTCATATCATGAAAGAGAATTAAATTGAAAAAAAAAATTCTTTATTGTAATTTATATATATTTTTATCGGAAGCGGGTAATTATTATTTTACGTTTGGTCCAAAAAAATGTAGAAACGTGTGATGATATAAATATTTACAATATTTTTCTTTCAAAGTTTTCGAGAATCTGTAAGTTTACAGGTTAAAACAACAGAAGTACCTCCGCTATATCGCAAATTTCGTAAATTTGAAAATCAATAATTATAGGGAAGAAATCAAGTGAGGAGTTTTCAACTTTATTCTATTTCAGTTTTTTATATATTTTTTATAATTATATACAATATAATATATTGTAACTTATATTTATATTGTAACTAGCGTACACGCCCCGTCAACAATAACGGGAGAACAATACGACGGGTTTTGGTTGAGTAGAAGTATTCTACTTAAAATAGAGTATTTTGAGGAGAAGGCTTTTTTTCTGTGTTTAAATATTATTTTTAATTTCTTCATTCATGTCGAGAAATGTCTCTAACGACTCTTCAGGTCGTCGCTGAAGGAGAGCTTCTGCATTTAATGCTCGTCTGGCCTACGCTTGTAGTAGGCTAAAAAAAATGAACATTAGCATTTGAATTGTAATCTAATAGGTTAAAATTAATGAGTAATTTTTTATTTCCCTGGCTCTTCTCTCATTGCGTCACACACACACATAGAAGGAGTGATAAAACATATTTAACAACAATAATTTGAATGTAGTCCCGTGGCCTTAAGGATAAGACGTTTTTTTTGGATCAGAAGATTGCAGGTTCGATTCCTGTCGTGGATGTTTCATTGTAGAAATTATTTCTATTTATCACAGGAAATTATTTTCCAAACGTAGAGGAAGTGCGTTCGGCACAGACAGATTTGAAAACTATATAAGAGACAGTGGCGTATATAGAATATATTTTCGGGGGGGGCCCAAGATTAATATAATTAAGTAGACACCCCAAGGAAACCTATCTGTTCAACCAAAAAAAAAACGTTGGGAGGCCATATCTTCATTTTTTTGGGGGGGGGGGCCTCCGGCCCCCCCCCCTTATATACGCCCCTGATAAGAGATATTGTCTGAATATAAATATGCATTGTACTTTAGAAATACATTAAAAATGAAGGTTGAGCATTTTTTATATATTCGTTTATAAATATAATTGTAAGATATTAGTAAATATTTAACATTAATTACAACCTCTACATAGAATTTGAAACATAAAAGGATACCTTAACACGGTTTTAATAACCTATCAAGATGCTAAGCGTCATATTTACGAGTTTTCATAGCTCTGTAGGCTCCAAAGATAGTTCCACAGAAAGACTGAGGCAAGTAAAAGAATATATATATATTTATAAATAAAATAAATAAATCCTTGAATTTAGCTAGTTTCATCAGTAATTTTTTAAGTTTTTCATTTTCAACCAACAATGAGAGGCATTTTTTTTTTTTTTTTAATTTTTTAATTTTATTTATTTAGAATTGATGCTAATATTTTCTAATGTGTTTCCTAAATTTTAAGAAAAATGCGAAACCCTACAGTCATACCCCACTTTACAACAATTCACTCGACGACAGTTTTCACCATTATCCAATTTTGCAATAACTGATTCTCCAATACTATCCTTTTGCGAAATGATGCTACAGCTTCGGCGTCCAGATGACATTAGTTTGCTTAGTAATACGATACGAGCTTTAATACTCTGTGTTTCGCTCTGTGATTAAGCTAGGTGGGTGCGGGGCCTCGGGCGAAATGAATTTTGCGGGACCCTTGCCAATCCTATTTTTTAAAAAAAACGGAAATCTTACTTTAACAACCAAAAAAAAAAAGCGACGATCCTATTTTATCCTTTTTCTTCTAACCAGGCGCCCCCCCCCCCCCCCCAGCGCGGGGCCTAGGGCGGTCGCCCCATTCGCCACACCCTAACGCTGGCCCTGTATTAAGTAAACGTTAAACTGTTTATAACTTCCTTTTTTTTCTTCTTATTATTAAATTATGTAAATTAAACCTTTTGCAGTTCTCCGGGACCGGATTAAGGCCGGCTGATGCGAAAACATAGCCCCAATAATGATGCCCCTCGGCACTTTCTTTAGCTGGTAAAACATTAAAAACTCGATTTTCTTCAAAGCCATCTCGACGTCAGCACACATTACTTTATTAAATGTAAACTGGTTTTGTTTTTTTTTTATTATAAAGGGTGTTTCGTCACGAAATCGACAAACTTCGCTAGTATTTCTAAGTAAAAATGTAACATTATGAGTCGATTCGGCTTCGTGCTCGAAATATGGACACTTCGTTGTATGAAGCCGTAGATTGAAAGCTATCCGATTACCGTTTAATAATCTGAAATATAGATTTATTGATATGGAATGAAATTACATTGTATACCTTTCACAGATATACTTCAAAATGTCTACCTAAGTGCTGTAAACATGCTGTGCTTCCAGTGATTATATCTATGGAACATGAGCAGTAGTAGCAGCGTCAGTAACTGTTCCCGTATTTCTGGCTTGCCATTTCAGATAACCCAACAGATAGAAATTTAATGGTGGTAGGTCGGGTGACCGCGGAGGCCAATGGCAGGTTGCAGGCATTTTACCATATGTCATCGGTTACACCAGTGTTTCCAACGTTAGCCCCACAGGGGTGCAGTTTGATTGTTAAAGGGGGCAATTCGAAAATGTAGTAGTCCAGACTTAAGTTAATCGTATGGCGACTCTCAGTCGCTATTCGTGTTGGGTAAACGTCCAGTGTAGGTAACTTCTGTTCGCCTTGTTCGTAGCCGTGATCTCACTATTAGACGCTTGAGGGGGGGGGGGGGGCATCGACAATATTGTCCGACCATCAAGAGTATATAATTTGGTGGGGCGTATCAGAAAAAAGGTTAGGAAACACTGGGTTACACTTACTATTATACCCCTGTCGGCAAATAACAGGAATAAAACGACAGACTTCGCATTGAGTCAAACGAGACAATTCAGGTGCTCCCACTATAACCTAGGTGAAGTTGCTTTTCAATCCATATAAATCCTAATCGCCCTATAGCATATACTACAATTTTTGCTTATAAATCAATCCGAACACGCTGGCGAAGTTTGTCGGTTTCGTGACGGAACACCTTGTATCCAAATAGCAACAAGCAATGTAAGCCAATTACGTACTTATAACTAGAGCAACAACAATAACAACAAAAATCACATTTTCATCATTGCTTTTAGGTATTTTTGAATAACAGTGCTGTCAAGAAAAAAGATCCAAACACAAAAATTTAAAAAAATGATTTTTAATCACCCTCCAGAAGATTATAAAACAAAATAAAATCCGATATTATCTTTATTGAAATTTTGTGTACTTCGAGGGCATACTTTTCTACATTGAAAATCCTCTTTTACAGACAATTTTGTACAAGTTGGTGAACATTTTTTTTTTTAATGCAATGATGTTTCTCAATTTTTTATTTATTTTAAAAAAATTGCCCACCCACATCGATTTCTGTAGAAAGAGGATTTTCAAAATTGAAAAGTGTCCTCTCGAGATGCTTTTGTGAGAAGTGAAATAGCTTTTCCAATTTTCTCGTTTGTGCACCACTTAAAGGAAAACGTTTCATTTTGAGAAAGAAAAATAGAGAAGCAAAAATAAGAAAAAAGAGGATTACCAGTTAGACCGAAACTGTTTTTATTTTTAACGTTTTAACATTTATTAAATTTCTCAAGAATTTAATTTAAATGAATTTAATTTAAGTGAATTTTTTATGTGTTCATTATTTAAGTAAGAAAAAAACTTTTACACATACACACACACACAAAAAAAAAAGATTATGGCTCATATACAGGGTGTTGTAAAATTCGTGTGTAATATTCAAACCATGTGTAGGGGCATGGCTAAGGATCAATATATTTCTAATGAACCCACGTCCGGAAACGCCACATTAAGGCCCTAGGTGGTCCTAAAGTGAGCCTTTCCGAGAGAACATATCCTTTGCTACACCATGTTTTGCAGGCGAGCCCACACATTGATCTGGGGCTGCTATTTTTGTTTGTTTCAATAATATAAAATAGATATATAATAGTAGTATTATATAATAATAGTATAAATAAATTTAATAGAAATTTAAAGAATAAATAAATACTATGTTAAGATGCGTGGCAATTAATAATGGCTTAATTATTCCAGGTAGCTTAATGGCATCTATTATTGAAAAACTGAACTGTTGTAAACTGTTCGTGACCGAATATAAAAAATAATGCTATGTTGTATATCATTGTTTATACTACTTAATGTTGCATACTTATATAACATGTATACTTGAGTTATTTTTGCAGTTTTCCAAATTCTTGGGTAAGTTCTATATTCAAACATGGCTTTTATAAGTTCATGTAATATTGCTAGGGGTTCGCCGTCTTGGGAACACTAGCGCTCCCTGGAGCACGGATGCTTCGGCAACGAAGCTCGCACTTCGGTGCGAACCGACCACACATTATTGCTTCCAGTGTTACAATTATATGTACTAACAACTTTACTAAATGTTTTACCAAATAGTTCATCAGTTTGTTTATAATTATATTTTTCTATTAATTTACAAATTTTGTTTTTATCAATAGTTTTATTTTCATTATTTTTTATAATATTATTTATTATATTCTAAGTCTTTTTTTTATTATTGTAAGTATTTAGGAATTTATTTTGATAAAATCTTTGCTTTGTTTTTTGTATTAGGTTTTTTAACCAATTACTCTTTTTTCTATAAATTTCTCTATATTCTTTATTTGTTTTATTTTTTTATGTTTTTTTAATAATTTATCTTTCTCCTTGATATGACTATATATTTCATCTGTTATCCATTCATGTTTATAATTTTTTTTTTATTATTTTTAGTTTGATAATGATATTCATGGTTTTCTCTATATTTTTCTTTATTGCTTATGTGTTTTTTAGATTTATTTATAATTTTTACAAATTTATTTATTATTTTATTTGGGTCAATTATTTGCTTATTTCTTATATTATTAAGTAAGTTTTCTGATTTTTGAACAAATATTTCCTCATTTATTATACTATTGTGTCTTCTAAATTTTTTAAGATTTTGATTACTCTTACTTAAATTTTGATTATATATTTCTAACATTATTACATAATGATCTGATATTTCTGTTTGTATAAGATTACTTTTAATATCTTTATTTTTTAAATTAGTAAAACAGTGATCTAAGCATGTTGAAGTATAAGATTTTATTGTCCAGTTGCAGTATCAATTAAATTGTACAAGCCATAAGTATTAAAAATTTCTAAATATTTCAGTACCAAAGAATTGTTGTTTTTTTTCTAGAATATTTATATTCATATCACCAATAATTATAAAATTATCATTTTTTTCCAATTTTTTATGAGTATATTCTATAGTTTTTTTCTAATTCTTTAAGAAAATAAGTTTTATTAGATAGAAGAGGCTTATAAATTATTAATAATTTTTAAAAATTTGTATTATTTTACTTATATTAATATCTTTATATTTGAGTACAGATGTAATATTTTCAAACGTTATTGTAGCAATTTGAAAATTTATCTATGTATATTCATTTTTATAATGCATTATTATCCCACCACCTCTTATATTTTTCCTAAGATTATATATCGTACTATAGCCTTCCAGGGTAAAATATTTAATTTCATTTTCATTTATGTTTATTTCTACTAAAATTATTATATTTATTTCATTTATAAATTTTTGTATATGACAAATGAGATAATCAAAGTTCTTTTTTGTACTTCGTATATTTAAATATAATATTTTTCAGAAGACTGATTTATTATTCTATTCATATTCTTCAAAATCACTGTAGATATTTAATTTTTTCTGATCTGATCTGATGTTTCAAACATTAGTTAAACATTTTTTTTTTTTTTTTTAGTTTATTTTTTTAAGGTAATCTTCATTTATTATTTTTATTATAGATGAATTTTCATCTTTTCTTACTAATATCTTATGGAACTTTGTCCAAGTGAATTTATAATTCTTCTCTTTTGCAATTACTCTTGCTTTCCAAAATAGGTTTTTTTTCCTTTTCGTTAAATTCTCATTACAATAGATTCTACTAGTGTCATTGTTATCATAAATTTCATTATTTCTGAAGATTTTCTTTTCTTTCATTTTTTCCATCCAGATTAATCTATTTTTTAAGGTTGAAAACTTGATTATTATAGGCTTTATTTTGTTCTTGTTAAAAGTTTGAACATTATGCATAACCTCTACATTTTGAAGTTGATCTTTCACACCTATCTTGTTTGCAATTTTTTACCTTATTTTTTAAATTATAAATTTTACTTATTAATTGATTTTTTTATTCATATTTTGAATAATTGTTATCATATGGATTGTCAGGTATGATTGAGAGTTATGGTCATTACCTAATACGCCGTACTTTCTTTGATGGAAGCAGTTATAGTTTAAATTCTCCATTTCTTAATTTTAAGCCAAAATTTTTCTCCAGCACAAAACAGAACATGTGATTGATTACTTTCTTTCTTTAATTTAATATTGAAACAGGTGAAATCAATTTCTTTGCGATGTAAATTAAAAATACAAGTGGTGCCATCTAACGAGCGACAAAATTACTACTTTGTTAATTATTTTTCACTTTAATTAAAATTGTATGACCACTGCTAACTCACTGAAAATTCCTTACGATTCCAAGATTTTGCCTAAAGAAGAAATGATGTACAGTTTTATTTCAGTGATTAAGATTTAAGAAATTGAAGAAAGTGTTAGATAGATTTTAATCGAAGAAACATTTTTTTTTTTTTTTTTTTTTCAGTGTGAGAATTTAAGATGTTTAGAAATACTGCATCCAGGTTATTTGCAGTTACTAAGAAAATGGATGAAAACAAGACAGAAACAATTTTTATAAAATTAATCTTCTTTACTTAAAATTAAAATATTAGCAGTAAACTTGAAATTCTCTCGTCTTTGGACGGGTTGTAGAATATTATACAGATACAATATCTAAATTCTAAATTTCACATTTACTAAATTACTATGTTAAATAGTAAATAGGAGTAGCGATTATAATAACAATATCGTCCTTCGATAAATAATAATAAATTAGAAATTCTGTTCTACAAACAGAAAAAATTAATTAATAAAATTAATTAGAAAACTGATTTCTGAGTACAGCATAATTTTTATTTTATTATTTTTTTTTTCGAAAAGAAGTCTGTAGACATATTCACGAGAATTTTTCTTTTGACGAACAGACACCAACCGCTTGCTGTCATCACAAACACAGACAATGAAGCAACTCTACCTAATGATGATCGTAATGGCGTACAAACGGAGAGGAAGGATGTAGGGAATGTAACTCCCCATTGCATCCGAAAATGGAAGAATCTAGTATTCTGGATTTTTGTTTTTTTTATTTTGGTTGATAAGTTTATCGGTTCGTTTACAATCCCCCCCCCCCTTCCCTAATCCAGAAAAGGACACGACTTTTTTCTTTTTTTTGGTTGAACTACTACGACCACCATAATTTTTCTCATTAAAAAATCCAGAATACTCTTCTGGATGATTGTTAATTTTACAAATTTACTCTTCTGGATGATTTATAAATTTTGTTTCATTTATTTAAGGCAAAAATGATGTTTTCCTTATGTAGTTAAAAAAAAAATCACATTTTTTTATACATAAAAAAAGGAAGAATTTATAAGCTTCAAAGTAACATCGATAGTAACATGTTTACTAGAATGTTCTTAAGTGAGTTTTATAATAGATTAATAATAAGTAAATTATACTTTTATTTATTTTATTTAATATTTAATTACTGTGAACATTTAACTTAAAATTAATAAATAATAATAATATAATCATGTTGATTCGAATGATTACCAAACCATCCTCTTGCAATGCGCCACTAATTTCAGAAACAAGTAAAAAACAAAGAACACTTGAAACAAGTAGTTCCTCTGAAGACTTTAGGATGTACCTATTTTCGTCGTAGAACTTAAGTATTCTTACTAATTACCATAATTTTAATCAAAATTTTAAACGGTAAAAAAAATATTTCAAAATAAAATGAAACTACGATTTTATTTTTTTGTTTGTTAGTTAAATTCTTTTACATTTATTCATATTTATTTTCTGTAATTAAATTCACTCATTTGTGTTCATTATTTTATTTTTCAAATTTCAAATAAGAATTCGAAATTTTACTTAATTTTATTTTTAATTCAAGAGTTAGTTTTCATTAAATTTTGAAGAAAATGCTTCAGACAAAAATTTATGGATTTTTTTCAAACTGTACGGGCATTCCGAAGTTCCTAGTACATCTATTTACTGATTCAAAAGCTATTAGCAGAAAACAAAAACATTGGTGTCACTGAATTAATAAGCTTGCTTTTATGTAGCCATCATTGTTTCAATTTTAGTTTTTGACGAAAATGTAAATTAAAAAAAATTGTAATGATTTTAATGATTTCCTAATTATACCTAGTCCATTATATTTAAATACACAAAAATGCTAAAAACAATCTTTCGAAAATAGAAAAATAACCAAGGTTTTTCATTGATATATTACGAATAAAAAAAATTTATAAGTTAATCTTTAGAAATAATTGTTATTATCTTAGAAATGATGTTATTATCAGGTTTAAAAAAAAGATTTAAAATTGTAGAAAAAAAATATTTGCACTTAAATAGATCTTTATTTATTATACAGATTTAGTTCAATGAATAAACACTTTTTTTGAAATGCAGAAAAATATACAGATGAAAATATACTTCATAATAATTACAATTGAATATGGAATAACATTTGTTGTTAACAGTTTTGTACTATGAGCTCTCTGCGATTTGATACAGTCGCTAAATATTGTTATTATTTCTTTATTTACTTTTTTTAAAATTTTTAATACTTGAAAAATTATTCGTAACTGATCATATACACTTAGATATTTATCTTTGGACTTTAAATAAGATGAGAAACATTCTACGTAGTAAAAGGAATAACTGTCAATACAGATGGAGTATTTAGTACCATTATATACGGTAATAATAGAACAATAATAATACTGAACATAATACTGAACGATCGACATATTTGTAGATAATGTTGAAGCCAATTATCAACTTTTCAATGATTTTTGTTTAATTTTTTAACCAAAAATATTAGTTAAGTAATAGTTTCGATCACGACACTTTCGATAGATAAGCGAGAACGTAAAACTTACAGATAAACGGGAGCCTGGACGAAGAATGGAGTAGCAGGGTAGCCGCCCGGGACGCACAGACTCATTTTTTTTTTTTTTTTTTTTAATTTTTTGAAGAGGAAAAAGAGTGAAATTTTCAAACTATGTCCAGAACTTAGAAATATTTGTTCCGACACTGGATATTATAATTATTTTCATCACAGAATACGACTCTTCTTATAAGGTATTTCTTCCTTACATTTCTTTCATATCAATTTTCGTAATAAAAATTCTTTGGCTTCAATTTTTATAATCTGAAATACGCATTACATTAAATACTGCGATTTTTGTACCAAGTATTAATTGTTAGTTTTGTTGCGGTTCACCTTTATCAGTTTCACTATTCTTCGCTGGTTCTTCGGGGCCATTTTCTTTCAGAATAGGAATAATCCTTTCTTTCCGCTTGACGGCTTCTTTCTTGGGGGCTTCAATGGTCAGAATTCCGTCGTGCGACAACGTCGAAGTCACCGTCTCCGGATCGACGCTTTCGGGGAGGACGTATCGTCGCTGGAACTCGCGGGAGACATAACCGTGTTCGTCGAGCCTTTCTCCGTGCTTCCCCTGCACCACGATGAAATTATCTACGGTCTTCACGCTGATCTCGTCCGGGGTGAACTGATTGACGTCCAAAAGCACCTGGAACTTATCGGCGTCATTATGGAGCTCCGAGACGCCGCTGCCTTGCTTTTGCTCAGAATCCCTCCTCGGGCGAACGTAATAGTCCTTCCTCGGCGGAAAGAAGCCGGAGTCGTCTCCGAAACCGAATCCCCACCGCGATTCGGGCATGCGGTACTGCGGTAAATCAAAGAAGTCGCTTCGGCTAAATGGATGGTAGAAACCGAAACGTGACATGACGAAAAGCTAACAGACCTTATCGCTAAGACGTTGCCAATTATGTAAGAGGATCACACTCCAGGAATCGGAGATCACCAGGTATTGAACTGTTGTTCGGGAATTCTCTCGAACACGCTTGTTTTCGTCGAGCAGGAATAGGAGAACCAATTGAAAGCAGCCATTAACGATGATGTCATCAATTTTGTGATGACGAGTTTTAGAATTCAGCCAATCACGGAAAAAAATGGAATTTTTATACCTAAGACGAAACCTGTCAAACTACTACGATCAATTGCCAAAAAAAAAATATTAATTTACTTGAACGATAGAAATATTAAATGAGATGTATGTTTAATTGAAATTTTAATACTGTTCGGTTTCAAAAAAAAGCAAGACCCACCATTGGAAGACGATTTTACTCCGCAGAGGGGTGATACGCTGAGATGGGCACTTTCCTAAGAAATTCTTATGGACATTTTCGCTTTTAAGAAAAAAATAGAGGAGGAGCATTTCTGCAATAGTATTTATTCTTTCCATAATTCTTTCCGGAAAAGCGCAAATAGAATGCAGCTACCGGTAAACTAACTCTGATAAAAAGTAAACAAACCCTATTTCGATGAAATCGAAGAAGACCTGACGCATGCGCAAAAGCGTTGAAGGCACTCGTAAGCAAAACCGAACAGTACATATCCATCATTCCAAAACGAAAACAAACAAGCATACAAACAAAACAACAACAAAAATAAAAACAAACAAACAAGCAAATAAACAAAAATTCCCTTTCATTATTTAAAAAAAAAAAATGTATATTTCAGGGCTAAATTTTAAACTTTCGTAAGCCATCCTCACCAGTACGACGGTGACAGCTTCCCAGATCGTTGAAATACAGAAATTTCAAGTTATTGTTCAACAATTAGGTTATTATAGAAGAGATATGATTGGTTAATTTTATTGATGAGCTAATATGATTACCGTACTTTGTAATGATATACAGAAATTTAAAAAAATTATTCACCACCTGCTCGTGTTCTGGCAGATGTTAGCGTGGGTCTGGAGCCCACAAGATGTACGACCTAGAATTGCATTTTTCAGATATTTTTGAGGAGCTAGTCATTATCTGAACTTTAATGATATAATCTCTTCATATGTAAACTGTCATCATAGGGGAACCCAGGATTTTGGAATGGGATGGGTTAGGACGGTCGTAGTCGTTTAAAAATTAAAAAAGAGGTAGTCATATTCTTCCTCTGATTGGGGGGGGGGGGTACAGATAAAACAAAGGATAATCCAATCAAAAAATCCTAGATTTTTTTCCATTTTTGGATGGAATGGGACGGGGTTCTAACGTCTACCCCCCCTCCCTCCCCCTTAAACTGTCAATAAAAAGTGAAAAAGTATTGTAGGTTTATAACATATATATATTTTTTAACAAAAAAAAGTATATACTGATCCTAGATGGAAGCTACGATCAAAAAATAGTTATCCTGGACAATTGAAACTTTATACTTTTAAGTTCAGGGCATAATCTTATGATCAATAATAGCATTTCGACTTCTCACCTTTTTGAGATCAATTATGCAGTAGCACCATGGAATGACTGGGAGGAGTTGATCATTGCCACAGTTCTTAGACAAGGAAAAATTTTGGCGTCATGACAGAGGGGGGAGAGGTAGATAGAGGTATAATCTTTTCCTTTGTATCCCATAAAACTTAGGGAAAAAAGGAGGAAGGAAGAAAAAAGGCAAAGAAGAAATCATCAACACAAAAAAAAAGGTGACTTCTTTTTCTTTTCTTAGATGATATGAGGCTCTGATATTTTTTTTTTTTTATTTTCGAAAGAAACATCCATACTCTCCCTAATCATAATTCTAGGCTACGCCACTCAGAGGAGTTAAGAGTGAGCTAATTAGAATGTTATCGATATTACTTTCGTTATAAAATAAAGATTTGTGCATTTTTATCCTATTTTTATAATTGTGTTCATCGATTTGCAATGCTTTATCTGTCTGGCCACTATAAAGGTACCTTTCATCTTCAACTGTGTTCACTGGCTGCAGTAATGCTAAGTATTTCTACTGTTCCTGATAGCACGTGCCAACCGGCTGTTATCTCAACTGTCAACTGAAGTGATCTCACCTTTCCGTAGTTCCTTGCTCTACTCCTGCGAGATGTACAAACAAGGTCCTCAAAGATATTCCGAAATGATATTCCTGAGATGTTGACCTTCGCTTTTCTCTACAGCCATTTCTGTTCCAAGCTATGATAGACCTTTCTCTGTGCGTGCAAACTAACACGCCTACCCATGTATACATTTAATCATTCATAAATAATGCGAAATTATAAGGTAATTTACCTCAAAACGCAGTGTAATAATATCGTACATAATATCAAAATGGCCGCGCGGTTGGCGATGTCGCTAAGACACTGGCCTCTCACCTCTGAGTACCGGGTTCGGTTCTCATGTGGGTTTCGTTGATGGTGGCGATCCGCGCTGGGCAGGTTTTCCCGGGGTTCTCCCGTTTCTCCTGCATTTCTCACACCATTCTTTCTCAGTCTTTTTCTCCGTGTCCTTCTTTCCGTGGGATAGCACAATAGATCTTTCAGGTCGCGGTGCTCGTCTGTCAAGTCTCCCACGCTCACCACATTACATTAATATCAAAATAAGTGGGATAAGTTTTTTAAAACTCTTAGAATGCCAATGGTATATATATATATATATATACACACACACACATTAGGCAGAAAACAGATATTTCCAAATTTAAACTTTTTTTATTAGAATTCTTAAGATTCTAATATTGATTATTTAATAACGTTAAAAAGTAACTGTTACTTTTATTAATTTTAACAGAATTTAATACAGTTTAATTAAGTCTGAACAAGAAATGTAAATTTTTAGAAAATTATTAATAATATATTTATAAATGTATCTTTATATAAAAAAAAAAATACGGAATGATTATTCCATTAATTCTATCTTACTTCTCTACTAGTTATATTTAAAAAATAATTTTGATGATTTCAGTTGAGTTTTGTGTAGAATAAAACGTTTCTTTCATAAAAAGGTATGAAAAAAATCAAATAGAAATGCACTTACTTTCTCGTAATTGTTTTACCATTTCGTAATGTGAAGCCAATGAGAAAAGGTTGAAAAATACTTAAAACCTAATGTATTCTGCGGCATCGGTAACAGCCTTTGGGAAGCATCCATTCTTGCAGAGAGAGAGAGAGAGGTGGTCAAAGACTCGTCTATTCAGAATAGTAAAATCAAAATCTCGAATTTTATATAAATTGCAAACTAGGTGAGGAGCAAAATAAAAAGCAAAACATAAATTAACGCTAAGACTCATCACGGGTAACCCAACCGGGTTCTTGCCCATCCTCGAGGGCAGCCTGGAGAATGTAAATTAATATTTATAAAAAAACATATATAATGTTGTATAAAATGATTTATTATAAACAATGTTATCATTTAATAGGAATAAATTATAATTATATGTTACATGGAGTTATGTGAATTTAAAAATATGAAGAAACTTTTTTTTTTTTTTTGTATGTTTTTCATTGTTAGTTTCTGTTTTGCGACCCGAACCTGCTTTGTAGATAATGGTCCGTTTTGTCTTAAATGTATTTCGATTAAAGTCCCTATTGATCATAGAGTGATAACACATATAAGAAAAATTTCCTATATAAAATTCTAAATTCAAAAATAATAATATAAAAAACCAATCATCCAAATCGGTACAATAGTTTTGGAGAAATGTGACCATAAATGTTCGTTCCAATTTGGATTCACGTTCCGGGTTTTCCGCCGTGCGCGCGCGTTGATCATCCAATCACTCAATTGCGATTCACCTTGCCTGTAACTGACATTTTGTGCTTATTGTTCTAGCAAACGTAATTCTCGTTCGAGGTTACTCTCTCGAGCATGCCTAGAGGATGTGACCGAGCTGACTTGAGACAGACGAGCTTGACTCTCCTCCTCTCTCTCATTGAGCCTGTATATTTATTTTTTTCCTTATCTGAGACGGGTTTTTTTTTTTTATATATATATAACTACGATCGACTTTTAGGTATATTGAACTAAATATATACAGAAAAGAACCTGTTTACATCTCCACGGCGACCTGTTCACTCCTGACGACAGGCTAATTACCGTATATGCTCCAATAGAGGCCCCCGGCGTTCATTTGCAAAACTAGCCTCGGCTCCCGGCGCTTAATAGAGACCGGCTGCTATTAGAGGCCGGCCATTATTAACAAAACCCTTCAGAACGCAATATTTTTACACATAAATACCGGCTAATATTACAAACAGCTTCTTTATTTGAATTTCACACGCTACATAATGTTAAAGATAAATGGCAATGTCTTTCTGTACCTTTCGCTGCTAATGACGGGCGGCCGCCTCACCGGAAGTTTCTTTCGCATATTCCACCGCGCGAATCTTAAAGGCATTGTCAAATGACCGTTTCGGCGGTATTTTGTAAGGCAATGTACCGTAAGGTATTACGCACGACTATAAAGATACGGACGCTTACACTAGTACCGGTAGGCAAATATCAAAGACCCGGCTACTATTAGAGACCGGCCACTATTTGGCAGTGTCCCCTCTGCAGCCCGGCGCTTATTAGAGACCGGCGACAATAAGAGCCTCGGCGTTTATTGGAGCATATACGGTATTTAAAACGCAGTTTATTTACGTTCTGTCGATGACATCTCCCAAGATGGCTATCAATCGAAGATAGCTATTGTACATGACGTATTTTATTCCTTATAAAAATATGCTTTCCATTTGTTTTCTTTCCTTTTGTTTATCTTTAAAATTTTGGCAAACATTAATCACAAAAGCGGATGCAATGAAATTGAAAAAAATTCAATACCTAAAAATGCTTATGACTTATTAAGGCCTTTAGTATTTAGATGTATAATTACATGCTAAATTCTTTCATAGATGGTTTTGATACATCTCTTGTAGTTTAGCCAGCGTACCGAATTTTATTGCTCCGAGCGCTTGTTTTTTCTCCGCTCAGCTTCACATTTTTATTATTCACTGCTCAGCCTTATTATGCTACGTACGCTAATAAAACATAGCCAATATTACCCCAAAGATAATAAGGAATACATAAACAAACAAACTCAGGAAATTTACCTTTTTTTAATATTGGTGGCTTAAATTGGCTTAAGATCGGGAAAGCATATGGAAATTCTGTGAACTTAGAGACGAGACGGCCAGGAAAGTTTTCATAAAGGAACTGTCTGCACGCCACAGCTGGTATGGCAAGTAAACGAAGATACGGCCTGTTCGAAGATACAGCCGTGATTCTCGTTTGTTGTTATGATTCGTGGCCGTCCCGTGCCACGCTATGTCAGCAACTATGTTGGAATCTTTGGATGACACCAACAATAATCACGCTCACTTGCGGCATGTTTCCTAAACGAAAGCTGAAACCGCTCTTTCACATATGCAAGGCTGAGATGGCTTTTTTATCCTACATCGTATGAATGGTTGTAATATTCGACTAAAAATGCCTTTTCTTCTGTGCTCAGAACCATTATTAACCTCTACCCATGAAATTTTGGACTTATGCAGTCGAATATGCGAGCTATGTGCAGAACCTCATAAGACCATTGAGAACGAAATTCCGCTGAGCAGATGGTTCCACAAATACGACAAGACAAACGTCCATCATATGCGGAAGCTTAGTCTACATCAAAGTACTCAAAGTCAAGTATGGAAATAAATTTCTACTAAGGGATCCACTAAGGGAATGTTCCTAGGATATTCATTGAAGACTAGAGGCTACAAAATACTTAATTGTGAAAGGAACTGAATATAAGAAACACGCGATGTGTTCATCAACGAAAATGAATAAGGTGCAAATTTGTTAAATGTTCAAAAGAATTCCCTCGACCAGTACCTGAGAAATTTAAGTGTCCCAGTAAGTGAAATTCGTAACAGATCTTCGGAAGAAGATGTAGAAAAGAACAGTCGGAAAGATGATGAAGAAATAGACAAATCATCTTTAATTAACAAAGGCAAGGTTTCAGATTCTGATGAAGAAAGTGCCAAATCTGATTCTGATCGTGATTTAGATAAGACATACATGCAATTAAGAAGCAGAAGAATTGAGGGACCGGAAATCCTAAGAGGTAAAGTGCGAACTCCGAATTCCTAAAATTACAAAGAAGCCATTGAGAGTGAAGAATGTACAAAATGGAAAGAGGCGATAGATCAGGAACTGCAAAATATAAGTAAACATAAAACCTGGTCTCCTGTGAGTATTCCTAGTCTATTCATTGAATTTGTAGGAAGAAACAGCAACCAACCGAAGAAGGGATCAAATACAAAGCAAGGCTAGTCGTAAACGGATCTACTCAAAGGCCAAATATTGATTACGGAAAAACGTATGCTCCTGCGCCGACTCTATCCTCCATAAGATTATTCTTAGCACTTGCCGCGGAGAAGAATTGATATGTTCATCAGTGCGACGTCAACTCAGCATACTTGAAAGACAACGTCTGTATTTAACAAGTTGCTGACGGTATTAGGATTGCTGACGAGCATAATGGTCTTAAGCTAAACAAAGCCCTGTATGGACTGAAACAGGCGGGTCGCCAATGGTATAATACTATTAAGAAAAAATTAACAAAATACAAGTTCAAGAATCTGTTGTCTGACGCATGCATCTACCAATTGCGGGACAAGGGAGAAATTGCATCCTGATTACATACGTGATAAATTGATCATGTCGCCCCGATGGGACACTATGAAAAGAATCAACAAAATGCTAGATAGACTGTTACAAATTAAGGATTTAGGATTAAGTGAATTCCTTGGGATGAAGTTCTCATATACGTAGCATCATGTTCTAAGTATAGGCCAGGAAAGATTTATTGATGATTGAATAAATCGTCATTAAGAAAATGCAAAATGGAAGACTGTAAAGAAATATCTATACCAAAGGAAATGATTGGAAAAAGAAGAAGAAAGTTTACTTCTGAATAACGAGGAACATTTATTCTTCCGTAGCACAATTGGAAGCTTGAATTATTTGTGTGCATCAACTCGACCTGACGTAAAGTATATACTGTCATGAAGATGTCAAGATCCAACCAAGAGAGATCTAGTGAAACTAAAAAGAATAATCAGATATTTAAAAGGAACGAAGAATTGGAAACTTACATATAAATTCGATGGAAAGATACAGGCTTACAGCGATGCATCGTGGGCCGATGACCAGAAGGATGGAAAGTCCACGTCGGAAAATTTCATAATCATGGCCAACGGAGCAATAAATTGAACTCTAAGAAGCAAATGATTGAAGCACAATCATCACAGGAATCCGAATACGCCGGATAAGCCGAAACTTGGCGTAATCTTGCTGCAATCAAGAATATAATGGATGAATTAGAGAAGTGAATTCATTGAAAACCTAACGGTGATATTCTGTGATAACCAGGCAGCCATTACTTTATCAAGCAGCAGAAGCAAGCACATGATTCAGCGTTTACATACAGTGAAGGAATATTAGACAGTGGTGCGGTGATTATCAAATATGTCAACACTGAAGAAAACACCGCAGACATGTTCACTAAACCAATGAGTAAAGATAAAAAAGTTTAGTGAAAAGTGTGGTTTACAAGTGTGATAATTTAAAAAACAAAAGGCTCATTTCAGTGTGTTTTAAAAGTGTTAAAGTACTTAAAAAAAGTGATTTGTGCTTCTGATACCCGATTATTATTGTGGGAGAGATATTGTGGTATATCACTCATGTAAGTTTCAATAATAATTGGCTAATGTGTTTAATAGTGTTGTGTCAATTGTGATGACAAGTCTGCGAGACAACAATGTTAATATGCGATGCCGAAGTGGGGCTGTATTGTTGCCGTTGCCACAACGAGTTAGGGTGTTGATCGTGGATGAAAAAAAGAAAAGTATAACAAAATAATTCTAAGACGGACGGACGACAAATGAAGCTCCACAAAATGTATCGGATCCGTAACATCCACAGTAAATATCCAACAGCATTTTGAAAATGTAACGAATCAACGGAAGATTAATTCAGCGAATGATTCTTGCTGAGCGATTTATCCAGATATTCCTGTGGATTATGAAGAACTCCAAGATTCAGTTAAGAGATTTTTGAACATCTATCATTCCATCTCTAAATAAGAAGCAGTATTTATCCTTGTATTATAAGTTAAGTTTAGTTAAGTTATATTTATCACCGTATTTATTAGACTTCTATCTTCATTGATATCTCTCACGAAAAAAAAAAAGAAAGAAATTCAACAGTGCTAATTCTTTCAAAAACATTCTTTCCGAACAACAGAAGGATTGTCGCAGGAATTCCCAGGGTTATGCCGCAGCTCCTTATTGACCAGGTAATCCTGCGCCAGGCGCGCGCGAAGAATTTACACATCGCATACATCGAATACAAGAAGACATTCGACTTGATCTTACATTCCTGCTTCTAACACTCTCCATCTCTACAAAATACACCAAGAACTCGGCGTTCTTGGATGCCACGATGAAGAGTTGGAACACAACATTACACCTTTGCACCTCTAACATATCCATCACTACAGTGCCCGTTCCCAAAAATAGAGGTATTTTCTAGGGAGACTCCTTGAGTTCTCTTTGGTTCTGCCTCGCCTTGAATCTTTTAAGCCACATGCTAGACAACACAAACTAGAATGTTATAGGCTTACCTCAGGCACTCTTGACACCATACAAAATCACACACTTTCTCTACATGGATGACATTAAACTCTACGCCTAAAACCAACACAACTTACTAATCTTCCACAAGTGATCACAGTTCATCAAAGACATTTGGAATGAATTTTGAATCGACAATGCCGCAAGCTACATATAACACGCGGGAAGACTACAAATTTGGAGGTTTTGAACTGGACCATGGGTTGGCCATCCAATCCATGGAAGAGATAGAGACCTACAAGTACCTGGGCTTCCAGCAAGCGCGTATTACGGACATCGCAAACATCAAAATTGCACTCAAGAACACATACAGTGCTCGCGTTCACTACATCCTCAAAATGCAACTCAACGTCAATAAATAAAATTAAAGCCATCAACATTTTTACCGTCCCCACACTAACATACTCTGTCGGCTTAATTCCATGGTCAAAATACCGAATTCAAGCACTACAACGCATAACCCGCACTATATTCACGAAACACAATATGTACGACTCCAAGTCCGCGACGGCAAGGATGACCCTCAGCCACCTCTTTGCACACTTTTTTTACATTTAGCAACAAGTGCTTAGGTCTTTGACCCACCATGTTGTCTTTGCTGGGTAAACCCAATTTAGGAATGCACGAATGGTGCAGGAGGTTCATGGTAGGCCATACAGATCCGGATGATGCGCGGAGGCCAGGACAATAACACAGAGTTGTCATCGCTGAGTCGATCGCCGCCGTAAACGCGATGATTCAAGAGGACCGGCGCGTCACAGTTAAAGATATTGCCTCGTCACTTCTGTTGAGCGTTGGGCATGCTCATCACATCTTATACGATAAACTACGCTACAAGACAGTGGCTGCGAGATGGGTCCCAGCCAACTCACACCAGATACTAAAGGGCGACCAGTGGATGCCTGTATGGAACTGATGCGGAAGTACGAGGCTAATGGCCAACGCGCATTAAACAGCGTACGCGTCACGCGAAATCGTAGAAATGACGTCATTGCGTCGATGTGCGATGTCTTTTCATCGGTTTGTGACATCATACTAACGTATTTTTTCGCGATATGCTAACCTTCACCAGGCTTGAAGATCTGCGTATCGCGTATCCGTCGTTGCTTTGCATCACTAATCAAAATGCTGCGTTTGGAACAACGTCAGCCAATCACAACGCAACAGCACGATGTGAAGGAAAATTCGCAACTGGCTTCATTCCACGATGACCACCAATGTCAAGGAGACGCTTATTTTGTTAAAAATTAGTGCAAAATTATCCTCGAGCTTTATACAATTGGATACAACACTTACAAAAATAAAATAGAGAGAGATAAAGCATGGCTGCAGATTTAGTCAACAAGTAGGAACAACGCAACGACGCGACGTGAAGCCCAATGCGCATTGCAAACGACCAGCAGTGACGTTCAGCTGTCCGTACGCAATTATACGGTGTTCAATGCGCGTTCAGCTTAAGGGTGAAGGATTTTTAAAGCAAATAGTCACCGGCGACGAATCTTGCGTACACCATCACCAACCGGAGACAAAGAGGGCAAGCATGGAATGGCGCCACTCATCTTCTCCCAAGCTGAAGAAATTCCAATCAAGCTGTCGGCGAGGAAGATTATGAATGAAAAAAAAAAAAAAACACAACACCATCGGTTTCAATTGAAGATAAAGAGAATGATAGAGAATGCAAGAAAGAAAGCAAATTACATCTCGAATACTGGAGACTGGGATTTGACAAAACACACAACTACCTTTAAGAGGTAATCCAATAGCAAAATACAGTGTAAATTACGCAAGGCTAAAATAGATATTACTAATATAAAATAAAAGAAAGTTTCACCTCCCGTTCGAGCCTTTCTGGTGAGTAGATTGCAACACGTGGAAATAAAAAGAAAAAAAAATCCACAACCACGAGATCAATAAAGAACTACTCGGGGAGTTACGCGTTAAGGGAGAGAAAACAGCTGATCAACAAAGAAAAAAAAAATTAAGTTAAATTTAATGAATTAGGGAAAGGGCGGGAAAAGGAAAAGCTCCACTTCACGCCGGCCGGCTGAAAACAACAACAAGTAAAGTGCATGGCTAATAAATCAGTAAATTCACAAGAAATATCAATGGCAAGATAAAAAAAAATCACAAAACTTAAATTTATGAGCTAATCAGTTCTATAAACTTCAGTCTTATGTTGCACTCGGCTTTCTCACCGTCGCGTCGCCTTTTCTTACTCTGAGCTGAACTAAAGTTTGTTCTAACAAAGAATTAAGCTGAAGAATGTTTGATCTTAAGCTGAAAAACGTTTTATCAGGTACTTAAGATAGGATAAGGTAATTTCGCCTAGTTTCAAGGTTCTCTGGGTCAGTTCCTTCGACGAACCCTAAAGCGAAATAAAAACACAAGTAAGTTTACTTACAGTTTGTCGATCACCGGCGATTCACACGCGCGCATGCCTTCCATCGCTGCGCGAAACACTACAACGTTGGAGTTCACTTTCACGGCCTCCAGGAACGTAAACGGTGGGCGAGCCTGGTCTCCAAATTCGGCGTGGTCAACATTTGGACGGCAAACAATCCTCAATTGTCAAGGCAGAGTGGGCTGTCTTCACTCTGAATTCCCGAATCCAGCTACAGAAGATTCTCTCCTTTGGGGTTGCCGGTTAGCTGAACTCGAAGGGATCACGACGGCCAAGGCACTACGTTCACGTATCCCGAACGTCGACATATGAAGACGCATAAAATTGTGGAGGAAAAAAAACCCAGTTGCTTCCCTCCTCCTCCTCCAAGTATCTGTCCCTTGTAAAAGTCTTTTCGTTTTTCTCACAATAAAAAAAAAATCAATCCGCCAATGAGAGTCTAGCGCGCGAAACTTGCGTCAGAACGCTACATTGTAGCAAAGTCAAAAGAGACAGAGTCTGATTCAATTGTCCCGAGAGTTAACTTTGGATACATGGGAAATTGTCCAAGCTGTAAAAGAAACTGAAAGGAAAAAAAAAATACAGACAAAACGAAGAAAATAATAAAAATAAAACAAATAGATAAAAGAGATAATTTTTAATAACAATGGGTGAGACAAAGTTGTATACAAAAATGACATCCTGGTACAGCTGTTTCACGCTAATATGGCAATCATCAGCCAGGAGCAGTCATCAGTACACAACCAAGTCTCGATACACGGGATCTATAAGATAAAACGTCGGAAGAAATGTAGAACCCGCAAAAGCTAAAACAAACAATAAAAACTCGCCGAAAGGACAAATGGCGAGAAAATTCATGTGCCGTTACATGCGGCCTCTATGAATTTATTTAGCGCATTAAAATAAGAAAGCGCAGGTAAATATTAATAATAACAATGGGTGAGACCAAGTTGTATACAAAATGACATCCTGGTACAGCTATTTCACGCTAATATGGCGATCATCAGCCAGGAATTTTTAAATAATTATAAAGAAATCAGCAGTCTCCTAACAAAGAATCCAAAGAAGCTTAATGATAAGATAGGATAAATAAGGGATTGTAATACAAAACTGCAGCAGAGAAAAGAGAATAGATCGTGGCATGATTTGGAAGGAAAAAAAAACAAAACAGGGGACAAAAAAAAAAACCGTGACAATATACAGGATAGAATTTGGATTTTGCAACTTTCCAGTTTACGACTGATATTTTCTATTTCTATAATAACATTCTAAAACAATCTAATATTTTTTTTTACATTTGGATAATACTCTTTCATAGTACAGTAGAGTCGCGGTAATCCGAGGTAATTGGGGCTGATGGTACCTCGGATTACACGGAAAAAAGAAAAAAAAAACTGGAATTTTCAACTAAAACGAATCAAATTTAATTTATAATAGATATTAGATTTACAGATAGATTAACAATGTTACCTGGTTACATGAAAGGCTCTTTATAAGCATTTACAACTTTAAAAAAAACTTTCCAAGGTCTTCTGCTTCACAGTAGAGCAACGCTTTTAGCAGCGATGTCACGCCATCGTTTAAGTAGTAGGTCACAGTAGCAGACAGACTGATACTGATCATAGGCGTATCCGGGGAGGGGGGGCTATAGCCCCTCCCTTTAGCTGTGAATATAGATTGGATAAAATGTGGTATCCAAAGGCTGCTGCCTGATAAGACATTAATATTGCCGTGATGACTTTCAATTGCTAATAAAAAGCTGGCTACTAGCGTGCGTTTCAGACACACAGGTATAGTCAGCCCTTCAGAAAAGTTAGCCCCCCCCCCCCTTTGAAAAATCCTGAATCCGCCCGTGATACTGACTGGCCGCCGCTTGCGTGACCTTGGACGCAGCTGCACCTCGGATTACACGGAAACTCGGATTACCGCGACTCTACTGTAATGTGTAGTTTATTCCAAAGCTACTGGTTACTTAATCTCTTTCAAATTCAAACGCTTTGAAATAACCTATCCAATCAAATTTACTCTCAATTATACAACTAGATTGTTTTTGTTTTTTCTTGGCGTTCGAGCAAGTGATCAAAAGACAAAACAAAAAATTAAAAACATTCACATTTTATTTCGTCACCAAACCAACAGATCGTCAGTATATAATGAATTAATGAAGGTCATTTTACACTAACAGTCCCGTTAATCGGATGCCATCGTTTAAATCCCATTAAAAATAAATAAATAAATATATATAAAAAAATGCGAGATTTGTTTGAAGTTAAAGATTTAGTTTTCCTGAGTTATATAAATAAAGATTAATTTTATTGCTAATGTAAATAATGTTGTGGAGAATAGTCTATTAAAATCAATAATAGAAAATTATTTTTATTTCAAAATCTTATAAAAACTAAATTAAATTATTTTTTATAATTTAATAAGAAGAAATTTTAATAAAAATAAAATTTAAAGAAAAAAAAATTAAAAATATACTATTTTAAGAGATAAATTCTATCGACTCTACTTTAATATGGCTTGTTTTTAATTGAAAATCAAGAGAACTACAAAACTTACCTTTCCTTTATAAATTGCTTTTGAATATTTTATTCAATATAAATAAACGACATGAAATATTATAAAAATTAAAATTCAGTTAAAATTTGAAAGCTAGCCATTTTGTTACTCAACCTAGTTGACGCTACTAATAAAAGGGTGTGTCATTTTGAATTCAACAGACCCCAGGGAGAACAGAATGGCCCTATTCAATTTCAATAACTATAAGGGTAATGGAAAAATGTGAGGATCTGGTCCGTGTCAGGAAAAGAGGGATGATCTAGGGTCTCAACGTGTCAGGAAAAGAGGGCTGATCTAGGGTCTCAATTTTAATGCTTTATCTAAAATTATATCTATCAATCTTTAAATAATTAGAAAAAAAATACAGTAGAAACTCATTATAACGGACTTTTCATTTGCCGATTGTTCAACATATTGAATAACAAAATTTAAATGGTCTTTCACTTTGCTCACCTTAATTGTAGGCTGACATTTTTTTTAAAACTGTCCGTTCTAAGCGACGTCCGTTATAATAGGGTCCGTTATAATGAGGTTCTACTGTACTTCTATTAATTGTACTAAGAGAATTTAGCTAAAAAAAATCTTTCACACACAATAAAAGTATTTTTTTATTTTATAATTACTGAAAGATTGACAAAAATATAATTACCTTGTTATTTCAAAAGGAATTTTTTTTTTTTTTTTTTTTTGCCAGTTTGTTTTTTATATAATTTAACAAAATGGCCTTTCAAATCACAATACATCCAGAAAGAAATTCAATGCTGCAAAATTAAACTTCCTGGCAACTGCACTTTATTTATACAAGACTTAATAAAAATATACATCTTAAATCAACTCTATTTTTTGGCCAATAGATTTAACGTGCGTTCTTTGTTTTATTTTACTGTAAAAATGTACTAACGCACGTTAAATCTATTGTCTAATTACTAATCCTGTTAAAAATTAATTCCTTGATGCTAAGCTAAACGCTAGCGGGGATTAATTATTTACCCCTTTTTATTCTTTATTTTATTTTGATGTTTTTGTAATTCAGGGTTCATTGATTTGTATGTTTGTCCGTTTTGTATATCGTCCTACTTCACTGAGCTTGGTATGCTGGATGGTTTTGGACTGATGAGAGGCCAATAAGCCTCGAAACAGTAGTCTCCAATTTCCAGCTATTATCAAAAAATAGCTCTGTGAATTTGTGTTTTGTTTAGTTATGTGCGTTCTTTGTTTTATTTTACTGTAAAAACTCTATTTTTTCGAATTGAAAATTGAAGTGAGACTAATAGCTGCTGTAAAGTCTAAATTTACGTTAAAACTAAGTACCTGCTATTTATCCATCGCGTAATGAGAACTGAGCATTCAGAGCTGGGAGGAGCAATTTTTGGAACTAGGGAAGGAGAGGGGGACGAAAGGAATTGTCCTCATACTTTAAATTGACCCATACATAAACATCGTATCAAATTTTAAAAGGAATCAGCCCAGCCAATTCAGCGAGGAAGTTTAAGAGTCATTTTGGAAGGATGGGAGGATAAAAACTAAAACAAATATGCCTATGTTTTAATTTTAATCAGGATACAAGTGATATCCTGAGATAGTTGTTTCGCACACAGTGGCGCTCATCATCTGCCAAGACCAGGCACCTCTGAACATTCACGTGTGCAAGTACAGAGGCTGTTGAATTTAATGGTAGAAAAAAACAAGGAACCTACAAAACTGAAGAAGAAGAAAAGTAAAATATAAATAATGAAATATGGCGATTACAAAATTTAACAAAAATTCATAAAATGCTTGTCTTATGTAAAATTTAAAGATCATATATTTACATTGTTTGTAAATCAACGTTAACGTTTAGGAAATTTTATTTTGAATGGTTTTAGAATTACATCCTACATTTATGAAAATTCTAAATAAATTGGACGTTTCGGATCTTTAATAATAGGATCCTTTATTAGATATAATAATGAGTTCAAAATCAAAACAAACTAATTTCCATTAATTAAGAAAAAAACTAGAAACATCACATTAATTTTAAAAATACACGATTAATTGTATGAAAGTGATCAAAACCTGAATCACATTGTACATTAACGAACGACCCAAAAACATTTTATACGAAACACTGATTTTCTGCAATAATCAGCACATACAGAACCAGTCAAAGATAAACTATCCAACTTAATTAGCCAAAATACCTCAGAATGGGATACGGCTATCCCTAACAGCAGTATAGGTTTTACAGCGATGTTTCATGCTGTTGATGATGGTGTCTTGGAACTCAGTAGGTTGTAATGACTGTTGCTTTTTTAAACCTCTTCTAAGATCTCCCGAGAGCGCCTCAAAAAACTTCGAAGGATTATGGTCGGGAAATTCGGCTGGTCAGTCTATATGTGCAATGGGCTTTATTATATTGATCTAGCAGGTTGACGTCGACGTGCATTATCGACCATTGGAGAAATGTATCGCCTATTGCATTTGTCTAAAGGTGAACACAGGAGTTCAGGACATCATTCACTTATCATCTACATGTTTTCTAATGGCTTATATGTACAGGTCTGTGAGTCCACCTAGCAAGATGCTACCACACGACCCCGCTACTTCCACTGTAAGCAGAGGTGCCACCTCCCCTAGACCTTATGGCTC
>JAFIDM010000001.1:120018346-120052686 GCA_023159025.1 Thereuonema tuberculata
AGTTTAAGAATCAGAGCAAGAGGAAATCTTCTTAATCATGTGACGGAGAGCAGGCCCATCTCTCGGTAGGGGTGGAATAGCTCATTCATCCGAAAGGTTGGATATGACATGCCTCCTCAATAAATAGCAAAAAAAAAAAAAAAACACTTTCTTGTTAGTAATAAATTTCACATATAAAACCAAAAATAAAATAAAAAAATAAACCATTATTGACTCAGCAGAGCTTATTTTATTCTTTGCTGAAGCCATAATGACTAATAGTTATAGTGATAACGTGTCATTGTAACATATTGATCAGTCAAAATAAAGAACGACGCTTTACATTTTCTGAAAAGATAACACTGCAGTTTACAGTACCGGGAGTTTGGTTGTTTTGTTTTCGCGTCGTCAAACATGATCGTTTTGGAACTATTTTGAAGGGTAAAAATTGTTCCAAATTTAGCAATAGATACATCCTGGAGCTGAGCAGACCTCACTTAACCTAACCTACAGCTACTCGGAATAAACTCTCGGTCCTTCGGACCTCATTCGGATTAAATTTGTTTCGAAGGCTAATTAATCGGAAAACAGTTAAGCGGAAGCAGTAAAACGCCCCGTCGGCGCTGAATCTTTAGGAGCCTTCCTATTGGCTAGTTCCGTATTCTTCAGTCTAGCCTCTTAAAATTTCATTGCTCTCACGACATAAAATAACGGGTCTCTTGTAATCTAACAAATGACCTGTTTCTGTGACATGCCTTACTGTTAAATAATTTAAATCATTGTTCCACAAGGGTTGCTGGGTTATGCGCTTATTAACGGGCTGTTTGGTTTCTCCGATATATCTACATGAGAAATCCCTACATTGCAGTGCGTAGACAACCGCCCGCGGATTATTCTGTCAACCACTTTTAACATTAATACAGTGAAACTTGATACATTAGTACAGTCAAATTAAACAAGTTCGAGTTTAATTCGAAATTCTGGATAATTCGAATTTTTTGTTCGGTCCCTAGAATTCTGTATTAAAATAATGTTAAAAAATCGTGGATAATTCGAATTTTATTTTGGATAATTCGAATTTTTCGTATGATTGTTCTTAAAATATTACGGTAAAAATTGTTCCTGAGACTTTTCTCAGCTAAGATACGTTATTTATTTTAATGGTCTTTCTAATGAAAACAAAAGCGAGGGTTGGAATGTCACTATGTGGGGATTTCCGAGGATTTTTCTGTCCAACTCCTGTTGTTAACCTCCCCCCTCCCTCACCCCTTCGGTCTTAGAGTCACGTGCGCTTCCTGTGAATGATTTAATGCGGTTATATACATTTTTAGTTTTGTGCTTGTGCTTTAAGTATTGTTTATATGCTCTTACTATGCTATTGTCAAAAGCTAAAGTCCTTATAAGTCATTAACATTAGCTGAAAAGGTAGCGATGATTAAAGAAGTGGAAAAAGGCCTTAAAATGAAATCGGAAATCGCCAAGGAATTTGGAATTCCATCCAACATGTTATCGACCTATTTGAAGAACAAAGATAAAATCTTGAGCAGCAAAAATGGCAATGGAAAAAAATAGAAAAAGAACGAGAGGACCTGGCAACCCAGAGGTTGTAATTATACGCTAGGACACAAAGATTGCATTCAATGAAGCAATTAAAAATATCTGCCTTTTTTTTTTTAAAAGTGATTAATAATTAAGCTAGTAAAAAATGTTTGATTTAATGAAAAAAAATTGTAGCAATATTCTTAGATAATGTTTATGTGTATCTTTGATCGTGGAGTTAATCTTTTTTATTTATCTCTTCTGTTTGAGAGAATATATGTAATTCGAATTTTTGGATAATTTGAAATTTTTCTCTGGTCCCTTCAGCTTCGAATTATCCAAGTTTCACTGTATTAGTGTAACTCATTACAGTAACTCTGATGGATGTCGTGAACATTAAACCGTAATTATACAGCATTTCTTCTTAATAACTGGAAAAATTACAGTGATCAGGTATTGAAACAAAATTACAAGCTTTAAGGGAGGGCTTAATAATAGGATTATAAATATCCTGTAACGATGTAGCAATATTATGGTTTATGAATCGTAGGGGGTAATGATTAGAATACAAAACATTTCTTATTTTGTCAAGCTTTTCATTGAAAGCTTGTAAAGAGCTCTATTTACCGCCGTGATGGTGCCATTCCGTTTAAAAGACTTATTGTAATTCCAATATTTGAAGGTTTACGAAAATCAGCGGTACTGAATGTTTGATTGTTTATGGTAATGAGAACATCCAGATACGCCATTCTTCCACTATTATCACACTCTATCTTAAATTTGATATTGGGGTGGATATCACCAATAATTTCTAAGATGCCATACTGAATATTGTCATATGTGTAAAATAGGAAGTTATCTACATAGCGGCAGTAGAGCGGGATGCGCAACTGCCCATGATCGAAAATGCTACATCCTCAATTTATGACATACAAATTTCGGCCAATACTGCCGAGGCAGCAAAACCCATAAATAAACCTAAATATTGTTTATAAAAATGCCTATTACATGAAAAAAATTGTATCGTATAAAGTTTGAATAAGCAAAATCAGTTTCTCAATAGTTTTAGCCTCCTGAAATACACTCATTTCCAAAAAAAACGACGACCTAGAAGGAGTTGTCCGATTGTAATTAAATTTCGTATGCAAAGACATTGGGACCGTCCATGCAAATGATTAAACTTTGGTGTCCAATGAATGCATAGCGAGAGCTACAGCGCATCGGAACTGCGCACTCAGCAGGTGTATATAAGAAGCGATTCTCAATCTGATGGTCAAAATTTCTGTTGCATTGCGAGTTAGGATACCTTTCAACGACTGAAAAAATGCCTCACCGCAGGATTCGAGCTCATGACGTGCAACTGTCAGAGTTTGAAAGAGGTCGTATCATTGGATTGAAAGAGGCAGGTTGGGCAAATCGGAGAATCGCTCGTCATATGGGTCGAAGTGATGCGGCGATAGAAGATACTGGCAGGAATGGGTGGACAATGGCAGATTTCAGCGTCATGAAGGTAGCGGTCGACCTAGGGCCACAGCAGAGCGGGAGGATAGAGTGATTGTCAGATCAGCTGTCACAGTGCCTGAATCATCGTTATCAACCATCAGATGTGCGACCCGCACACGTGTGTCCACCATGACCATTCACAGACGGCTGAGAGAGCGACATCTACGCTCGTACCGACCGCTACGCCACCTGCCACTCACGTCTGCACACCGTCGGGCCAGATTACAGTGTGCTTGGCTCGATCCTGCTTTCACTATTGCACGCGACACAGGCCCTCAACCAGGAGTTATGCTCTGGGGTGCCATTTCCCTTGATAGCCGGACCCCTTTGGTCGTCATTAGCGGCACACTTACAGCACAGTGGTACGTCGACGACATTCTGAGACCTGTTTTGCTACCCTTCCTTTTGCAGTACCCGGCCTTATTTTTCAGCAAGTTAATGCCAGACCACATACGGCACGTGTTGCTATGACCTGTCTTGCAGCTTGTGAAACACTTCCATCCCAGCCAGATCCCCAGATCTCTCTCCAATCGAGCATGTCTAGGATATGATGGGAAGGCGACTGCATCCACCAGGGAATGTGGATGACCTAGCCCGACAATTGGAGCAAATTTGGCAAGACATACCGCAGGAGACCATCAGGGAGCTTTATCACTCTATGCCACGTCGTGTGGCAGCTTGCATTCAGGGTAGAGGTGGGTCAACACCTTATTGAGCTCGTTACTTTGTAACTCTGAAATAAATCATTCAATTTGTCTGAAATTTTAATCATTTTCTATTCTTACATAATCTTCCTCTCCACCAATTTTTGTCTCCATCGGACAACTCCTAGGTGCGTCTTTTTTTTTTTTGTTAATAAGTGTAATTTATAATTTATTTCTAACATCACACCAAATTTAAATGTAAAAACTACATTTAATAAGAAAAAGCAAATTTTCGAAAAGATTACACGTCTTTTCTTTTTCAAGCCTAAAATAACAATAAGTTGAAGAACATAGGCTTGAAAAAGAAAAGACGTATAATCTTTTCGAAAATTTGCTTTTTCTTATTAAATATAGTTTTCACATTAAAATTTGGTGTGATGTTAGAAATATTTAATAGTAGAGGCTCTAGGAGAAAGGATCTACTAAAAAAATATGGGAATTTTACATATAAAATTATAATTTACTAACCGGGTACCGTCGCTTCGCTCCGGAACCCTTGCATCTACATCATTAAAAAAAAAAAAAAAAAAAAAAATATTTATTTAGCAAATTAATATTGAGATCGGAGAATATATGACTTCCCAGCCCGTTGTGGGCTTCTCCACTTAACTCCGGTGTTTTGCGGGTTGGCGCCACACACCTGGGGTTGCCGCCATACACTTCATCGTCAGTTTGCCAGATTATTCCCTATCCAGTAAGAATTTCGAAAAATCCGGCCTTATTCCTTGTCTACATCATAAAGGAAACCTCTGTGCAAAATTTCAGCTTTCTAGGTCAAGAGTTTAGGGTGGGCGTTGATGAGTCAGTCAGTGAGTGAGTCAGGACTTTTCTTTTTATATAGGTAGATTTTCATGAATTTTGTTTTGTTAACATCATTGATTAGTTCTTTATAGATTAGATTTGGATCTGTTATTTTCCCATTTTCAACTCTTATCCGATTCGTTCTTTACATATTATTCCTGGTGTTTTGATATCATGTTTATTTATGAAAATATGATCTATATTTGTTTTGGTATTTCCATGAATTGTGCAGTTGTTTCTTGTTGTTCCGTAAAGACGATTTTTGAAACCATTATTGCACATAAGTTTTACGTATTTCTGTACTGCATTGTTTTTATTCATTTTGAAAAGATCTATATTGACGTCGCTAATTAGTATGGTTGGACAGTTGTTTAATATATTTTCATTTTTTATGAATAGATTCTCTATTTTAGTAACATTTTAGTAATTTGTAATTTAACATTTTGCTTACAGAATGACAGACAGAATAACGTTTTTTATAATATATAATAATAATTGCCGGGTACCGTCGCTTCGCTCCGGAACCCTATAGCATTCAAAAAGCAAACTTTATTTATTAAGCAAATTAATGTTGCGATCGTCTGAGAATATATAACTTCCCAGCCGTTGTGGCTTCTCCGAATAACTCGGATGTATTGCGGGTCGGCGTCACACACCGAAAATTCACATTTTTGCATGCTGAAGCGTTTGCGAATAAGTGATACATCGTTCGATAGAACTTTCAAATACCAACATTTTCTCAATATAATGTTCTCTTCCATCTTTTATACTTTTCGTTTAAATTGAGAAAAAGTCAAAATTTGACCCTTTAAAAGGCGCCATCTTGGAAACCAAAAACTTTTTGCGAAAGATTTTTGTAGCATTTTGTTTGTCTTAAAAAGATCTACATTTTATCCATTTACATGACCAATCTATCTCTTGTAGTTTGGTCACAAACAGGGCCGTAGCTACCACCGGGGCAGCCGGGGCAGTGTCCCGGGGCCCCCGAGCAAAGGGGGCCCCCGAACGAAGGGGGATTTTTTTTTTACGAAACCATAATCACTTGTTGCCGTGGGCCCTCAATCCTCTAGCTCCGGTACTGCTTAAAGGTTTTCGACTAGTAGAGTTAGGGACTGGAAGCATATTTCAGAACGAATAAAAAGTTATGAAGGATCCAGGATGCATGCTCGTGCTTGTGTTGTTTATGAACAGTGGCGCAAACATGAGACAGTTGATAGAAAGCTTGAGTAAGAAAGAAGGTTCTGGCGGAAGGTAGTTGAAAGAATACAGAATGTGATCCTAACCCTTGCAACATGTCATCTCGCTTTTCGCGGAACCAGTGAAATGCTAGAACATAGCAATAAGGGAAGTTTCTTATCAATCATTGAACTGCTATCAAAGTTTGATCCTGTGTTGCAAGAATTGCTAAGGCATCCACAGGGTGCAATAAACTATCTAAGTCCGCAAATTCAAAATGAGCTGATCGACTTATTATCATCAGAAGTTAAAAATCACACGTGAGCTTCAAAATGCTTTGTTTTTATCACTTATTTTGGACACAGCCCAAGACTGACCAGTTAAGTGAAGTTTATAGGTACGTGAAAATAGAGAACGACGAAACAGGAAACCTGTTGAGTTGAAAATTTGGGAAGTTTTCTTCTCCTTTAGAGAGGTTGAAGATCAGTCAGTACAAGGTCTTGCTGAAGAAATAATTAATTGGCTGGAAGAGAAGGGTTTAGATCTGAGGAAATGTCGGGGTCAAGGATATGACGGAGCAGCCGTAATGAGTGGAGCATACAACGGTGTGCAACAACGTATAAAAGAAAAAGCCCCACGTGCTTACTTGGTATATTCTGCGGCACATAACCTTTACCTTGTGCTGAAAGATGCTGTTGAAGGAAACAGAGAGATTTGCCAGTTTTTTTGAAACCGTCCAAAGTGTATATTGCTTTTTTGGTCATAGCATTGTTCGCTAGGAGGAGTTAAAAACAATGTACCAGAGTGGGTCTTCGAAAGTGACATAAAAAACTCTGAATCCAACTCGTTGGGCTGGCAGATTTGACGCAGTAAGCGCCTTAAACATAGGTTCTGTGATGTTTTGAAATGTCTCAACCGCCTAATTCTGACTAGCAAAAAAATGAAGGAAAGGGATGAAGCAAAGCAACTAAAGAAAAATTTGGAATCTTTCAACTTTGTGTTACTCCTAGTAATACAATGTGAAGTTTTAGAGTCCCTTAATATCGTAGCAAAGTCTCTGGAATGGGAGATCGTAGATCTGTTATCTGCATATGAGTTACTGGGAAATGCTCTTCTTAAAGTCACCAAGATCCGTGGATGATTCGGAGAAATAATTTCAGAGGCTTCAGATTTTGTGGACGTTGGGGAATATCTCCAGGTTTCGCCAGAGTAGGATTAAAAAAGTGAAAAAACACTTTGATGAGTTATGTGAAGACGAGAGATTACAAGAGCCAGAATCCTGTTTTAGAGTAACAGTGTTCTGCCCAATGATAGACACTTTACACACTCAACTTGATAGCCGTTTTCAGGGTATGAAAGCTGTTCTTGACACTTAACAAGTTATTCAGCCTGAATTTCTTGTCAATGCTAATGAAAAAGAGGTCCATGACAAAGCAGTTGATTTTGTTAGAAGGTTTCCGGATGATCTGTCTCCAACATTTCCATCTCAGATATGTTTAGTTAAAACTTCATTAAAAAAAAACTTGAGAAAATGAGCAGCGTCAAGGAATTTGCGTTTCATTTCACCTTTTTAAGCCTTTTTCTTCAAAATAACTTCGAGTCTATCTCAACATTATTGATTTTCCTTTTCAATACTAATGCACTATAACACTATTGAGTTTCTTTTTCAACAAAGTAACTTAAAAAAAAAGTAACAAAGTAAGCAACCATATTAAAAAAAAAATACTTCTAAATGAAAGTGGTGTAAAGGTAAGGGAAGGGGGCCCCGTAATCACTTGTTGCCCCGGGGCCCCCAATCCTCTAGCTACGGCCCTGGTCACAAAATTGGAAAAACGTAAAGTCTTATGACAGACAGAATAATGCTTTTATAATATAAGATTTACCTTTGAAATGAAACAAAGATTGAAGCACAAAATCTACAGAAATAGAAGTAAAGGACGAGTCTTGATAGATTAAAGGTTGATAGATTAAACTTTTAACTTTTTTTTTACAAAATCTGCATTATTGGATACAGAAGATTACAAAATCTTTGTACTTCATCGCAGCATTGAAGAGTACGAATACCCGAGCCACTGCATATGCCATGGGCAGAAATTACATCAGCATCTGGCAGATTGCAATGATGAGGAACTCCACCTTATCATCGTCAGAAGGTTCAAGCACTGAATCCAGCTGATTTTGTGCTACGTCTAGTATCCTATCTCTGGTAACTGGGACGTTATTTGGAAGAACATTTGTTTCCAACGATGATTATGTTTGCAGATGAAGCTACTTTCACCAGAGATCATCTTTTAAATTTAAAATTATTTTCAGTGCTTAAAAATAATGCAGATCCATTAAATAAAAACGAAATATGAAAAAAGAATATAACACTTTGATAAGAACTATATCTAATATTTATTTTGATTTTATTTATTAAAAATGTTTTGTCTATCTAGACACATTTTAGAACTGAATGCTCTGATCATGAAATTTTGCAATGTGTTAAGAGTGGTTACATTTTGATAATAATTAATATCAAGGCAATGTTTGTGACCAGAGTTGTATTCTAAAGTTAGAATAAAGTAGTTAGTGTAGTTAGTATCTGTCCTTCTTTCCGTTGGATAGTACAAAAGATCTTTCAGGTCGACGTGCTCGGCAGTCATGCCACCCACTTTCAATTAATCTAATCTAATCTAATCTAATCTAATCTAGTGTATAGTAGTGGTTGGAGGGCTGACTTTTTTTCTTTCTTTTTTTTTTTCTATTGAGCACATTATCACTGTTGATATTCATCCGCTTTGGTTCACGATTACAGTGAATTAAATGAGAATAAAGAAATTAAATTTGAGTCCTTATAAAATGATTTTTTATTTTTTTATTTGGATATTACTAACGGGTTATAGTTAGATTCTCAATCAATAATTCTTTATTTGGGTAACAACGGATTATAGTTTCAATTAAGATCGAAAAAGATATTTCATTATTGTTATTCTTAATTGAATAAAATATGAGAAGGTATTTTAACGAATCTATTGATTGAGAATCTCTGCAATATATCAATTAAAGTATTATTTTTAGATATTATAAAAAAATAGCTTAATTATACCGCAACGATTCTAAATTAACCAAATAAGTTAAGAAATTTTTACATTGTTAAACTTACTTTCCTATGAAATTGAAACTCATCAAGTCAAATTATCCTGCCTGTGTGTGTTCCCTTAATTACTTTGAGCCCCTGGATGTATCTTCCTGAAACTTAGTATGTACATTTAAGGACCAGAGACTATCTAACTTTTGACTTCAAATCTTTTACAAGTGAGTGGATGCTGAAAAAGTAGGGTGAGAAAGTGACAGAAATTCCAATAGAAAAGCACTTATATCTAACTTTGAGGATTACTTCGTTTTTACGGGAATTGATGATAAAAATAATCAGCTTTCAGTAAGTAAGCGGATTATTTATTATTACTTTTTTCAGAAATTGAAAATGTCTGCCATTTGTATTGATCAAGTATTTTAATGTAAAAATAAACAGAGGCTTTCGTTTTCCGTTTGTTTTCTTGACTTTACAATACGAAGAAAAGAATACAGAGATTTTAAGAGGTTCCATTTTAGGAAAGTAAACTTTAAGTTCTTTGAGAAACTTCTTATAGTTTCTCTGTTAACTAAGTTAGTACTTTATAAGTTTTTTTCCTTTCAATATAAACTTATGATTATCCTTAAAAATAGGCCTACTACTCCATATAAGGAATACCAATCCTCCGTCGATGAAAAAGAAGTCAAGGCAGCGCTGTAGGTCAATGCTATGTCATCTACAATACACAGAAAGAGGCCAATAGCAAAACGCAATTAACTGTTAGTATTATATCAGGTAAATCAGTTCGTGAGATAATTATTTGTAACCGTCCTAAAATGAATCGTTGATCTGATTATTAATATCGATCTAAGCAATAAATTAAACATTACTAAGCCACTGAATAGTTAATAAGGTTATCAAAAAGTACAACTGACTCCATCTTATTTAAGAACTATTATTTAAGCAATGCAGTCTTCTTTCTTTTTTTTTATATTCATTTTCTTTAGGAATAGTTAACCGTTTCATAGTTAAACTTTCGTATTACTTTTTATTTATTTGTTTAGATTCATCTAATTCTAAAATATTCACAATGCGATTCGATGTATCGCAATTGTTAGTCTCAACCAAAATTAAATGAATGATTCATTTCAGTTTAATTCAGTTTAATTCAGTTTTCAATTAATTGTTTTTTTGATTGTCTGAATCAAATTACTAGTTATATTTTTTTTTTACAATAAGTAAAATTCAAGCAAGTAACAATATAATTTAAGTCACATTTTTGTGTCGTCAAAAGGGATGAGGCGAGGATTTTTTTTTTTCCTGTCTGGAATACTTTTAGAATTTTTCATTATTGTTGTCAAAAGCAACAAAAATAAAAGTTAATATTTTCCTTACAACTATGTTTGGTTGTTGTATAAACCCACTGTATCCACTTGTTCGATTACTTGGTCGACGACTTGCAAGCAAGTCGAAACCTTGTGTTTATATTATTACGTTTGTATTTTTTAATGAAATATTTAATTGCGTGTTTGGCCTAAATTTAATTATTCTTAATGAAATTACGCAATTAAATAACTGCAAATAAAAGTTAATATTTTTGATAAAGCTGAAAAACTAAAAATCGAAATAAATAAATTTTCGAAGTTATAGTTACTGAAATATTAAAGGCATTTACAAAATTGTTTAATCAAAAAATTTGTGAAATCGTAATAAAAAAAATATACAGTATAAAATTCACACTTTTGAAGTTTCAAATAATTTTCCTACATTATGGATGTTTCTTTGTAAAGAAATGAGCAAATAATTTTATTAAGTATTATGGGAATGGATATAATTCTATTAAGTGGATAACATAATTACAAAACATGTTACAAGATAAAAAATAACAGTTGCGGGAGAATTTTCATTGTTTTTGTTTTACTGAAGGTTTCAGTGATGATTGTGCGGCCCATCTACTTGTTTTTATTATTTGCCCCAAATTTTTATTTTAATAGTAATACGAGGGGCGATATTTCTCTCTATATATACAGTAGAACCCTGATTATCCGCGGGATTGGGTGGCAAGGGCTTCGCGGATAACCCAAAAAAAGACTAAAAATGAGGTGTAAACACGAAAAAAAAAATTTCACACTTAAAAACTACGTTTTATTGTACAAAAAAAATAATATGTAAAACTTATGTACAGTAAAGCAGAAACCTTTGCTCTACGTTTGCATCCACAAATTCCGAGAAGGCACAAATTCATAGGATCACGATGCACATTCAAACTGTCAGTAATTTTCGACCTTGGCACTGTAGGGCCTATTGTACTTTCCCTGTGGTTGTCTTGGATTAAAATTGTTTTTTTTGAGGTTCGTAATTAAAAAAATTTTTCGCGGCACTCGCGGATAATCGGGACTCTACTGTATTGCCGTACGAGAAACCACTATATTATGTAAAGGATCAAATTTCATCTGAAATGTAGTTCTTGGGGTTCTTTGTAGATATTTCCACTATTTTTCGATTGGTATTTGATGTTGATCACTCAATGGAAATGTTATTCAGTCTGTGACTAAATCTTCTGGTTACGATAATCATAATAAAGTATAATTACATAGGCCTAAATCAAATTTTATATTTTAAGAGCTTTTATGATGGCTCAACCAATGCAGTTATGCTACAAAATATTTCACATTAAGATAATCAATATATTTTAAAAAACTGATTTTTAAAAAACTTGAACTTTGAAAGAGTATGTAACTCAAAACTTAATGTTCAAATTAATTGACTAACTTAATTAAAAAGAACGAGTTAATCAATTAGAAAGAACTGCTGGCATTACTGGTTTTTAACATTACTTAATTTATTCCAGTGCTGTAATGCAACAACGGCATTATACGGTTTGTAATGCAAAGACGGGTCTTTTAGTATACATTTAATCTAAAGTTAAAAAGTTATTTAGTCTAGGAAGCTGTTAAAACGGTAGTTGTTTAAGTCTAAACAAATTCATCTATCCGACAACCTGTCTTTGATGAACATATTTAACACATTGTTAAACCTAGAAGAAGCTAAAACTGTAATAAGTAAATAAATTATTAAAAATAGCTGTAATAGTATACTAAGAAATTAAGATTAAGCTTACTCGCGGTTAACATGAACGGTTTAAATGAACAATGTTCGAAAGTTCGTACGCTAACTATAATTAATATAAACTTGCTTTAATGGAATTCGTTATAATCTCTCTCTTGCAGTTTACATTATCTGTCGCACAGTTTATCTGGAGATATTTAACAGCTAATAATTAAGGAGAAAAATCGAATTGAAAAATAAAAAAAAAAAAAAAAAAAAAAATCCCTTATCAGGTATAAATTTATCGTCGAGGGGAAAAAAAATAAAAAGGAAAGTATTAAATATTGAAAATAAAAATTTTATGGATACGACGACGTACTGACTATAGACAATTATCCATAGGATTATGTACAATAAACAGAAATAAAAAAAAAAGTAAAAAATACCATAACTAAGTAAATAAGCAGTTAATTTATAAGCTACGTATGCTGTTATAATAAAAATTTAAAATCCTATATTTCTCTGGATTTATATGTAACCTTATAATATTTTTTCATTGTCAAAAGATTAATATCTTCTTTCTCAAAACGTTTAACAAAATATTTCGGATTGAGGTCCGTGTATCTGTTAATTTGTACATCATCTTATGGCTACGATATTCAATAATAATATACAGCAAATTCTATTATGTATTCCGACTGTGGCACGTGCTCTTCGGACAGGTTTATTACATATTACACCAATCACACAATTACAAATAGTATAGTTATACAAAAATCTCGACATATTTTGATAGAGGAAAATTTATACATGTTTTATTATTAAATAATTCATTTCTCTTAATCATTATAATGGATTCCTTTTGTATGATTACGAAATAATTAACTAATAAAATAAAATACCTTTTACGGTTCGAATTACTTAACGATGTAATGAAATTTTCTTACTTTAAATGTTTTGAAGTTTCGTCTTGTTTTCCTAACTACTGACTGTTGGAAAAGAAATTTAAAATTTCGTTATATAATTAAAAATAAAAAGAAAAAATGATTATGTCTATTTGTCGACTACTACTGAAAAACTGAACTGTAAGCTTCTCGTGAATGACTATAAAAATAATAAGATATTGTTTCTTAATGCAATTCCTTAACTAAATTATTATTGTAAATTGAAGTAACCTTAATTTTTTTTGTGTCAATTTCACGGAGAATTGAATAACGCTGTCACATGGGCTTGCAAAAATGATTGTGTTATGGTAATTTGTTTATATGCAAATTTTCATTATTGTAACGGCAACAGTCGATAATGCACATTTAAAACCTATGAATTGGAATTATTTTTAATGCGGATTAGACAAAACAGTGATTTCTGAACTACAACTCCGCAAATCCCTTTTTAAGTGTTTTGTTAATATTATTGCTTTTATATCATTTTTTAAAATTTCATAAGTAGATTCCTTCAGTCACTACCGTTGTAAAAAAAATCCTTTAATATAACCAGAGGACGTTATTTAATTGATAAGTTTCAAATGATTACTTATTTGAATGTTTATTTATTCATTTCTGTCTTTTATATGTTCATCAACAGGTTTGACAAATTCTCTGTGAGGGAAATAAATTACCCCTGGTACAGAATAAAACATCATCCCCCTCAAATTCAACGGAGGCCATATTTGGGGTTCAGCGATTGAAAGACTTACAAGGAGATGGACGCAAGCCTTATAAAGGAGGCAACTGAGGGTGTTCTTATCGTCGTGCATTCATTCGGTCATCCATTTCTTTTTTGTTTGTCAGACCAAAATAGCTCACGATGATCGGATTCATGAAAATGGAATGTAAACATCAATTCAAAGTTTTCCTTACTAAGTTTTCTTATTAAACTTGGTAAACATTAATTATAAAAATCTCTATAATTAACTTCTTATTTTTGTGAAGAAAAATGTGGATTTTCGAAATTTGATTCTCGGTAAATTATTTTCTTTCATTTTGATTTTCTCAATATTACTTTCTCGTTAGAATATGGGAGTTGCATGAGGAATTTCCATATTTTAAATTTAGATTCGAATAGAAGAAGTTATTGAGTTAAAAAAAAAAGAAGGGTTTTAACTTAATTAAAATTTAAAATTTTGGAAGAGTTGTGTCTTTCTGACATTTACACTGAGTTGTCAGTTTATTAGGTACACTTATCATTTAAATGAAAAAGGATATTTAATAAAGTAGTAATTCAGTATATGTTTGAAAATAAAAAATCTCGGATAAGTTCTCAAAGCGAAGGATGTCTGTTGGGTAGGAGAAAAACTAAATACCGAATCATTCTGAAGAATTTAATAAATTAGAAATCGGTAAGAAATGAAATGAAAATGACACGCAATGAATTAAAAAAATTGACGAATGAAAGGATTTAAAAATTTTTTTTTTTTTTTTTTTGAATACGTGTGCCTTAGAGAAAGAAAGCAATCACTTCAAGCGATGTTAAAAAAAAATTATCAATTTAATCTAACTTACCTTTCATTTGTCCAGCTATGATTATTATTTTTTTTATTAAATCATATGAAGGGTCTAGTTATAGTTTATGATTAATTTTTTGATTGATTATTATATATGAGCTGTGCCGCGGTTTCACCCGCGTTAAATTCGGCCCTTCAGGGTAATGTTCGGTTCTCATCATGTAGCCAAGCCGCTCCGCCGCACCCGTTGGTTGACGTTTATGTTTACTGTTCCGCTCCTATTGGTCGTAGTGTGATGTTATATAGCCTATACCCTTCCTCAATAAATGGGCTATCTAATGCAAAAAGAATTTTTCAAGTCGGACTGGTAGTTCCTGAGATTAGTGCGTTCAAACACACCAACTCTTCAGCTTTATATATTAGTACAAGATAAGATTACTATAAATTCAAATACAAAAGCAAAACATCAAATTTCCTTTACTCTTTGTTGGCTCTGTATTATTGGAAATTGTAACCAGGACAAACATTCACGCAGCGGCTGTCTTCACTTACGTCTCATTAAACTCAAAAACGTACAAGGAAGGAGATGCCTATGTTTTTTAAAAATATGGAAATCCATCAAAATGTCTCCAAACTTAAAAGAAAATTCAAAGAAGCTTTTGTTCTAGATCAATTGTTATATAATGTTGTTCACTGTATATTATGGATTTCACAATTTAGAACTTTAAGGAATACCAATAAGTATTTAAAATAATTTAATTGTATACATTCACAGGAAAAAAAATTACTCTTAAGATACATATTAGTGATTAGAGAGTCTTAAAAAACTACAGGCACCACAGGAGTCAAGGTAGTAATTTATCAAATTTAGTGTCTCTGTGCTGGAAAAAATAAATAAATATAGAAGCTCGCACAATTATTTATTACTATTTTTAACAATATATAAATAAATAGGATTTTATGGAATAACTGCTCAGATCCAGATTGAAAATTTGCTCGGAAAGGCCAGTTAACCGGTCTATTGCTTATAGATATTTTCTCTATTTATTTATATTTATATAATATGGTTCAGTATTGTATCATTTGTAACGTGGAATTACAGAATAACCTACAAAAAATATTCATTTTATCTTATAATGTCACTTATATACAAGCTTTTGTCAACAAATTTTATGAAACGAATACGAGATTTTTTTTTTTTTTTTTTAACAATTGACATTTAGCGAATATATTTGTCTCCAATAAGATCAATTACTCTTTTATATGCGAAATCTGATGTATGAGGTCTATTAATCTAAGAAATAAAGTAATTCATTGCATAACAAAGCATATCAGTTTTATTTTATAGCTAAAAAGTACAAAATAAAATTAATAAAAAATTCAGAAAGACCCTGACTTTTTTTTTTTAAATATTATTTTTAATATTCACAAGTTGTAATGACTCTTCCAAAGCATACAAATATATAATTTGAAATTTGAAGATTGATCTTTTTCTTTCTTTAGCTAACAATAATTCTGATTCAGGATTTGTTCAGACCATTCGTGTGTTTACATCCTACACGTGTTCCGAGATCACTAGCCGTACACGTCACTTCCCTTATATGGGATTGGCTAAGTCATTAAAACGTCACTACATCAATAGATGATATCATCGCTCCATGCGCTCAATGGCCGAAAAAAATTCCAGGCCAAACACGCTTCACGGAGAAGATTCTCGAATTATCTCGTTCACCACACCCACAAACACAGTTTGTATATAAACGGGACACTTAGTTGATGGGCATCACTTGCAACCAAAGCTCAACCGAAGCCAGTTCTTAATAAGTATCATTCTCACGATGTCCAGTTTGAGAATCGTTCCGTTAGTTCATCCGGCCAGCCGCGACTTTTTCGAGACCCCGACCCGCCTGTTCGACCAACACTTCGGACTTGCGTTGGAAGAGGACGAGCTGATGCCGACGTCTTCACTCCTTCACAGTTACTATGTCAGGCCGAGGAGGCAACTGCAGCGACGCAACAGCGGCCTCTCGGAGATCAAGAGTGACCCGACCAAGTTCCAGGTGCTGCTGGACATCAATCAGTTCACGCCGGAGGAGATCACCGTCAAGACCGTCGATAACGCGATCGTCATTCACGCCAAGCACGAAGAGAAGATGGACGAGCACGGCTACGTCTCCCGCGAGTTCCAGCGGCGCTACGTGCTTCCGGACGACGTGAAAGTCGAGAATGTGACTTCGTCGCTGTCTAGCGAAGGGATTCTGACAATCGAAGCCCCCAGAAAGGCTTTGGAAGCTCCGAAGTCAACAGAAAGAGTAATCACCATTCAGAGGACCACTGCTCCGGCTGTCACTGAGGGTGAGACCAACACTAAATAAACTACTGTGATTAAGGACTCTAAAATATTACATTTCTATTTTTTATTTATCTGGAAATATGATAATATAAATGTGATGTGCATTAATAATTTTGTACGAATTTCGTAATTACTTAATAAAAATGTCTATTTTGTAATTATAAGAAAAGTTTGTTTCTTATTTTTTGAAAGTGAAGCTAAATTGAGGTCATCCGAAAGTGAAGGTCCGAGGTTCGGTCAAGGGAAAATTAAGGACGGAAAATAAAAGAGGGGGGAGGGGGGGGTTGACCGTAGTATAACGAAGGCCTCGGGTTGACCGACAAACACTTGACGTCACTTACGGACGATCTCATTTCTATTTAATATCATATTTATTTAATTTTTCTTACTTCACATTGTTAGTTGCTATAAATTCTAAAAGAAAAAAGAAAAACTTATAAAACTATATAAAATAATAGCAACAATAACAAGCGTTTTGGAAACTACACATTTTTCACACATCGATATTATACACTGACGTCACTTTATTAAGGATACCTCTTCACGAAGATAAATATATTTAATAATTTGGAAACTGAATGTAAATAGGATAGCAATGTAAGTAATTTATTAAGTACATCAAAAGTGGAAAAAATCTGAAGATAAAGATTAAAATATGTTTTAATGAATTTAGTAAAAGAAATTTAACTAAAAATCCGATAAGGTTCTTTTCCTTACAGATACGATTAAATAATTAATGATAAAAAAAAAAAAAAATATTACAATGATGATGAAGCTTCTGAAAAATGGGAATGTGAAGACTAACTGTAATTCACACAAGATATGAATGGTTAGAAAACTGTAGGAGTCTGTCACGTAGGATGATAGACATTATTTTTATAGTCTTTTCCGAATTTTGCACTTGATTTAGTCTGTTCGGGTAATTGAGAGCGACATTATTTAAAATAATTTTTTTCTTTTCTTAATTCTTAAATGAAGCGCTAATTAAAAATTATAAATATTTTAATCAACTCTTATTAATCCAAAGATGTCGTTAAATGCAATTCTATTCGGCAACAGATGCAGCAATAGACAAAGTTGTCGGACAAGTCAAGATTTTTATATGAAATAAGATTTCCTTAAGAATTTAAAACTATTTTCCGTAAAATCTTAATCTTTTATTATTTTTTTTTATGCTAAAAATGTGTAAGCAATGCAAAGGGCGAATCTTTCGTGTTCGATATAAATTACTGCCAAATGCAGACATTATTATTAAAGTTCTTTTATTAAGTTTTAGTTCATTTATTTGGTGATAATTAAAACTCTGCAAGTAATTATTTAAGTCGCCTAAATTCAATGAATTTTAATCAAATCAAAGTAAATTCAAATGTTTTGTTATCCTACATCTATAGAAATTCACTGAAATTGTTTCTAAATGGAGGTCTGGATTGTTGTTGAGAAACTATCGAATAAAAATCACAAATATGTGTGCTTTGATATGATTAAATATCAGATTAATACGAAAGTGTTTGCTCGTCTAAATAGTTTTAATCAAATTGAAAATCTGAAAATGTTATTAGTACTCGGCAGGAATTACAATTTAAAAATTTACGGAGCTTTTAGTTTAAAGTAAAATAAAAAACAAATATATTATGAGAAGTGATCTTTATTTCTTTCAAGTTCTTATTTTAAATTGTACGAAATTTGAACTGGTGAAATACTGGACATTCGGACGAGTTGACACAGAGAGTGCTGTTCTGGAGCAAAGAGATTAATAATAAAACGAATTAAAGACAAAAGTTAATTTATTATTTTTTTTTTTTTAAGAATTTAGTATTTTCCTATGAAAAATTCAAGTTTTTCTATATATCTTAGACATCAAGAAGCACAGAGCGCAATAAGTTTAAGTAAAATAGATATTTAAAATAAAAAAAATAAAAAAAGGAAGAAAGAAAAAAAGTATTGCCAATACTTGGGGTCAGTCGATCAAGTGCACTGTCATTCGCCATGAGAGTTATGTATATCTTTTTGTATTTTATCTGCTTTATTGTTCAGCTCAGAAAATGTTATAAAATTTCATTGAAAGGATTTTAGATAAGAAATATTTTAAACTATTTATTGTTAATATTAAAAATTAATAATTATAATTCTCTTATAATTAATAATTCTCTATTAATTATATATCGGATGATATTCTTATATACAAACCGACTAATAACATCGTTAATATTCAAAAATGGATTCACAACGGCAAACTTATTACTAATGAGCACAAAACTAAAATCTTTAATCCTAAAAAGAAAAGGCTGTAATTTTTTTTTATCACTTGCAAAAAGACTCCGAACTGAGCTCCAATACTGATTGTAAATAAATCCATTGTATTTTTGGACGGAACTTGCCTAATAACCTTGAATACTTCTCTTTTTCTTATGGAAATAAGAAAAATAGTTATAAAATGCTTTATTATAAATGCTGTATTCAGTAACGTTATAAATTTTATAAGTTATGTATCACATTTGATACATATTTGATACACGTTTTTTACAAGTTATATATCACTTTTGTTTTAAAGCTCTCTCTATAACCATCTATGTATGTAAACGTATTCTATTCTATAAATCTATTAATCTATTAAGTAGATTTGTAATAATATGTAGCTCTTTCAACCAAAAGTGTAGTATACTTGTAATAGTTAACTCTTTGTTTTCGACTTACAATTCAGAAATTTTCAATCCTAAAGTTATTAATTAATATTTTACCCGCAATTTTTATCTTTTTTTGTTACATCCTTTTGATCAATATTTAATTTATAATCAATCGTAATTAATAATTAATTTGTCCATACTCAGTTCTAGCATCTGTTGATAGAAGGATGTGCTAATGTTTCCAACAGGACTATGTTGGAATCTTATCGAAATAAAATGAATGAAAAAAAAAAGAATTATAATTCTTATTATTTCTTTAACTAATTTTTCCTTGTAACCTGCAATAAGCCTCCCATTGAGGTCTAGATACGTAGATGTACAATGATAAACGCACTGTGAAACATTATGTAAAGAGATTAGTAACGATTGTAACGACAGTAAAAATATTTCTAAATCCATACTTCCTCTTTAAATCACATCGTAACATATTGAAAAAACTTCATCTACACTTCATTTTATTATCGAATTTTCGGAAGAATTTTCTATCTTCCTTCTTCAAGATTACAAAGTATAGTCAGGTGATATCAAATTACAAAAAAATTCCTTGTAATCTTGAAGAAGGAAGATAGAAAATTCTTCCGAAAATTCGATAATAAAATGAAGTGTAGATGAAGTTTTTTCAAAAATATTTCTAACTGATATAATAATAGATATAGCTTTGCATAAAAAGCTACATGTATCATTATTTAAATAAAAAAAAGTTAATAAATATCAATTTATTGTTTTAGTTAGTTATGTGGTGATTGTGGGTGGCAGGGAAGCCGAGCACCGCGACCGTTGGTCTGCAATTTATTGTTTGCTACTTCCTATTTTGTAGTTTAATTTTTAACTCTTTGGCGAATGGACACTTTTTCTGTTTCGCTAATCCGGGAGATGGATTACACTTGGGAAAAATCTTGACAGAAAAAAATCGTAAAGAAATGGCAAACAAACGAACGTGCCATTTCTTTAAATTTTCACGCACGTTAAATCTCTTTTCGTTTAGAAAAAAATTCCTATTGAAAATCAGAATTAGAAGATTTTTCATTTTTCCTTCCATCGTAATTTTTTTAAATCAGTATATTTTTGAACGGATTAAAAGTTTAGTATTTTAGTATCTACTTCGCTAAGACGTATAATATTTCTTTACAGTTAGATTTCAATGCCCAGGCCTTTTTTCTTGTATATGATTCTCCTTAATAACAGACTAGTAAGTACATATTACTTTGCTCAATAAGTTGTCATGTACATTATACAATTACCAGAGACAACAAAGAAGAAAGAAGAACACCCAAACAGGCATCGGCAATCGAATGCTAATCTGAATACAGTAGCCGAGAAGAGAAGTCAGTCGTTAAGATCACATGACTAAACGAAAGGTCTCCCGGTGAGGCTTGATCTACATAAGCGTTGAAACGTCCCGTTGCAAACGCCCAAAAATATCCTGGTCTAAACCAGAGCGTAAACTACTTGCTTAGACCAGAGATTCACAACCTTAGGAAGTTTTGAGGGCCAATATTTTTATGGAAACCCCACTTACTAATTAGTTAACAATACTAACTAATAATAGATGTAATTTACTAAAACTGAAGTTTATGTAAATTCATTATCAAACAATACGACTACTTGGGTTTCGTACCAACATTCCAATAGTAAAGTCTAAGACAGTTGCAAGTTATGACTTGCAATGTATCCATCTCTTGGCAGCAATGTAAAGGCTCAAACTTAATTTTAATTTTGACTCTACCAGGTTGAAGCAAATATACCGGTGGGCCGCTGGTTATGCACACCTAGTGTAGACGAAGCCTAAGGGAGTAACAAGTATTATTATCGTCGCGGTGAGAGTTGAACTCGCAAACACATTATCATTGACTAATTTCTCCAGTATCAATGCCGAAAGCTCCGCAGAAAATATCAATCTCAATTATCAAAAATAGAAAATATCAAAAATCTCACATACATCTTCTTGAAATCGACGAGCAACGTTAAGAATAATTTCCCTACTTGTTTTTTGAGACCTTTTCCTCGTCGAAATGTTGAATGTGAATCCAACGACCGCCATTTTGTTTTACATTTGAATGTGACCGACAGACCAGGAAAGATAAATCTATCATCTGCGTTGCATTCTGGGAGGATCATCTCTCGCCGCGAGGACTGTAGTACATTGAGAAACTGAACTAGTAATAACTTAAAAACCTGTAGTTAAAGAAGAAAACTATATCTAGCTTCAATCAGAAATGTACGGTTATCATAATAAAGAAAAACCAAATTTCTTCTTTTTTTATTTTATTCATTTATTTATTACAACTCTCTTATTTCAGTTTAATTACACATTTCAAATTCTCAATAGTTACCGAACAAGGATTAGTACTCATTTGCCCAGAACCCTTCATTAGGCTTAGGAAGTATTCTTCAATTCATAAAAATGTAGTAGACGTTGATATTATTAAAATCATATAAGATGACCTTGCAGAAAAGTCAATATTCTGGGAGATTATTCAAAGAAAAAAAAAGGTTTTTATGAATAGGTGTCCTATTTCGAAAGGTTTCCGAGATATAGCTTTTTATAACAGTGCATTAGGCCTACCGTAAAGTAAATTTATTCGCTACATTTTTTTCGTCCGCTGCATATTAAGCGTTTGTCAAGATTAGACCATATGTGCAATATTGAAGTTATGCATGTGATAATGCATGGATAGGCTATTAGATCTGAGAAGTTAAAAATATTTCTAGAATGCACGATTAATCGATTATTGAACGTATTTTTATTCTGATCCCACAAAAGTATCTCCATCCTTATAGGGACCGGTGCTAGCAAAATTCACGTCGATTTACAAAATCCGGGACTATTTACAGAATCCGGGACATATATTGAAGCGGGACATTGCACGAAAATTCCGGACTGTCCCGCACAGTCCGGGATGCCTGGTCATCCTACCCATAATTCAACAAAATAAAAACCGACACAATACATAATCTGATAGCCCTAATTTAGAAATTAACTTAATGATCTCGAATAATCTTTTAGCCTGATTTAAATAGAACCTGAATAGGACTTCTATTCTAGTTTCAAAACCTCAAATACCGAATAAACGTTTCTTTCAGCAACGAAAGCGGTATGGGCTGTTGAAAATATAAAAGTCAAAAGGCATCACTAGGTGGAGCTGGAATAAGTGCTTGTCAAGGCTTAACGTTTTGACGTGTCATTCAGCGGAACTTTTAAGCAAAGTGGCTTTCAAATAATTAATTTCACTAAGATCAAACTATCCATGAACTAAGGACCCATTTTCAAGAACGATCAATTATGAAGTGGCTTGACTGCTGGTCTTTTACTAAATTCTAAATATTTGGCCAAGGTCTTGAAGCCTTATTATGAGCCATCTGTTTTCTAACCAGTCACGCCTGGAAGGTCATTAAAGGTTCCCTATTTCACATGTTGTAGATTCAGATTCTGAACTGCCTACGAACACAGAACTTGAAACATTTATAATCTTCATTATTATGTTGTGATTCGAAAGCGAGGTTCACCAAATTAGTTAGTCGATGTATGTGTGAATATTCCTAATAACGGCTGAAGGATCTTCTTAAAACTTGGTATGTTATTTGAAGGCAAGAGGCGATTTTATTATTGTTTTTTAGGAAGTTTTTAAAAGTTTGACTATCTGAATTCAGTAGATACTATGATTTGAAGATAAATGTAGGCTTTTCACTTTTTGTAGCTTTCGAGATTTTTAAAAAAAAAATTAAAATAAAAAAAAATAGAGAATGCACATAAGTTTGCTTTCGCGCCTAAGCCATCATCGTGGGACAGCTATTTCGTCCTCTTTAGGACTCTTCAGCCAGATTTACCCTCGATGAAAGCAAACTTATGTGTATTCTCTATTTTTGTTTTAATATTATGTTGTATGCACGTTAAAGCTTTTATTTTTAATAAAAAAAATTTTAAGAAATAACTTTTTTGTTTTATTATTTTATAATCTACATTCTTCATCAGTCGCTGCCTCTCCCCACCGCAAAAAAAATTGGTCGCTAATTTTTTTTCTTTTTCCAACAGATATCCAAACTAATATGGTCTATAGTCTATAGTTTTAATAATCGTATTTCTCTTTCTATTTTTATTATAACTTTTTAGTGCGTAAACAGTTAGCCATGTACCAATTCAGGTACAGTTTAGTAACATTGGTATATAAAGACTTCGAAAGATGATCTGCGACAGGGGCGTATATAAGGTATGTCCTCCCAACGCTTTGTTTTTTGTTTTTTTTTTGGTTGAACAAATAGGTTTCCATGGGGTGTCTACTTAAAATTACTTAACTTCACCTTACATTAATCCTGGGCCCTCCCCCCGAGAATATATTCTATATTCGCCACTGATCTGCGACATTTCGATCTCGTTAATTCTCATTAATTGGACTTCATTTACCCTTTCCATTGCAAAGCACAGTTAAAACGAAACCAACGAAATGAAGGCAGAGAAACCGAAGGAATGGAAATAAATTATTCACAACAGGACTTAGAAGACTAACATATTCTCAAAAAGTGTTTACAACATTAAATACCTCTTACGCGTTGCCCGCGAAGGCCGAATACACGATACAACATAATGCTTTGTCTGATTCCCGTCGTCCTTTAAGGCTGGAATGAAAAAGAAAAAAAAAAAGTGTCTATATAGTTGTCGAGCCAATTTTTAAAATTTTCCAAAGGAAAACACGCATAAAAAATTATTTTGTTTTCTTTTTTATCAAACTTTTATTTATCCCTTATTTTAATTTGATACCAAAAATCGAAAGCTCACACTAAGGACAAAGCAAGCGTTATAATTTCAGCTTGCCAGGTTAAATAGTTTGTGTTACTACAATCACAGAGCCTTGTTGTTTGTAATCCATGGCTTTTAAACTAGGGTTCATTTGAATAGGAAAGTAAATTGATCTCAAGGGATCCTAACTCACAGAAATCACCTTTGTAATATTTCAGTGACCAGTCAATACAGACATAGGATGGCTAATCCGATGCTCTCCTGCCGTCGGAAAAGAAGCCGGTCTCTGTTTCTAGACTAGTAAAACCTTATGAGAAACAACTTTAGGAAAATCCCCGTTCTCCGCCTATTTACTGGATAACCTAAATGTAAAAATTTGAGCTCCTCAGGATAAAGGTTTTTTTGAACTCCACATTATGACGGGACTATTTCGACCTTAAAATTGTTTTTCTTATTCCCACTCTGCATTCTAAAAGACATGTTGAAAACTAATATAAAAGCTAACTCAAGAGGAAAGAAAAAGTTTTTTTTTTTTAAAAAAAAGACTGTTTTGTTAAAAGAACAAGAACTGTTTTTTAAAGAACTTAAAGCCTACAATATGGCTTCTCAATATTGTAATATTATATTACAATTATATATTAATATAATGATTTTAAATTCATTATAAATATTTTAATTATAATATTTTATATATTTATTTTATATATTATACTTTATATATTTTATATATTAATGGTGTTTGTGGGAGAGTCGTTGAGATGGAGAAATAAAGAGTCAAGTTCTGGAACTGAACTAAATTAATTTATTAAATGAAAAACATTGGTTTTTACAGTAATTCACAATGAAGAATTTGATTGGAAGATTAATTAAAAATATGCAGAATGATTGGATAAAAATATATGGAATTAAAATTAATTAACTGTTTCAACGACTGCAACGGAAAATAATTTAAAAATTAAAAACAGAACATCTCTCTCCATTTCTTTTACTGTACAATAATTACGGAATTTAAAAAAATTAAGCGTGCTGATTAAAAATTTAAAAAATTGCCTACCTTATATAAGCACGAGTGATGTTCGGTTACTGGATTCGTAACGGATTCGTAAAGAATCAGTGTTGGAGGATATTTTTATAGTTTTTAATTTAATACTTGAAAATGGACCTTAAATAGCAGAATGGTCGGAAACGTTGTGTATTTTAGCTTGTTTTTAAACCAAACATCACTCGTGCTTTTTAAAAAAAAAATTAAGTCTAGAATAAAGTAAACAATAAAAGAGGCTAACAAAATAAGTGGAGACAATGATAGACAAACAATTTAAAGAACGAGCTTGTGGGCGGAGCTTAGGCCGGCAGATTACGCTAAATTATGTGAGGAGCCTTCCCGTTATAATAAAATTTCAAAATCAATAAATAATTTAAAATAAAATAATTGTTTATAATGTATGTACTGTAACTGTATATATTGCCATTTTAATGTAAATAAAACATGTTAAAGGCATTTTTGTGTTGATTTTCGTCCTTTTTCGCCCTACTTCGGATTATCGGCGAAATTCGCTTATCCGCTGTTGCCGCGCCACCCAATCCCGCGGATAATCGGCAGTTTACTGTATTTGTTTATTTTAACTGTTTATTATCTTGCACAAGTTCTTTTTTTTTTCCCTACGTTTTTTAAAATAAAGAACAAAAGTAACAGAATAAGGAATATTGTTCGGGAAATTGCGTGCGCAACTTTAGTTAGTCTAACCAAAGTTCACAGGATTTTAAAGGCTTTTCAAATTTCACCCACTCAAAGTAATCAATATCCATGAAGTAAACGTGACGATTCAGAGCGAAGGGTAGAATTTTGCGAATGGGCAATGGCGACGCAACTTCTGTAAAAATAATAGTTGCTTCTGTACCGAAGCAACTTTTACGTTACACGGAGAAGTGAACCGTCAGAACTGCAGTTACAGGGAGCAAGAAAATCCCAGGGTGAATCCAAGTCATTTATACACAGTATCTAGAAAGAAAAAAAACAACAACTTCTGGGCAGGTCTACTGGGTGATCATATTATTGGCCCCTTCTTCTGTCAGGAATCCCAAAACCGTATTTCCAGCTATTTCGAGAGGAAATTCGTACCGCCATTCAGGCAGCAGCAAGGGAAAATCAAATATGGTTCGAGCAAGACGAGGCTCTCTGCATTATTCAGAACTTGTTCCTGGACAGGGCAGTGACCGTAATGTTTTTTGCTCCGGTTCCGTTTCGCTCAAAACACAAAATTTCGGTTCGGGTTTTGAGCACCACTCCGACCAAAAACATGTTTTTTCCAGTTCCGGTTTTCGGTTCAGTTCCTGTACAGTACCTTGGTAGCGGTTTGGACTACATGGAAACATGGTAAGAGGGTGGGGTAGTCGATGAAAGTTGTTAACCACAGAAAAATTCCATCTTTCGCGTATACTTTAAATATATTGAAGGATTGAAATAAATATCAGTTTTCGGTTTCGGTTCGGGTTCAGTTCCTCTCCGACGAAAATATCGGTTTTTTTTTTTTCGGTTCAGTTCCGGTTCGATGCCCTATTCCTGGACTAAACGTTCCCCAATTCGTGGTAAGCAGGCGTGGGACTTTGGAATGGCCAGCAAGGTCATCCGATTTGGCGCTCAACGATTTTTTTTCTGGAGGGTCATTTAAAATCCAACGTTTATAAGGATAAACGTCCACGTGACACTCCAGAATATCCTGGAGCAAAATATTGAACAGGAGTGCTGGCTTATTACCCCTCAGCAGCTTCGAAATATGGGGAGGAATTTCTGGACAGACTATGGCATTGTCTTGCAGTGATTGGTGATAATTTTGAGCACTTACTGAAATAAATTTCATTTTTTTTTATTCTGTTATTTTTGTTGTTTCTTCTAATAAAATGTAAGGAAAAAAGAACCTGCGCAAGATAACAAACAGTTAAAATAAATAAATACAATAAAATTAAAAAAAAAATGCCGAGAAAACAAGAGCAAAATACTTTCGTATAATGAATATCACAGAAATCTTCAAATAAAGGTGTTATTTTCTAGTTTTGTGTTCTGGAAGTTACTTTCTGAGGTTCGGACTAAAAAACCCAATCAAAATATTGTACCTAAAAGCCTTGGGTCCTTCCAAATTAGGCAATAGTTTTCCTTAACAATGGAAATTCCGATGCTGCGCGAATTATGAAACACCCTATATACAGTGCAACTTGGATAATTCGAAGCTGAAGGGACCACTACAAAACTTCGAATTATCCAAGACTTCGAATTAAACAAGTTACATCTTTTAACTGTAATTTCAGGTCCACTGAATGCTTGAAAAGATTATTCTGTCAATAAGTAAATATTTATTCAGAAAGATGAAAGATAAGTCAGTAGTTAGGGGGGCGAACCAGTCCCGCAAAATCGGGCACTTGAGGTAAATTTGCATATCATTTGCATAATCCAAAAAATTTGCATATTCGGGCGATCCAGTCGCTTATTTACATATTTTAGCATAAAGGTCAGGTGACTGAGGGTTTTTCCGGTCATGTGACCAAACATTAGATTCTCATTAGCATATCTCATTTGCATAATTAAAAAAAATTTATTATATAACTTTTACATAAAGGTAAAGTGTCTGAAGGTTTTTTTCCCGTACCCGAAGGGTTAAAGACTGATTGGTATTAATGAATATCATTTTTAATATTTAATTTTCATAAGATTAATACCCAAAGGGTTAAATATTAGACTAATAGATCATGTGACATATCATACTTTGAGATTTTTGATAAGCATTTGAATGGTGACATTTTTAATGGTTTAATATAATTCTTATTCGTGATCAAAGGGTTATTTTGATACCCAATGAATATCTTTACATAAAGGGCAGGTGACTGATGTTTTATTTCGTAGTCAAAGAGTTAAAGGTGCTGAATGTTAATTTATATAATTATTAACAATTATTTTGCGTTTTATTTGTATCCAATGGGTTAAATTAGGGAGTGATATCTCTAATTTTTGATTTCTTTTTGAAGAGAATTGAATGGTATCATTTTTAATTCTTCCTAAGGTTACTGTTACGAAATAAAGGATTAAGTGTCTTTAAGGTGGTTATTTTTTAATTCTATAATTTACTAATTGTTGTTGTCTGTTTCATAATGTTAATCTTGCAATCTGTTGAACGTTTTTCTGAATGAATTGATATCAGAATACCACTAACATTGGATTTATATACAAACAAATTCGAGTATGTCGATTCTTATTGGATAAACATGTGCAAGAATGCAATTGGATAAAGATCACGTGATTAATATTTGTTTATTGGTTAAACCACTTTTCTGAATTCTATTAGGCAATGTTCTCGAATCTTATTGGATAAAATAATGTTCCCTTTGTGACGAGTTTAAGGCTAGAGTCATGACAAGAGGGGAGGCTAACGTGATTTATGGGAAATTGTAAAAATAAGTGTTTCTGTCAAATGTTCAATAATTAAAGTGATTGATGAGAATGGAATGGCAGAAATTACCTTCAAGATCAATTAAGCAACACATTAAAAAAGGTATTTTCAGCGTTTTCAATTAACCATGCCCTGCGGTAAGAAGTGGAATTGACAAAAACACCCTCTCTCTTCCATTAAGTGTACCTCAGGGCTATGATGAAACCCCTTAGAAAGTTATTTCAATTAAGTAACGTTTGCAACAAGAGGAGGAAAAGACAATAGGGTGTTATTTTTAACTGAAGTGGGGAAGGGGTGACCTTGTTTGGTCTTGTATATATATATAGCTGAGATTTCAGTGACTTGCCATCTATTTGAGGCCTGGTCTATCCTCAGAGACACACAAACATTTTTTTTCTGCTGGTTTTCCGAGAGAAAGAAAAAAAGGTAAGACATTTCTTATTTTATTTCGAATTGAAAACAGAATTTCTTTTTTAAAATATTGTGACTTAGTTTGTTGATTCTTTGACAGAATACAACATGAGTTCTCCAAAACGCATGAAGATAGTTGAGTACTCAAGCAGCAGTGAGGACGAAACTTCGGACTTTGATGATTGTGTTACAAAGAGAGATGAAATTCTTGAGAGGTTGGTGAAATTAATTCAAATTAACGATTCTTATAGGGTACCTAACTATCAAACGTATGGGCGACAATTTATTTTTCGACTATTCGATCCATCAATCGATGAATTAGAGATTTTATTACAGTGTGAGAATGGGATTTGTTTAGAAGAATTAGTGAAAGTATTATTTGCGCGTGTTATCGCTATTGCAACTCGCGATTGTACACCTAACTCCTTCATAGGTTTAACTATTCATTCAAGTTCATTCGATAGGCCTGCCTATATCCCGTTCAATGTCTTGCACCAATTTGATTTAGATCTGTTAATTAGTGTGTTAGAGAAACTAGCACAGTCAGGTAGATTTTTGAAATTTGAAGATGAAATCGGAGTTCAAATAGTAGTTGTTAATCCTCCGCGCGGTTCAGGAAAATTTAAGTCTTGTGTTGATTTGAATTCTAAACTTAAAAACAAACAGTGTTTCATTCAAATTCAAAACAATGATGCGTACTGTTTAGCCAGAAGCCTGGTAACAAGTATCGCGTGCATCTCCAATCCTAAACCTAAACAATGGGATTCAATTCGACGCGGATACAGTATACAATATGACTTAGCTCTAAAATTACATGGAGACGCTGGTGTTCCTCTAGGCCAACCAAATTACGGTCTCGAGGACGTAAAGAAATTCCAGGATCATCTTTCAAATTATCAAATAATTGTGATTTCTCATGCTAGTGGTGATAAACCCGTATTCATCGGAAACGAAAAAGAGGATAAATTAATTTTATACCATCACGGAAATCATTTTGATGTAATTAAGTCAATTAAAGCTTTTTACAATCAGAGTTATTTTTGCTTTCATTGTTGGCGCGGGTACAAAGATGCAGGAAAACACCATTGTGAAAATCGATGCTCCTCGTGTTTTAACAATGGTGGTAATTGTAAAAAAGTAAAGTGGATTTCTTGCAAAGATTGTAACCGTTTCTTTTATTCGGAAATCTGTTTGGCACAACATAAAGTGAACAAAAAAATTCAAAATTCAAATTCTTTAACGGTTTGCATGCAATTAAGAAAATGCAATCATTGTGGGTTTGATGTTGATGCATTAAAAGAAACTCATGCGAAATCAAAGCATCAATGTGGGACTCGTCAGTGTTTTAATTGTAAGACAAAAGTCGGAACTGATCACAAATGCTTTTTGCAACCACTGAAACTTAAAAATGACAAGACAAGTTGTTTCATCTTCTTTGATTTTGAAACAACTTGTGAAAAGATTAAAGAATACGACTCCAACGGAGTTCCCATTGTTGAGCTCGTGCCGAATTTGGCGGTATCAAAAAGCGTTTGTGATCATTGTTACGCTGACAATCCCAAGACTTGTGTCCATTGTGGCGATGCAAATCAGCATCATTCCCGTTTGCAAATTTTCAATCAAGAAAACGCGCATTATGCTTTTTGTAAATGGTTATTCAGTGTCTACGGGGAGAGATCAGTGACAGTTTTAAGTCATAACGGTTCAAATTTTGATTCTCATTTCATTTTACAATATTTACTTCAAAATAATGAAAAACCAAAAACCATTTTCAATGGAAACCGTCTCTTGTTTCTCGGATGGGAGAAAATTCGCATAATTGATTCCATGTGCTTCATGCCAATGGCACTTAGCCGTTTGAATAAGGCATTTGGAATCGATTCCTCGAAATTTCGAAAAGGATATTTTCCTCATCTGCTAAACAAGAGCAAAAATTTTAATTATCACGGTGAAATGCCTGATGTTAGTGATTATAATCCTGATTCAATGACCCCCAAGGCTAGGGATAACTTTTTACAATGGCATCAAAAGCAAATTGAGTTAGGTACATTATTTGATTTCCAAAAAGAATTGGTGGCTTATTGCATTAGCGATGTCGAATTATTGGCAGAGGCATCTTTTAAATTTCGCAACTGCTTTTTACAAGTTTCCGATGGATGCTGTCCGTTTCAAAACGCCATCACTCTAGCTTCTGCTTGTGTAAAAGTCTTTCGCCAAAAATTCTTAAAGTTGAACACGATTGCTCTTATCCCCCATGAGGGCTTTCATGCGGCGAAACCCTATAGTGATGGCGCGTTGAAATGGCTAGCATGGGAATCACATCAGCGCGGAGTAGCTATTGATCACGCGTTAAATACGGGGGAACACAAAATTGATAAATATTATGTTGACGGTCTCGACGCTGAAAACAGAACTGTTTTCGAATTTAATGGCTGTTACTTCCACGGCCATCCAAATTGTTTTTCCAACCCCAATCAAAAATTTCACAATTCTAATGTTACACTAGGGGAACGTTATCATCAAACGTTACAAAAGGCACAAGTTCTTGGCATGAAAGGTTTTTCGGTGGTAACCAAATGGGAATGTGAATTTAAACGGGACTTGCTAAATAACCCTGCCATGAAAGAATTTGTGGATCAATTAGAAATTTTAAAACCGTTAGAGCCACAACACGGATACTATGGTGGTCGTGTAGAAGGAATCACTCTCTATCACGATTGTACCTCCGAGGAAGAAATAAAATACACAGACATTGTAAGTCTGTATCCATACGTTTTGAAGTATGGTTTGTATCCCCTCAATTTGCCTGAGATTCATTGGAATCTCGATACAACTGATATTTCTTCCTATTGTGGACTCATACAATGCAGGGTTCTACCACCGCGCCAATTGTTTCATCCCGTACTCCCATTTCGCTACAACAAAAAGCTCTTTTTTCCTCTGTGTCGTTCTTGTGTGGAGTTAAATTCCTGCTACCTTCCACCATGCACTCACACCGAGGAAGAACGAGCTTTGACGGGTACTTGGGTGTCTCTTGAACTCCAGAAAGCACTCGATTGCGGCTATACCATTCAAAAGATTTTTCAGGTTTGGCATTTCAAAGAGACAACGCGCTACGATAAAACAACCAAAGAGGGAGGCCTGTTTTCAGGCTACGTAGACGCGTTTTTAAAATTAAAACAGACCAATGATGGTTTTCCTGCCGAATGCCAAACCGAAGAAGACCGCGATCGATATATTTGCGAGTATGAACTTCACGAGGGTATCCGTCTAGAAAAATCGGACATTGCCAAGAATGAAGCTCTACGTTATTTGGCCAAATTGTTTTTAAATTCCTTTTACGGCAAATTAGCTGAAAGATCCAAAAAGACCATGACAGAGTACGTCAACACTCCCGAAAAATATTTTGATTTCTTTTTAGACCCGACCAAGACGGTGCACGACATACGTTTTTTCAACGAGTCGTTAGTGCAAGTTCAATGGTCTCACATTGATGATGTTGAAATCACTGGGGATCATACGAATGTTGTATTGGCGGCCTTTGTTACTGCTCAAGCGCGGTTACATTTATACGACTATTTAGAGAAATTAGGCTCACGCGTTCTGTACATGGATACAGACAGTGTATTTTACATTCGTAATCTCAACCGTCCGACCGAGTATCAGGTGCCAATCGGTTCCTATCTCGGTCAAATGACGGATGAAATTGCGAGAGACCACGGATCTGATTATTATATTCATTCATTTTGTACGTTAGGAGCCAAAAATTATGGCTACCTAATCAGATCGCGCGAAGCTGGGAAACCCATTCATGTCGTTTTAAAAGTCCGCGGTTTTTCTCTCAGCTTCGAAGCTCAAAAAACCATCACATTTGATTTACTGCAAAAAATGGTTCGCGAATTGGTCGAGGGGGACGCTTGTGAACGTACAGTCGCTCCCATCCTCACCAAACACAAAATTGTTAGGACAAAAGACCGCCAAATTGTGTCGCGGCAAGAAATTAAACAGTACAGGGCCGTCTTCGACAAGCGGCAGATCACCAAGGATCAATATCTAACGTTTCCACACGGCTATTGATCATTGCACTTTCGGCTTTGGTGGAGAAAACATCATGTCGTCCTCGTCTTCGGTCGATTCCAAAATTTTTAAATTTCAACATCCCTTCACAATGATGATTTCGGGCCCTTCCGGGATTGGAAAATCATGTTTCGCACAAAAATTACTTCGAAACTGTCACATAATGTTTGATCAATCTCCGCGCGAAATCATTTGGTGCTATGGTGTTTATCAAAATTGGTTTAGTCAATTCCCATCGATTCAATTTCACGAGGGGGTTCCAAATTTAGCTGAAATGGATTCCGCCATTGCTAGGGTATTAATTATAGACGATTTAATGGGTGAAGCTGATAAATCGGTTGAAAAGATCTTCACCAAGTACAGCCATCACTGTAATATGTCTGTACTTTATCTAGTCCAAAACTTGTTTCATAAATCGGCCGCACACAGGACGGCTAGTTTAAATGCGGGTTACATTGTGGTGTTTCGTTCTCTACGTGATGCCAATCAAATATCGTGTTTAGCACGCCAGCTCTATCCGAGTAATTTTAAATTTTTCATGGAATCTTACGAAGATGCAACAAAGTCCAAACCTTATAGTTATTTATTAATCGATTTAAAACCTTCGACACCTGATCAATATAGAATACGAACGAATATTTTTCCTGACGAATCTCCCATGATTATTTACAGTCCCAAAAAGAAATAGTGATAATTATTCGAAACCCCTAACTTGTTTTGTCATTATGGCTCGAGCCACGAGTAAGAAAGCATCACATCGCCGCAGCTCCCGTTTACAAAAATACGGTAAAATTTTGCAGGCGATTCCTTTCCTTTCGAAAATACAAATTCAGCATTTAGTAGAACACAGTTCGAACGATTTCATTCGATGTCTCTCCGAATGCATTGGTAACATTTTACACGGAAACGTACCTTTAAAGTCTTGTGTCAAACAAAAACTGCATAAGCATAAAAAAGTATTGCGTTACATTGGCACGTCTTCGGCTTCTATTGAGAAACGCAAAAAGGCTTTGGTTCAACGCGGTGCGGGGTTATTGTCCTTATTAATTCCGGGAATAGCAACTTTAATCGGTTCCTTGATTAATCGTTAGCATGGAGCATACAAAGAAATTGTTGGTTTTTTCACCCGAACAGTTAGCTTCTTCTTCTTCGCAGCCTCCCTCGTTACTGTATTCCCGTTACGATTCACAGCATCCCTATCTCGAAAAATTGAGTCAAATGGAAACAGAGTTTGATAAAATTGTAAAGGATTCTCTCATTCCCGATGATGTAAAAACGAAATTTCTAAATCAGTTTCAAGTTAAATTTCAAACCTTTAAAAATCAATATCGATCGTCCACCGCGTCCGCGCCCGGGCCCCCCGCGCCGCCGAAGGCGGAAACCGCGCCGCCGG
>JAFIDM010000001.1:120065477-120077283 GCA_023159025.1 Thereuonema tuberculata
TTTTTACGAGTCCGTGGAAAAACATCCGCAAATGCGTAGGGGGCCTACTTTCTGGACAAATGAGAGACATGAGAAAGATTCTTTGATTTCGCAGATATTACAATGGAACAAATGGAACCTTCTCTTTTCCTCCTTTTTTTATTGTTTTCACAACTATAAAAAAACAAACAAAAATAAGAAACTTAACGTTTTTAAGCAAAAGTAGGCTTTAAATTCGGTTTGAAATTTCTCGAATTGTAAAATGTTGTTAAATAAATAATTAGTATTGATTTAATGAAATCTACCCCATGGTCTGAAAATGAGATACTTCTATGTGTGACTTTATTTTACGTTTTATAAAAATAAAAAAGAAAAAGCCAAAATATATAACTTGTCAAACTATTATAAAGTACAAATAAGAATGGCTATCGGGTTTCTTTTCCAGGAGTACAGGCGGGCCAGCGTTGGGCTGTTCCAGATAAAGGGTGTGCGAAATATTTTGAAAGTTACTGAGTTTTAATCTAAAGCCATGTCTTACATGTAACAACATGAGTTGTGCAATATTTTTTGCCACGATACAAAATTTTCTTATGGGATCCAATACAATTAGAATTTTACTAATCTTCCTTCCTTTCTATTTCATGTTCAAAGCCTTCTATTTATATCGCGTGTCTCTCTAAGATCCATTTGACATCAAAGATTCTTCATAAGTCTTTGAACGATTCAATCCTCTTTAACCACTTAAAAATGTATGAGTTCCGCTCTTGAGAAAATAAACATCAAGCTTTTTATTTCGTCTATTTCTGTAGTTCGTGAAATGTTCTTCGGTGAACAGAAAACTAGATTCTGTTGCTGCTTTAATATTAATTCTTGTTGTGAAAAGCCATTCATTTAATTTGCTGTGAATTTCGATAAAATTTATGATTATTATTATTATTTCCAATTACATCTTCTTTTCTTGCTTTTTTTACTGTTCTATTCCTGCATTCAATTAACCTAAAATTATAGCAGTTTCCTAAGTCTCCATGGAAAAGCGCTTAAAAGCGTTTTTTTAAATCTCAGATTCCATCTCTGGGGATCTAAATCACACTAAAATCAACACGAAATTCTCATTGGATTCCGTATTATTATATTTATAACACTTCAATAGTAAGCCATAGGTAATATAAATACTGGTATAATAATCGCAATATATTACTATTGTTTTAGATACTGATTTCTAATTTGCAAGAATCAAATAACGCGTTTATATTGAATCATCTCATATAAATAACGCGATGTTTTGTAATGCAATTAACTGCAAAACCCTTCATTATTTGTGGGATAATATTTAAGAACTGAAATATACCACTAGGTTTTTAAAATGTTTCAGCTTCCTGGAATAATATATATATTTTCATCACTAATAGAGTTAACGCGACTTGAAATTTATTTATTTATTTATTTATTTATTTTCACTTTACATTTTCTTCCTTTACGCAGGCACTTAGCCAGGATTTTGTTAAGCTGGGTGCGGGCATTACATTAAATTTTTATAAATGACTTTGCTTTCTTTAACTGTAAGTTTAAAGGTAAAATGATCTTAAGACTTAAATCTATGGTGATAATAGGCTCTTTGAATTTCATTATTTACACATAGTCTACACACTTGAACATAATATACACTTTCTTTTCTTTTTTTCTACTCTGAAGAGGGAGGTCCGGATATTTGTTAGTTCTTTTACGAGAAGGAAATTATATGAAGTACCAATATATTGATGTGTAGTCGAAATGACAGAGACTAACGCCGTGGTTTACTCTAAAGCACACACACTTTATTTACAATTATGTACAGGTTTATATACAAATGGGATCGGATTTCGAGAATCTCTCTGAAGCTCTCTATTCGGTCCGTCACTTGGAGAGCGCTAGCTGCGACGCTGTCTGCTCGGTCCGCCCCTTGGTGAGAGGACAAGACACGTCGTGATTGGTCCCCCGATTCGACCAATCGAGAGGACTTCTCAACTTTGTATCAATATTAATTTTTCAAATTCCAGTGGGGAGGGGGAGACAAATGGCCCCTCTTGCCCGGATGAGCGGGGCCCCATGGTAATCTCTAATATTCCAAAATTCATTTACAACTTTTGGTTTGTGTTACATCTTATTTTCTCTTTTTTTATTTATTTATTTATTTATTTATTTATTTATTTTGAATAACACCTACTTGTCATGCTTCTATACTTATCTTGGACAGCATTTAGCAAAGTATATTATTTTATGTTGGATTTCATACGGGGAGGTCTAAGTTAGAGAACCCATTTCTAACAATCAATTAAAAATAAAGTTGTTTTCAAAATTTAGGGGTTGGCGGGCGGAGAACCTAGGTCCCTTCAACAGGCCATCCAAAATATCTATCGATCTTTTGCATAGTTGAAATACTAAAGAAAAAAGGGGTTTCAATTTCGAGATTTTGTTGGGTTTGTGGGGGAGGGATGCTGGGTTTAGCCGAGTTCCCCTGGTTCTCCCTCTATATGCTGCTATTAAAAAAAAAAAAAAAATTACATAACTGTAATTACAAAAATCCTTATTACCGACCGAGGTTAGAAAAATAGAAATTCATAAAATTTTTTTTTTTTTGTTTCTAACAGAAAATGGAAAAAAGAAATAACCTCAGATATTCTCCATATTTAAATATCTGTTTCACTTTATTATTATTATTATTATTATTATTAGACATTAAATGTATCCAGGCTACAATGCCACACAGCACAAAATCATGAAGCCTCTCTATTGAAGTTCCAGCAATTGCGCCATCTGGTGTTGTTTGAGAGAAGCATGAATGGAGGCATCGAAGGAGAGCAAGGAATGAGAGACTTCTAACTTTATTTTCGAAACCTTCTCAGCAAATGTCATAATTAAATCCAATTTAAATCATAAAAGTTCTGATTATGGCTTTAGATCTAACTCTAAGACGGATTATCTTGTCTAGTTCATGTAGTTTAGCTAGACGATTGTTTGTTCATTTTAATAGACGATCCTATTCACATACACGAGAAAATGTGAATATTTTATTTATTCTGTATTTTTATATTTAACACCCATTTAATGTTCTCTCCCCATTGTGATGATGAAAGACGAAAGTATTATCATTAAGGCCAATTATATCACAGTGGCTTTTTTTATTTTACTTTAGAATTGCTAATCAAAATACAATTGTAAATTTAACTTAAAGATTTATTTCATTAATAATAATAATAATCACTCTTTTCAACTTTTTTTTCATTGTACGCCACTACAACAAATTAAAAAAAAAATATTTTTAAGACTTCTGATAATACTTTTTTTATATATATGTTTTGAACGAGTATACAAAGGTTCTTTAAGTAAGAAAGTGAAGTTTATATAAATTACATGAATTTTGATAAAATTTAATTGAGTATTTATGTTATCAACATACTTATATACATATGTTTACATGTTACTTGCAAAATGAAAAATATTTAAAAACAAAACTAGGCTATATTCCCATTACTTATTAGTATCTTCAGCATTGCAATGTTTTGAGCTAAGGATATGCCATTGCATCCATGTAATAAAAAATGATAAGTAAATAAAAGCAAGTAAGTTGCAGTCAACTTATTTTGTTCTATTAGTAATCGCAGGAGTCTCTCCTCCTGTGCCTACCTTCAGATAGGATAAATGTGTGATGCGTTTACCTTTAATCTTATGTTAATATCCACAGCACGCTTAACTCATCAAGAAAACCAGAAAAAAAAATAATTAAAGATTTCTGAAGTTTTTTTGGTTGCTTTAAAAGCATTTAAAGTGAATGCCCTAAAAATAAAAATAATAATTGCTAAATACTGTTTATTTTGGTGAATGTGTATTCAATCACTGCTACAAAAAATACATGCCTACGAAATTATAAATATGGCACTACTGAGGCTTTTTTTGTAGGTGTGATTGGAATTGAGAGATATTAAACTCTTTGATATTAGAATAATCATTTTTTTACCTACTTCAATTTCATTCTAGACTTTTTTGAAAAGGAAGGAGATGGAAGAATTTAATGCTGCACTATATGTTGAGAGAGACTTATTTAGCAACATTTAAAACATTAATTAGAAATCTTTTCTTAAAAAAATAAATAAATCAAACCAAATTGACCTTATAAATGTTTAATATGCATCTATGCAATGGATGGTTAAACATTTCAAATAACTAAATAATTAAATATGTTAAATTATAATTTTACACAGTAAGTATTTATTACTTTTTTTAACTTATTTAATTCTTTTTTCAGACAACTGATTTTCCTGAGCGTATATTCTCTGGCATTCAACCCACAGGACCATTACATTTGGGAAATTATTTTGGTGCAGTAAGGAAATGGGTCGAACTTCAAGACTCTCATAAAGATGTGATATTTAGTGTAGTTGATCTTCATTCAATGACTTTGCCACAAGACCCTGTTTTACTCAGGTAAATTGCTGAAAAACATACAGAAAAGTACAATTCAAGTTTTGTTTATGTTGTAAAACTTTAATGACTTTACTTTATAAACCAGTGCATACTTGGCAATAAATGTCATAAAATGACATAATTTATTTCCTGTTTTTTTTTTTTTTTTATAATTATTAATGAATTTACTTTCGTTCTTAATTTTTTTATTATGTTTGGAAAGTCAGGTAAAAACTATTGACCATTGAGTTTCTGTTTGCTGATGAGAGCAAATCAATGGCAATAGTTGATTAAAGAAAAATTATAATTTGACATAGTTCATTATTTTTTTTTATTCTACTTCTGGCAGCAGAAATCTTCTAAATGTTAAAAGTTTCTCAATTATTATGTAACAAACTTTGAGTATATATGAGCTAAATAGATTGAACAGAATATGTCTTTCTTACAAGCCCATAAACAATATTCATATTAAGTCAAAAACGTTTCACAGTTACCATTTAACATGAATATTAGAATTTTGGAATAATCACTAGTTAATCATTTATGTGGAACCTTCTTAAGAACATTCATAAAAATGTATCAGTAAAATTTATTAGCACAAAAATTCAAGGAAACTCAAAATAGAAAATATAATGCACAGTCTCTCCTAAACTGTTTCAACAGCCCTAACAGTTTTGCTAAAATGATAGACTTTTCTAGAATGTGAGTATGGTGCAATGTCTTGAAATCATTTCTATGAATTTGCATACAACAAATGCACAATGAAAATTAGCTAGAAATGAGTTTTAATAAGCATTCATAGATATTTAAGTGTGTTTTTGAGAAAGTTTGATATTTGTGCTATGGTATGTTTCATCATATTATATAAATAATGTATACCATGAGATATTTCATTCATCATAGGTATGGAAACTTTAATATCAGTAGAAGTGATGAATCTAATTGAAAGATGCTGCTCCTGGGGTTGCTGATTAATTTTTAATTCTAAAATTATATAAGATATGTGATAATACAAAGAATTGATCTCACATTTCTTGACCAATAATGAGGAAGAAAAGTGACATTTCATTAAAGTATGAAGGAAATAACAGCTCTTAACATTGGATTGGAGATTAGAACTTATTGATGAATTGAATCATACACTCAGTATATAAATGTTTGTTTCTGCCATTCTAGTTTAAAACTTCTTTCCATGTGTTAAATAAAAACTTCATATTATGGTCCAAAAAGTTGAAAGAGTTGTTTTCAGTTGTTCTTAAATCTGTTCTCTCTGATTTATCAGATTTGTTTGATCTGATAAAATTAAATATGATCATTGTTTTTTATGCGTTTCATGGATTCTGTAGTAATGTAACTACGAGCATAATGGTATTACTTGTTCAAGGTTCTAGAATGTGCAAGGCACCTTTTGTATTATAAGTTAATACAGAAAGGTCCTATTTACATGAGTTTATATCAGAGTATGAGTTTCTTGACTAGGTTGCTAAAATCTAAATCTATCTTAGCCTAAGAGCAATGTTACAGACATTATAGGAATATTAGGGTACTTGAACTCGCTTAGAATGAGCCCTGATTTAACGAGGAAATCGGAAATACTTGGTTGGTACAATTTTAAGTCTATGGGAGCATAACTTGCTTTTAACGAGCAAACCCCGGCGAGCAATATTTTTCTGATTCATAAAATTTCTATTGACTTTTACCTCTCCAGCTCAGCTGATCCTTTCTTGGAAAAATTCCTTTAACATTCCGAAGTCAACCAAAAGTTAGTGCTGAGTCATAAATCAAACTTTTTCGAAGCCAGGGGTGCAAATGATGATGTTTTTCAGGACATGAGTCTTTTCCAAAGAGCAATAACACAAGAAAGAGACAAAAAGACAGTTCAAAGCAAATTAACCAACTTCTTTTGTACTCTACAGAAATAAAAAATAAATAAAGTAACTACTGTATATATAATATAGTAAGTATGTATGAATTTTTATGATTTTTTCATGAAACCGTTTCTTACGAGCACTCAGTTATAACAAGCAAATATCGCGGTCCATTCGCGCTCGTTTAGATTATTGATAGTTCTAAAAAGTGAGCATTTACTCTTATTACTTCTATACGTAAAGTTTGATAAATAAATTCAAGAATTCACAATTTATCCTAACGAGCATCAGTAAAAAACATACTAGTTTTTTTTTTTTTCACTTATAGAAAATATTCTTCATGAATGTTTATCTTGATTGTATTCAGTTGCAAAACAATACAAGACTAATAAAACTAGTAACAGAAGCTTATTCATATCAGAATTCTGAAAACTGAAAGAAATTATATTATTTCCTTTAAGCTTAAAGCGTATTTTTTTGTTTTTTAAGGAATAACATTTTAAACTTAACAGCCTGCTTATTAGGATGTGGAATTGATCCTCAAAAATGTATTTTGTTTTTACAGTCAATGGTAAGTAAATGAATTAAAGTTTTAAAGTATTCCTTTTCTCTTCTCTTTTAAAATAGTAACATTTTTTATTTTTATTTAAAGACTACATAGTCTTAATGGATTTGGATCTGATTGAACTATTCACTTAGATGTTATAAAACAAAGTTATTTTTATGAATATACAAGGCTGTTCAAAAAGTAATAAGAGGGCACTCTCAGAACTCAAATGGAATGTTGATTCATCAACTTCTCAATGTTTTCCAAAGTACTCTCTGTGGCATTGAATGCACTTGTCCTAATGATCAGTCCATTTTCTGTACATCCTCAGCGACCTTTCTTTCAAGAGAGACTTCAGTATCACCTCCAAAGCTTTGGTGCAAACAGTCTTCCTGGAAAATCTGTGACTCCATAGGGGTTTGTTTGGTTCAGAAAACAGGCAGAAATCACAGGGAGCAAGATCTGGGCTGTATGGTAGGTGGGGAAATGGATGTTTTGATTCTGAATGAAGTTAGCAACATGGTGAGAAATGTCTGGTCTCACATCATCATGATGAAGGAAAATTCATCTTTCCGATAAGGACGCTTTCAGTTCACATGTTCTCGAAGTTTTTCCAAAACATTGGCATAACATGGACCATTAACAGTTTTTCCAGACTCCACTGTGTATTGTACACTATTCCTTCATATCAAAGAAGACTAGGACCATAACTTTTCCTGCAGACCTTTTCTCTGAATGTCTTCCACACCTTCCCTCCGTTCAGAAACTTCCTTTTATCATCGGAATACAACTTGTCTGTGACATTACTGCTTCACCAAATACTTACTGTAGCATATGGTATGTTTCTGTTCCAGATTTTTGTAAAAAAACATAAAATTTAATGGAATAACATTGCTCTAAAGTTGTACGCATTTCTGCAACTCATAGGTGACAACCAACACTGTCTACTTCGAATGCCTGCAGTTCTACAAGAATCAAAGTTAGTGACATATGCACCCAGTCATGTTTAATGATTGTTGCACTTCCTGCACATGATATGCTTTTCACTTTTGAGTTGTTGTTTTTTTTTTTTAAATAGTCTTATTACTTTTTGAACAGCCCTTGTTTTGGATGCATGAACATTGTGTAAAAGTTAACAGAAACAACCATTTTAAAATATATTGCCTCATATAAATAGAATAACTTATATTGGATTAGTAAGAAAATCAGTTTGCCTGTCGTAACAATATATTTTAAAACTCTGAAAGCTGTGCCAATTAATTAGTGATGTATTGGTCAACAACAGTTTCATAACAATTCAATGTTTCAGCTTAATCTATTGATGAAACTTGAATTATGATCTGGTGTTAATTTTTCTTTTGTTCACATTGCAAATTGCTTGAATAGCATGCTACATTGCCTCACATCATGAAGAAGTGAAATCAGCAGGGGAGGGGAAAAATTGAGATCTTAAGAAGTATCCCCCTCCTCAGGAAAAATTAGGATTTAATTCCTGTTGTCTATGATTGTACTTTTATATTTAGGTGTAATGTTTTATAGTAAATTATGAAATTTGGGAGTGAAGGGAAAACAAACTTTCTTAGAGGATGTGGAGGAAATGTTCCAACTGTTTTGTCCCTGGCATACTTTATCTTCAGGATTTAAGGTAGGGATATCACAGACATGGAGGAAGGCACTAAAAATTTGTGAAGTACGAGGGGAATTTAATAGTAATAGTGTTAATAGTAACTTCCATTTTTCATAATGTGTGTAATTGAATTCAAACATACTAAAAAGAAAAATTGTTTTTAATTATCTTAAGAACACCTGGTCAGAAATTAGATGTAGATGGTTGTGATTGAGGTTAATATTTATTGTTACATAAGTTGTGTTAAGATTTAAGTACATCTAAAATATCACAGTATTAAAGAGAGAAATGCACATGCAAATAAGACATTTTTTTAACTGTATTGATAATCCAAATAACTCATAGTAACTCCTTCCAACTTACAAAACATCTTTAATCTTCTATATTTCGAATGACTACATGATTGTTTATGCTTAGAATTCTGTTTTAAATGTTAGAGAAAACTTTAGATTTTCTCTACATTTCTGTAGTTTTTCCATGAAGAAGATTTCTGCTGAAGAAATCGAAATATAGAAGATTAAAGATGTTTCGTAAGTTGGAAGGAGTTACTATGAGTTATTTGGATTTATATACTAAAGAAGAATTTTTGATTTTCATTATTGTATTGATAATCCTTTATTTAAATTGTCATGTTTGACATTTTTAAGATTTTTTTTTTAATATGTTTACTCTAAGAATTAAATCTTACTTCATATTAAATGAGTTGATGTTCTTATATATTGTAATTAAATTGTTCACACGAACAGCATTGTAACAAACATTTTTGCCGTGACTGATAACTATGAAACTACTAATATAATTAAAAGAAAATAGTATTGCGCATTTTAAGATGACTTGCACTAATATTTAAGTAGAGGATTTATTTCAAAATTATAATTAAAATAAGCATGAAATATCAATTTTATACAATTGTAAGATCTGGCATTTGTGGGTTACAATATTCAGTTTCTTTACTGGCAGTAGCTACTTATTGTTTAAAATTTAAAAAAAAATGCTTGAAGCAATAATACTTATAATAATTTTGTAGGTACCACAACATACATCACTATCGTGGGTGTTAGGTTGCCTAACCACAATGGCTCGACTTGGACATCTTCATCAGTTCAAAGTAAGAACATAATTATTTTGGAAAAATATAAATAGTTATTTCAAAACATGTCATTAAATTTTATTAACTTTTTTTTATTCTGATCCCAATGAGAAACTTGAAGGACTATTTTATTTGCTTTCCTTCAATTCTATGGCATTTTGAGTTTGTGGTGATTCCTCATGAAAATGAGGAATTCCAAGAAATTGGGCAAAGGCAAGTTTAAATGAACCCAATGGTCTTCTGGAATTTAACCACATTAATGAAATTGAAAGAATTGAGGCTTTTCATGTCCAGTTGGGTCTGATGACATTTCCCAAAGTGGATACCTCATCTCTTTCATCTTCCTTACGAGAGTTAAATCCCAGAAACTTTTAATTTTCAGTAAATGCACCCACATCAATAAAACCATTAAATGAAAACTTTCTTTAAGAATTTTTATTTCTGATCATATCTCGTGAGGATCTTGTTTAATCATTGAATTTTTATTTTCTTAATTTACATCTTATATTGTGATTAATTTTCCATTTTGATGAAAGGAATTCTTGCCATTTGTTTTGTTAGGAAAAAAAGGAAAGAGTCAAAGAAGTTCCTCTTGGTCTGTACATTTATCCTGTTCTTCAAAGTGCTGATATCCTCGTTTATAAGTAAGTTCACATTCGTAATTCATAAAAACTATGAAGAAGGAGCTGTAGTAGAAATAGGAACTGTGAATGTGTTTAATCTTTTTAACTTCAAAAAATCTTATATATTATATATTACTTTAACAAATAATTTGACTTAAGAAATTAGAAATGTAACCTAATTATTTAAAAAAAAAATCTTAATTTTTCTAATCTTTACATTCTGCTTTTCATACTCAGATACTCAGTGCTCTTTTTGTCATAGAACGCATTGGAAACGGCGTTCCACCACCTTTTTTCGACGGATTTTTATTTAAATTGATGTTTGGTACAAATAGAATCGCCCTGTTGAGCAGAGCAGGTCGGCAAAAGGCAACAAAATTATTACGACGATTCTGCTTGTGCACCGTATTCATAGTATTATGAATATTATATAAAATTGAAAAAAAAAAAAAAAAAAAAAATTATTAGCGTTCCACCACCTTTTTTTTTTTTTTTACAAAAAGAGCACTGCAGATACTTAAATACAAAACTTCACTTGCTTCAGATACACATACAATCTATACTTGCAGTTAATTTCATGTTAATTAATCTGGTGTAATTAATTAAAAAATCTGGAACCTCATTCTTTGTGTTTCCTCAATTAACCAAATTAGAAATTATTCAGTCATTCTGATCTTCTATCTCAAAAACTCCTTTCAAAATCTTGGAGTGAGATTAGAGCATATGGAAAAAGATTGGATTGGAAAAAGATGGAAGATTTTAGCTCTTTAATCTTCAAATATTGCAGGATTTCCTTAAAAAGAAATGTAACTGATTTTGAGTTATTAAAAATGAAATATTATAGAACATTGTATAATTTTCTTAGGTTAACATATCAAGCTTGATATAATTCACTTTCAATCAATTCCGAATCTCCTCTGCATTGAAGAGTTCCTTAACAACAGCTTCTTGGCAAGTGATTGAATTTTATATTATGCTAAAGATTAAGTTAGGTTTCCTGACTTAGTGTCTGAAGACAATAATTTAGTTTTGACTGAAGATAAATAAATTCTTATCAAATAATTAAATATTTACTGAATGATATTATAGTTTGCTGTTTAGGCATAATCTGTGTGCATTATATCTTGCAAAACTCCACCAATTTGAAAAGACATATTGTAGGGAAAGGATCAATTGATGACTTTTTTCTTAAATTCCTGTAGTCATTTCTGTAGAGGACTTTTGATTCTTTTTCTTTTATTATTTGAAATTAATTTAAGCATCATGTAGCCTCTTTAAATTGCTTCAACCACTGTTTGAAAGATATTTGCCATGTACATTGTTTTAGGATAGACAGATGCAAGATTTTCTTTTCTTTTTACTCTAAAGCATGAAAAAAATCATGAAATTGTCCTAAGAGAAATCAGTGAATAAGTTATGATTTTGAGAAAGAAAAGGATTTTCCTATGTTAGTCATTTCTCAAGAAAATCAACACATTTGTAAACTATTTCCCATCCACAAGGGTAGTTTTATTTCTTGATAGGAATACAGTCGAACTCCATATATCGAAGTAGCAAATTGCCGGAAAAAAATTCGATATATAGAAAATTTCGATATACAGAATTTTATCATAATTACTCCTAAAACATTAA
>JAFIDM010000001.1:120077383-120087819 GCA_023159025.1 Thereuonema tuberculata
AAATTTCGATATACAGAATTTTATCATAATTACTCCTAAAACATTAAAATTAAAGCTAATTTTCATATACGAAACTCAATTTCTAATTTATACGCGAATCACATTAAATGAAAGTTAATACAGGTAATTAAAAAATGAATTAATATGAAAGATTTATTGAGTACTATATACCTTTAAAAAATACAATAATCCAGACAGTGGTTACAATGATCACAATTACATTTTTGGTAAAAAAACTTCGAATATCTTGCTGAACAGCCAGTTTTGCGGAAAGCTCATCAAAGAAATGCTAGCTTTTATTCAGTCCACTAAAAACTTCATCAGGAACATTTTCCGCTAACTGAAGTCCATGACCTATTGTTTCAAACGCTTCTCGCATTTCTTTTTTCGATGGCTTGGAAATGTTTTCAGATTCATTTACTACCTTTGGTTCTTCGATTTCTTTTTCAGTTTCATGAAACTAACTCAGTATGTCTTCGTCTATAGGATAATCAACAATGGCATTCCGATTTTTTATAATAGTCAGGAATACCAAATTTAGGTGAAATGTCTTTTTTACGCATTCCGCTATCTACATTCATCAGCAATTCAACTTTATCCACACTTTTATCCCAATATGTCTTGAAAAAAAAATTCGATATATAGAGATTTTTTCAATATATAGAAACAGTTTTTCTATGTAATGAACATGGAGATTTGCTAAGAGTTCGATATATAGAAAATTTCGATATGTGGATGTTCGATATATGGAGGTTCGACTGTACTCTCATACGAGTCATCTATCTCCATAATTAATGCTGAGGAAATGAGGATGCTTTAATAAAATAATATATATTGGTAGTCATAAATTTCTTTAGAAACTGTTGTAAAATCTGTAGTAAAAGAAATGTTTCAGCAAACTTTTGAGTAATGCTTTACAACTTGCCATTTTGAATTCTTCAGATTGTGCACAAGACTTGAATACTCAGTGGATTGCATAAATCATGTCACAGACTTCATTAACCACATAACGATATTTCAGTCCTACAGTTATAGAAACACACAGAAACACAGTTCATGAAAATAGTAATTTATAGCATGTCTATTTAGAACTAAAAAGATATTAGTCTTATGAATCTGTAACATAGGCAAATAATATTTGAGGGTAAAAGCTTGTTACATCAATTCAGGTTAATGTGTTGTACACAACATTTTCACTTGGTATATACCTTACATTCTGTTTTGATATGAAAAATTTTCATTAATGTGAACAAGATATGCTTATTTTGGAAATTTAATTAAACATGCTCTGAAACTGAAAAGTGTGGATATTCAGGTACATGCACAACAAAGATAAGTTAATTAAATTGGTAAAATGCTAGTAGTAATTTAAAATTGGAATTAAAGGTGAGGAAATCCAGACCTAATTATCACACATTCCTAGAACAAAGGAAAAGTATTGGTATTTTCATTTTAAATTATTAGACTAACATTTTATAGCATGGTTAGGTGCTATTGCCCCCATCCCCCTTCACTTGTAAATATAGATTAGATAAAATAGAGTTTCCAAAGGCTGCTGCCTGATACACATTAACATTACCATGATAATGATTTCCATTGCTAATAAAAAGCTGGTGACTAGCTTGTGCTTCAGACTCACAGGTATAGTCCGCCCTTTGAAAAATCCTGGATCCGCCCATGGGTTGATGTGAGTACTAGACTTTGTAATGCTATTGCTCCGTTTTATATATATGATTAGTCAGTTGTTGAGGAGATAGACTGAAAGACTTTGGACTAGTTTAGAAAGCCCAACTTATGCAAAAGATAAATTATAAGACAGTTTCAAGGCCAGATCTTTGCATGTGTGCACTATTCTATGTATTGACATTATCCTGATAGATAATGGGCCAAATATTGGCTGTGAAAATTTGGTAAGTGTTTTATATATTTATATTTATGCAAAATATTTTTTGATATTGCATCAAACCACATCAGGTCTGAGGTAACCAGATTTGTTTATATTTTGATTCACTTTTGAACTGACAAATAACAGAGGCCTGGGTTGAGGCTCTTTTCCACCTGCAGAGGTTTTTTTTGGAATGCAATTTATCTTTTGTGGAATGTAGTTTCTGTTTTTCTTCATTCTTAAAAAATGCTTAACTTGCAGTTGCCTTTTTTTTTTTTTTTAACTTTCTTTAATCAGAATGTTTTTTTAAAATTATTACTAGTCAAGTTAAATGTTGTATCAGTTGTCAAATTTTGTACATAATCATGTTTCTAAATGAAAATGTAATATGTGGATCGTTTTCTGTCCAAGGATAGTATTTTGTCTCAAGAAGAGTAAGAGTGAAAATTGGCCAAATTTTAATAGCAGACAAGTAAGTGATGTATAGTTCACGCAAGAGCAAAAATAAATTTATGAGCTAAAATAGTACCGAAATAATTTAATTCTCTGTTTGATGAGGGATTTCTTTCATCTAATGCCTGTTCTGAATGACTTATCAATGATGAAAGAAAGGATGGGTTTGTGGTTACAGTAAACCCTCTCACATCCGGCCTAATGTGGCGCCCGTTAGGCTGGATTTCAGAAAAGCCGGACTACCGAGAGTGTTCTTAAAATAACTCAATAGCTCAATTTTTGTGAACACAAAATGCCAGGTTTAATTAATTTAACCCCATTTTCATAATTTTGCACTCAAATGTTTATTAAAAACAATACAATAAAAAGCGTATTTTATAATAGTAGTCTTATTTATTGTATACAATATAATGAAGCAAATGCGTTAAACTAATTTATTGTAAATAAATGGCAATGTTCTACTCACATTACTTGAAGTTAAAAAAAGATTTTACTCAGGACCAGGCCGGATTATCGTGGGGACCGGATTACCAAGGGCTGGATTTGAGAGGTTTTACTGTACTTTCTCTTTGAATACAATTTAAAAAAGCAAATATGTAATAACACACAATTTACTCAGTTTTAATTTTTCTTAAGAACAGTAATTTGTTTATTTAGATGCAAAGTGCTTACCTATTATTTCAGTTCTTAAAACACTAAAAATAAGTGTATTTTTTTCCCAGATAACAAAGCACAAAAATAAAATAAGTATTTTATGATATCATGCTTCTAACTAAATGTATTTTATTGTAATAGCCACTAAATTTTTAGTATTTGAAATTATTCTCCCCCCACAAGATTCTTCTTAATAAAAGGGTTTATTCATTATTTCAGTATAAGATTATACATAATGGATTTGTGACTTCAAACCACAGGTCCACAATCCCCTATCTAATAATTCTGAATAGTGAAAAGCCCTGAAAACTGAAAAATTTTGTCACAGCCTGAGAGGCATCAACCATTGACCAAACAATAACTCACATGGTTAGGTATATGTGCATGATTACATCAGTTGACTCAGTTGAGTGTGAGTGCATCTGCTACACTCAGATAATTTTTGTCTTTCCGATATTTTTTCCTCATTCATGAATCTGACTGTAATAGACTGTGAAAATGCGAAAAAAATAATAATAAGAAAGCTGCAGATACCCTTAACGATAACAGTTTAAAAAAAAAAGAAGGAAGTCTCTCATTATCTACAGAGTTTGTACCTATGATACAGAACCATTCTGAATTCAAAAATTTCTTAAAACCAAAACACATCTGAGGTAAAGGACTTCAGATTTGAATTGTGGAACCTATACAGAATTTACATTTAACCAACTTTTTTTCTTTTTTAATTTTAATAGAGCCACTCATGTTCCTATTGGAGAAGATCAGTTACAACATCTTCAGTTATCCCAGCATATCGCTAGAGTTTTCAATAATAGATATGGAAATTATTTTCCTCATCCACAGGCAATATTAGGTAAACTTACATTATGCTTTTGTTCTAATGTATTTTTGTAGTTGATATTGATTTATTTATTTTAATAAGGAAGTAATTCATTGTTAAATCAAAAGCTTACAGTTTTAAGCAGATACCAGAGGATTTGTTTTCATCTGTCTTGTATCTTGATCTGTTCTTTCATTGTTGGAAAGCTACTCATGCAGGTTTTCATTTCAGCAGTATTTGAAAATCTTTATATTTGATCTACGACACCAGTAATAAGGTACACATGAATTGCAAATTTTATTAAAAAACACTTTTTAATTTAAAGAATGTTACAAATTAAGTGTTAATAAGGAATTGTGACATATTAAGAAGTAGAACAAAAATTAAAAATGAAAATAAAGCAGCAGCACTTGAATAGAATTGCCTGTTCTGATTCAATTATATAATTGAATCAGAAAAGGCAATTCTATTCAAGTGCTGCTGCTTTATTTTCATTTTGAACTTATTTACAGCACGTTAAATTTATTATTTTGATTAGAACAAAAATTAGTTACTGAAATTGCTAATTCCTTGAGTCTTTATTATTATTTCTCCAAAATTTTACACGTCAATTAATTAAAAAGAACAGTCATTCATTATCATCATAAGCGTTTATTGAGATTTTCAGTGTAATAATTTCCACAGGCTTGCATTACATTACAGCAGTAACTTATAAGCTTTTCTAGTGCTGTGGGATAGATGAATTTTATATTTTCTTTTAACAGTATCATCATGTTGTTTATATCTAAATCATTTAGACTTGATTTATGAATAGATCTGTAGAAAATTGATGTCAGTAGTTTAATGTGTAAAAGTTTATCTACAAGATGCTGTATAAATTACGCTCAATACACATTCTTGTCGGAAATAGTTTGACAGTCAATATCTATCAACAGATGGGATATCTAATTAATACTCAACGATGTGAAGTTCAAAATGGTTGTCTCTATTTCATTCAGAAGATTCATTTTCCTGCATTCTAGTTCACAGTAAAGCTTTCTGAAAGTTAAGCAAATGGTATTTTGAAATGTATGTATCAAGTAAGTAGATTCTAAACTAGTAGTTTGGTATGTTATGATTTTAAACTCTATTATAAAATTATATACTGTTATTAATGTGCCATAATTCAAATTAGTGAAGATCTGTGAATCATGAGTTCAACAACCATTCTGTTTCATTATGAAGATAATGTCAATAACCTCAAGCTGACATAGAAGGTCCAAATAGTTAAGTGCTATAAATATTAATAAGAGACAATAAGAAAAGTTTATATTGAATAATACAATATTTTACATTTTGTTTTTACTGTGCATAAAGGAAATGGGCCCGGTTTAATTTAACTTTAAACCTATTGAAGAATGGAACCTTTCACTTGCTTATTGAAAGGTCTGTATTATTTGTGACCGGCAAACATTATTGTATTTTAGTCAGCTTTTAATTTTGCTATTTTTGCTATTTGATACTTACAGTTTTAACGATCTTGTATTTTATTTTAGGAGATCAATTTTCGAATCGACTCAAAAGCTTGCGAACACCCCTTAAAAAAATGAGTAAGTCTGAAGTTGATGCTCGAGGTAGGATTGAATTCACAGACACTCCAGACATTATCCGTGAAAAATTAAAGAAAGCTGTTACTGATTGTATTTCAGAAGTGGCATTTGATCCTGAAAACAGACCAGGTGTTTCTAATTTAATAACAATTCACAGCCTTTTTTCGGGCTTAACAACTGATGAAATTTGTAAACAAAGTGAACATTTAGAAACTGCTGAATATAAAATGGTGGTTGCTGATGTAGTTATTGAGAAACTCAAGCCAATTCAAGAACAGATTTTTAGATACCAGAACAATCCATCCTATATACAAGAAATATTACAGATTGGAGCCGAGAAGGCAACATGTATAGCAGAAGAAACATGGACTGAAGTTAAAGAGCTTATTGGTATCAGGTAAGGCTAAAATTCAATATTCATTTACAATATTAATATTTTTCTATTATCATTATGATGCATCTTCACTTTCCTCTTATGTTCTTCCCTGCATAGTCTTAAGATTAATTAAACAAAACTTCCACAAGATTAATCTATGATGTCTACATTCAGTTATTTGAAAAAGATTCTTAATAGTAGAAACTCCCAACTTGTAACTCAAGAGCTACATTTCATGCCAAATTAACTTAAATTTAAAATTTTTCACTTTTTAATTTATTTTTAATCTAATAATGAGCATGTTTTTGTTGCCAGAACTTTAGTAAAATATGTATATGAAATTGCATAGGGAATATTTGATTCCAAATTTATTCCAAATGTTACATATTAAATTTCACGTTGCTCAAACAATAAAAAAAGTTAGGAAGGCATCTCTCCCTTAAAGTTTGTTTCATCTTTACGTATAGCCAGTGCTCTTTTTATAAAAAAAAAAGGTGGTGGAACGTTAATAATTGTTTTTTGTTTTTTTTTTGCAATTTTATATAATATTCATAATACTATGAAAACGGTGCACAAGAAAAACCGTCGTAATAATTTTGTTGCCGTTTACCGACCTCAACAGGGCGATTCTATTTGGACCAAACATCAATTTAAATGAAAATCCGTCAAAAAAGGGGGTGGAACGCCGTTCCAATGCATTCTATGACAAAAAGAGCACTGCGTATAGCTTCTAAAAATTAGCATGAAGAAACAAAATTTGAATGTTATACTGTAATTGCGGGACAAATTATCAAAATGAAGTGACAATAATTAAAGCATTTTAAGGAAACTTATTCATTCAATGCATTTACTGTGACCCAAATTTTAATACAAAGAGTGATTTTAAATTATTTTTGTTTTCTCTTTACTTGTAGGTTAGCTGCCGATTTGGAATTATCAGCAAGAAGGATATGAAGTTTTTTTGAAACAGAATAAAAATAAAAAAGTAAATTAAAAAATAAAAAAGAAAGTGTGTTATTTATGTAGTATCAGGAATCTGATATGAAGAACCAATAACTTTTAGTAGAAAGCTTTTATTTAGACCGACTGAAAAATTGCAAACATAGTGTAATATATCAGTACTTAAAATATTTTTTAATATTTTTTTTTGCCAATGCCCGGGCTCTTAGTATTTACACTATTGGCCTTGACAAGGGACAAGAAATGTGAGCATTTAGCCAATGAAACGTTACCCAGGATATGCCATAGGATGCAGCTCATGCTATACCCACAGAAATGGATGAAACATCAAAGGAGAAAGTAACATCCATGCTGATGCTGGGATTCAAACCCATGTCCTGACACATCGGCCTCAAGGTAAACCACCATCTAGAATGCTCGGCCATGCCAGAACAGTGTACTTAAAATAAAAATATGGGTAAAGTCCGACATTAATGTCGAGATTACCTAGGACAACATAACATTATCCAAGTGCAGTGGGGAATGACCGAAATAAAAAGTAATTTAATTTCTCATTATTGTCTATATCTGGATAATCTCCATATTAGCCAGTAAGGCCTGGCTAACTGTGAATAATATTAATAAAATTAAGGTAGCAATTTACAGTTATTTTCTTAAGTAAAAAATACTTTATTTACAGAAAATGTAAAATTGAATACAAAATTATTATACATATGTAATATTGAATAAAATATTGTATATTTTGTAATTAAAAAATTATAGAACAAAAATTAAACTACAAAATTTTTTTCAGTACTTTTCTATTTTATGTCTGTAAAATCAATGGCGTTCACCAGACATTGTTATCATAATTATAATTTTGTTAACGTGATAGATCTAACATTTTTCCTTATTTTTTATTAGCTGTTCATGGTATCTACCCATTGTAAATTTATTTAGTAATTTCCTATTTTAACCGAGGTAAGCCAATTTTTAAAGTTTTTCAATATAGACATCCTGAAGGGCATCATACCTCGTCTTACCTAAACTACAGCTAATTGGCACACACGATTTGCTCAAGTACTGTTGGCTTCATGCCAACAGCTTGAGGTACACTATTCAATATTTTTCCCCCTTATTTTACGAGAGCTGAGTGGAAAGATATTTATAGTTCAGCATTTGAGGTTGCATATGAAAATACCCATAAAATCTGAAGATACAGGGTTACTGAATAAATTGCCAGTGATAGGTTCTACAAAGAGAAATCAGTAAAAAAAAATCCAATAAACATACAATCAGAAATGCACTGTTTTCAAAATATTGATAATGAACATAGGGACTCTTTGATGATGTGGAAATTAACGGTGTAGTATGCAATTGTTTTGTTTGTTTCAACGTACAGCCAATATCTTATGTTTGCGGTGAATGTTTTTTTTTTTTTTGTATATATGTAGTTGCATAACTGCTAGCAGTAATGAGTTTGTATTCCTTTTCTGAAATGGCAGACATGCATTTGGCTGGTTCATAGAAATGGACATGAAGCTCATCTGCTACATATCAAGAATATTTCTAGGTACCTCACAGTACATCATCATTGCTATAGATGGATGCTTCAAAGAAAGCAGGCAAATTGGAGCCACAAGCAAACATTGGATGGCCCAACAGTGTAATAATATTCAAAAGAGAAAATATAATTTCTGACAGGATAACTGTTGATCCAGGAAATAATAGATAATAGCAAAAACAAAGGATTTTGCATACAACAGTTAAAAGGCATTTCATGACAATAACTATACCCCGTCATGTTTAATGTCAAGGGCTAGTTGCCTCAGAATTTCCTTTAAGGCTGCAATTCTGTTGTAGGTTCTTGTTCTCCTGCATGTGTATTATTAACTTTGCATCTGTAATGTTGTTCGCTGATGTTTCATTTTCCAAAATGGCATGATGAATTTTCAAAATGTGCATTTATGGACACAGGAAACCCCACAAAGAAACACCACCAGCAGTTTTCTTTAAATGTGTAAGCCAGAATTTTGGGTGATTGGATAATTACTGTCCCTATATTCTTCATTACATGACATTTGCACGTCTGTACTGAGGCAGATGGTGGATTTTTCAAACATTAACTTTGGATGTCTGTCATTGACAGAGGCCTCGTTGAACTTTTATTTCTGTATCAGTTGTTACCTGTTTGTAAATTGTTATGTTTATTCACAAGCACAAAAAATTAGAATTTTTTTCTTTGTAATTTTTGAAATGTTATACTCAAGACATGTACACAGTATCATTACAGTATACATTGGTTACATGCCATATTTTGGGAGCATTAATACATCATATATCTAATGTAATAAGTTAATGTAATGTATTAACTCATAAACAATGCATTTCTGATATTTTTCTTGGAAATATTTTACTTTATTTCAATTCATAGAACCTGTTACTGATGTTCATCTGTAAAAAAAAATCACCTTATATATATCAAAATTTAATCAGACCTAAACAACACTATTTTTGTAGCTTGTTTTCTATTTCTTGAGACCACCGATACATGGCAAAAATAGCCGTAATAGTGAATTTTATGAAAACTAATTTGTATAGTAACTGAAAGACGGTAAACATCAGTATCATTGTTAGCTATCTAGAATGATATCAAGATTGAAAAGTAACTGTAGACATGAAGTTTTAAGTAAATTCAAATCATTACCATTGGATTATCATGCATATAATGGTAGGGTTCTCATCAAAAGCAAATATCTAAGCAGTTCTAGACTTATTACAAACTGTTTTCTAGTGTCTTTCCGTGTGTAACATTTGCATCACTGGAGTTTTAGGAAGCTTTAAACAAAATCGATCTGATCAAAGATATTTTAAATAATTAGCACCTAGGCATTTTAAATTTAAAAATCATAATATATTCACCCTGAATAATATTAATCACAACAATGAATTAATTGCTTAATTTTGTATTAGTAATTAGTAGAAATGCAACCATAATCCAATTTATAACTAATCAACGAAATTTTAAATTTCTTATTAATATTAACCTAAAAGTGCATATCAGCTGGATCCCATCCATTTTGCCTACAGTAGCAATAATCAAATGACCTGGTAAATTCGAATAGATTTTTTTTCAGACTTTTCACTAGAGCTTTGGTGATGGATGTGTAGATTCTCTTCGGTAGTGACTGTGTTACCCTTACCAGTCTCTTGAAATTTCTTCGACTCATAAATAAACTTAATGACAGACATACATGCCTTAACCTCAACCGGAACGCATTTTTCCTGTCTGCTGTTGTGAATTATAGGATGGTTACTAACACGTGTTCAAAGTCACTAAGGGCTTGTACTAAATTCAGGTTGTGTCCACTGTTGTACATAGGTGAAGCATTCCAGTGTCTATCTTGTGTTACTGTTATTCTTGTGAAAATGTATATGCCATCTCAAAAATGACTGGAAATAGTTCCCAGGTCCAACTGATACACCCTGTATAATGAATATGCTCAGGTCAATTGCATATTTTTGGGTCATTCAAAATCCTAAAAATTGAAAGCTAAAAGTAATCAAGTGAAAATAAAAGTGCATTTACTTGATATATATATATATATATATAAAAAGGGATAATAGGGAATTATCCAACAATTTCGGAATACTTAGCATATTTCATCATTAAGGATGGCACAAACATTTAGCAAATAAAACTGTTATCCTAAGTATTAT
>JAFIDM010000001.1:120087919-120100471 GCA_023159025.1 Thereuonema tuberculata
GTTTATTTCACATTATCAAGTAAGTGTGTTTCATTTTCAATTTCTCCTTTTTATTTCACAGACAGTAATGCTGCGTAAGTCAATACTGCAAGTCTAAATTAAGGCTCCAAAACTTGTGGCATTTAAAAGCAATAGTAAATAAATTTCAAGCCTGTTAAAAACTTGAGAAACTTGATACAAAAAAAAAAAATAAAAATAAATAAACATTCAAGATTTCATTTGTATAACATTTAATAATTTTAACTTGCCCTTACTGAAAAATTTTCAGGCCTTTAATATTTACAGCAATATTTTTTAATACTTTTGAGACAATTATTTTTGCAATTTAAATTACAGATCAAAACTTTCTTAAAAAATGTTTAATTGGTTCCAAAACAGTGTTTTCTACTTTTTTTTTAATATTAAACACATTAAATAAAAGCAAAATGGAGCAAATAATTATAGTGTCTTAGCACCTCTAACAATGGAAGAGCCTGTGTACTTCTGTGAAGCTAAAATCCTTCTCCAAACTTAAATGATTAATACAAGGAAAAAAATCTATTCCCTGTAGTTGTTGCTACCGAAGTCAGAAAGGAAGCAGTTGTTCCTGAACATCAAGCTGGAGAGTCAGTTAAGGATTCAGTTGTCTTTGCAGGGTAAGAACTGCAACATGACTGGAAGAAAATGCTCATGAAAGAAATGGACTGTTAGACTCATATGTATACACTGTTCTAGAACAAAAAGGAATTAGCAAAAGCTGAAGATATTAGAAAACAAAACAGCAGCTCACGATTTCAAAAATAAATGAAATGCTTATGACAACAAAGAATACCATGATTTCAAAAACAAATTAAATGCTTATGACACAACAAAGCTGCAAAACTGCCAAGTTGTTAGTATTCTATAAGCAATTCCAAAATGATTATAAATTTCTGACATTAGGCATCTCGTTTACAAAAGATTTGGATCACATTTGGAAGTGCAATTTTCAATTTTTAGGTTTTTGGATGAGCCCAACATTTCTGATTGTTTACACTGTTCTACTTGAAAAAGAAAAAAAAAAAAATGTTTATTTCTCTCAAAAGGGAAACTACTAGAAAAGCATTCCCGGAATGATTTCTTCATTTTGATCAATGTACAAAGAGAATATAAAAAATTGATGTTTCTTTTCCACATGATTCATTTTTTAAATATTTCATTAACAAAAATATAAAATAAATACATTTTCCAGATAAATAATTTTCTAGATTGATTTTTTTTTTTTTTTTTTTTTTAGAGAATTACACTTAATTATTATTTAATACTTTTGCTTCGAATATTGTTTTTGGATTTTCTATATCATTTTTACTTTGAATCAGCTGCAATTCTACTGTACGACGACGAGATCCACTTTGCTGGGGAGCTAAGTACAAATAAAAATTCAAAACATCTACATTAATTTTTCTTATTTAAGCCTAAAGTAATTGAATTGATATTTATAATGCCTTAATTCTAATATTAAAAATAACATATCATTAAATGCTATGAAAGGTTAAATCTAAAATTTACTTACATTTAATATCGATATCTAAAAATTAAAATGAAAAACAGTGTATTTATATTGATTTAAATTAAGCAAGCAATTATCTGGATGAACTGCAAGTGCTCTTATTGAAACAAGGTAGAGATAGCATTTAGTTAACCAATCACAATGCTTCGCAACGGCTACTGATAGTAATTTTTGTTGCATTATTCCTTTAATTTCCTTATTATTATAAATGTGAATTGCCAAAGGCGCAATTGTTGTGATTGTTGCAAATGCAAAAGGCGCAATTGTTGTGATTGTTGCAAATGCAAAAGGCGCAATTGTTGCGATTGTTGTGCTTAATGATAATTTAATGAGATTTTAATGATACTTGTCCACAGACAGACGGAAAAGCCGGGATTTTTTTTTTTGGTTAAAAGATTTAGGTTAAAAAATAAATCCTTTTTTTAATCAGTAGGGAGAGGAAAAAAATAATTGTTTCCACAGTAAGATCAAAAATAACATTCCATAACAGCACAACTGCTATACAAGTTAAATTTTTAAATACAAATAAAAGGGTTTTCTTAAAAGACACATGAACTGCATAAATCAGATACAGAATATATTATAAATTTAGTGAAAAAAAAAAAAATCCTGAAAGACGATTAAAAATAAAGAGGCTTCATCCCCATTTTACAGAAAAGACACTATGAGTACATTATTTTATATATTCAGAAATGAAAACTTCCATTCTTTTAAGCTCGTCACTCAAATATTTATACAATTAATCTTATATAATGGAAATGTTTGGTATATAGAATTAAACTTCAATGTTTCACAATATCTAATAAGTACTAATGGAATTTAATTAATTTTCTACTTATATATCTTAATTTGAACAAGAATTAAGATATAACGTTTTCTTACCTTGGGAATGTTCCAAAGTTCTCTTCAGTACATCCTGCATTGTTGAAATGGTCATTTCAACAGATTTCTAAAACAAAAGTCAAACATACAAATTAAAATTAGCTTCTAGGGAATCACAGTTTTTGAAGATAAGCAACTCAAGATCTCTGAAATGCCTGTAAGGTAATAAAATAATTAATACTGTATTGAAGTCAGAAATGCATATCTTAAAGTCTTATTTATGCTTTCCAACTTTCTTTGTAGCCTAAAATTATTTCAAAATCTTATTCAAAAATAATTTTCTTTACAATTTTAATTGCTTCACTCAACTGTCCTACTGGTTTCATCAATTCTTACTTTTCCTGGTCTATTAATTTTCATAATTTTCTCTGCAAAACTGTTATTTACATAAATATGAAATTCGTGGATGTTTTCAGCAAGCTAGTGATGGGTGGGAAAAAGATTTGGCAATATAGAAACTGAGTGCGTCATGTTGGTACCTAATGAGACACTGTATGAACATATTGGGTCTCTGTTGCGAAATATCACTGTTCTATAATATATGGTGAAAGTTTCTCGTACATAAACAGTGGGCCACTAAGAATGAGGAATCCTACATAATTTTTTTATTATTTTAATGGCAGTGTATATTGTTGATATTCACAAATTTAATTGTAAGGGCTAAGAACTATTCTGAGGTACTGTTCGAAGGGCAAGCAGCCTGTGTCAGCTGACCACCTTCCTCAACTTAGTCATGTTTGTCAAGAAATGCTGGAAGCCTTACCTATCATGACCTCAAGGACCACACAGGTCTACTGTGCAACATTTTATTTTGTGTGTGTGTGTGTGTGTGTGTGTGCATGTGTGTGTACGATTAGCTGTATTTAATTTTTTAGTATAATTTTTATTTTGGAGAGGGGGAGGCAGCCATGAAAGAAACAAGACGTAATTGTGCAGGTAAAGAATGTCTTTGATGTTGTTCAATTCAGTTTAGAGGGAAGTGTGGTTGAAGCATGTAATAAATAAGGCCTTACTGGAACAAAACTATCTTGAATATACGTTGTTCATTTTGCATAGGTGGGCAAAAGTAGAAGAGTCTGTTAGAACAAGCTGTTTTGGGATATATTGGTCTTACTATTATTGAAATATGTAACAGACATCAAGATATACAGTTACTGGGTGTTTCAACTTCAAACTGGAGGTGGCAATCTTGAGCTATTTGTGGATTTCACGAATGAAAAGCTTTTTGGCAACTATGAATTTGTTGTTTACTGTAATAAAAGATTATGTCAGCAACGTGTTTTTCAGACAACTCTACATTCATCCTTTTCAAAGGCAATTTGTACCCTTGATGACTGGCCATTCAGCACAACTAAATTGTCTGATGTATTCTGTTTTCAAAGTAATACGATTTCTGACTCAATACTGACACAATTTGATTTCAGAAGAATCTCTTCATGACGAATGTCCTTCCATTCGTACGTACACAACACACATTCATATACAGTGTGTTCAGTCATGAAACCAAGAAACTTGGCCAGCATGCTCGGATGGTTATTCTAAGAAACAAGGTATAGAAAGCGATTAGTAAACCAATCACAATGTTTTGCAACGTCTTCTGATCATTGATATTGCTTTAATTTCCTTGTGTTTATTTCCAATAAATGCAACAATTGCGCCTTTTGACAATCACATTTATAATGCAGCTCTACAACAATCACTATAAATGTGATTGTTGCTAATGCAAAAGACGCAATTGTTATGATTGTTGTGCAATCATAATTTAATCATTAAAATTTAATGAGAATTTAATGATACTTATTCACAGACAGACAAACAGGAATATTAGTATGCTGATCTAGATTTAGTCTGAAACAAATCCAACATTGTAAACTACTATTAGAAGGTAAACCTTTAACAAAATCAGACAGCACTGGTTATTTAGGAATCCATCTTGATAATAAATTAAATTGGGGGAACCATAGAAACAATGTAATTGAAAAAGTGAAACAAGTCCACCTTGCTAAAAAAATTAAGCGGAATTACAGGGGAAAGTTCCCAAGAAATACTAAACAGAGCATTTAGCATTTACATAAAGCTCACAATCAAAAATGGTAGTGAAGCAATAATTACAGCAAATTTGATTAAACTTAAACATCTTGAAAAAATATTTAAGATTAATAACAGGAGCTGTGAAAACAACACCCATTACAGCCCTCCAACTTTATACTCATTATAGACTAATTGCTGAAGAAACAGGCAGCTATAAGCTTCCTAAAAATTAAATCTTTACTGGATACAACATGGGCTAAACAGCCTCCAACTCTACAAAAACTTAAAACACAGTGATATAATAAAAATAAATTGTGAATATCTGGAAAATTAAAGTCTACCAACACAAGTTGAACCCTCCCCATAACCCTTTAGACTATAAAACTTACAATAACAATAGCTGCTATAGAAAATAGATTCCCTACGACAGAATGTTCCATACCTATACTGATGGTTCTTTAATTAACAAAGAAAATGCAGGAATTGGAATTTATTTAATCTTATTTTCTCACTACACATCAATAGGTCAGTTTAAATTAAACTTCAAGGCTGAGATAGAAGCAATTCTATTAGCAATGGTAACAAATTCAGAAACGCAGTTTTCTTGGTAGATTCAAAATCAGCAATACAAGCAATAGCATCTAACAATAGCCCAGTTACAAAACAAATTCTAGAAGTAAGAAATTTAATAAAACTACTGGAAGGTTTATTCAAACAAATACAATTTCAGTGGATACCTTCAGATAATGACTTATTGGAAATGATAAAGCCGATTATTTAACAAAAAAAGGAACTAAACTTTATTATAATAAATCCATCAGCATTAATACACTTAAATGAATCATCAAAACAAAAACTGAAACAAAAATAAACAAATAAATGAAGCAATTGTCTGAAAACAAAAAATGGGCAAACATAGATAAGACCTGGAAAGAAAACTGTACTAAACCTCGAAAAGCTGTGCCTTATTCAAACTAAATTCATAACAGTTGTTGCCTTACCACTTAACTACATAGTTAAAATTTTAATTCAGCCTTATATATTAAGGGTAAGAAGATCATCATCTTGTTTGTATGAAACTTAATAAGAATTTCCAAACTTCAAAAAACAAATGGTTTATATTGGGAAGCCGATACCAAATGGGTTAAAACAACTTGTACAGCCATTGGATACCTAACTACCTACTACAAATAAGTAAAATTGTCACATTCAGCCTTATAATGGCAAGATGTGATTTTAAATAGGTTCATTAAATAACATCTGTATTTAAGATGATATTGATACTTGATGGCTTATACAACATGACTGTACATGCTAAATGCAGTTGAAATGTGTTGTTTGTCAATAACGGTACTACAAGATTCAGATCAACAAAAATTCTGATTAAAAAAAATCATAGTTCAGGATCTACAAGCAATCTAAACCAGCAAAATTGTAAATTATTTCACTACAAAGATCCTTCATCTTATGCAACTTACAAAACATACTGTTTCTATTTAGGCGTTTGCATTATGATTAATATCAACCAAAAGCAAATTGAGTGTATTAAAACCTCAGTTGTTTTTGTTATCTTCAATATTTCAGAAATCCTCAATTTCAAACAGATAATAACCAAAGGCTTACAGATAGTAGTTTTCTTATTTCTCTGCCCATACTAATCTTATGGATAATGAAAATTCTAATCAACAGGAATTCTTAATCACTCAAATTTTACACAGTAGATTTACAATATTCTGCTTTGTATTTATTAACAGAGCTAAATGGATTAACTAATTGTTAATGGATTCCTCTTCAAACACTAATTTTCAAATTGAGGTAAGAAGCTCCATCTGTAGCATAAATACACCGATGGAAATGGAAATCTCAATACTAAGACGGAGTTATGTTAAGTAAATGAAAATTACACAGAATATTTGTCTACACGAGTTATTACATTGATACTAGTTTCAATGTCACAATTAACATGATGCGCATGCAGTGCCATATGAAAGTTGAATGTCGTCGTCCTCAGAATTCACTGTAGTCGCCACCACATTGAATGCAGGCATCCAATTGTAGAGATGTCAGATGTCGTCCTGTGGCATGGTGTTCTATACCTGCCGCACCTGTGTGGTCAGATTGGCAATGGTTGTTGCAGGTTGCAGATGAACTAGGAGCCATTGTCCAATCATGTCCTATACATGCTCTATTGGCGAAAGATCTTGCGATCTTGCCAGACAGGGTAACACATTAACATCTCGAAGAGCATGTAAGGTTGCAGCTGTGGTATGGGAATGAGCATTATCCTATTGAAATTATCCGTCTTGGGATTGGAATTTCCGTTTCCATCAGTGTAATAATGGAAAAAAACCTATCAAACCAAAATATTACTCTACCTGACTAATAATAATAATGTCATATAAGCTGTACTGGGATCACCCCATTCAAACAGACAAAACCATACATCACAACAGACCTGACATCACACTTGTTGATAAGGTCAACAAACAGACCTATCTCATTGATACAGCAGTGCCTATCAGCAAGAACATGCAGAAAACTCACGCAGACAAGATCAGTAAATACACCGACCTAGCTCACGAGCTCCAGAAGCAATGGAGGCAGGACTGAGTATGTGTTGCACCAATCGTCCTATCAGCCACTGGTCTAGTGCCGCACACATTGCACCATAGCCTCAGCACACTAGGACTTCACAAAAACACTTATGCACAACTCCAGAAGGCTGTGATACTCAACACAACACAGATAGTTCAAAAATTTAAACCACACATCCCTAATCATTCTTGCACACTTCTTTACACTTGGCAATACATGTGGCAGGTCAAGGACCAAAGTGTTGTCTTTGCTGGGTAAGCCCAAGGTTTGAATCTTTTATATAATAATAATAATAATAATAATAATAATAATAATAATAATAATACCTTTAAATCATTATTTGTGTTAGTCATCCAGGCAAGTAAAGCAGCTGTATATAGATCTCCTGTTCCAGTGAAATTTAATGGTAGTCGTGGAATTTCCATCATAAGCTGTATTTTCTGGTTTCCTGAAATTAAAAGTACAATTCAGATTGCATTATAGGAAAGATCTGAACAAAAATCTAAATCTGAAGTTAAATCTGAATCTAGTTAACCCTGTAGGTTAACTAAATAAAACTACGTTCTTAAGGCTTAGCCCTTTTCAAGAGACTCATTCTCCAGAAAGTGAAAGATACAGTCTTGCTGTAGCAGTCATGTTTTCCATGAGTTCCATACATAGCAACAAGCAAGAAAGCCAAGACTATTCACAATTCCAATAACTCATCCTAAATTTTGCATGCAAATTTTGTTTTTAAATTTTTAATAATAAAAAGACTTGCATATTATAGTTTTTGGCTTTGTTAAATAAATTATTCTAAAAGATAAGTTTTAATCACCACTATAGATTAAATGTTACAACATTAGAAAGCAATTATTTATTTAATGAATTAAGTAAATTTGAAAACTTTGTAGCACTGAAATTGGGATTACTATATATTTTCGTGCTATTATAACAGTTCAAAATGGAATGTAACGAAAGTAATGTTTTAACAGTTTTCAATTTTAGAAAAGTGACTCTTTTTGAGGGATCATTTCCTTTCCTGTTATTGCAGTGATTTTCCCCTTGTATGAATGCTGAATGGTCCAAATAATGACGAGACAGTTTGAAATAGCTGTCCAATGGTCTTAGTATGACTTAAAGGTCTCCTTTATTTTAAAAAACCAATTTCACCATATTATTAGTGACATGTCCTATCTTCAGCTTCTTCTTATGTATAAAATGAAGAAAATGATATGGGATTATTCTTTCAATAATACAAAAAAAAAAAAAAAAAAAAGAAAGAAAAATTACCTAAAACAGAACTAGCCAATCCTGTTAAGAAATCTGAATGACCAAGTTCAGAGCTTGTAATGACAACAGTAGAAGGCCCCATGGCATGTAAAATTTCCATTGCTTCTAATGCATCTTCCTGGTTATTAATCTTTTTTCCAGTTATCAATCTATAAAATAATGGGAATGAAATTTCAGATATGCATGGATTAAATTCATTAGTATACATTGAGTTACCAACACAGAAAAAAAAAAAAATCAATGCTTTTCATAACTTGAATAATTAAGTTCTGAAATTAATAACTTTTGTGAATTTGTGACTTTTAAATTAGGAAATTTTGAATAACCTAAGAGAAACTTCTGAAAAATGTCTGAAATTTTTTAAGTTCATTATCACTTCAAAAATATGTATTATTTAATTATATGAAAAACGACATGAAAATAAAATATAGAAAGATAATAATCAGGCAACATTTCAAGTACAATGGAACAGCATCATTCTTCAGATAGATAACCAAGCTCTTTAAGAGCAAATATATAATTTGTCTCATCCCATAGGGAAATTTGTGGTTTTTAATTTAAATTTGCGTATTTATTTTTGTAACAATAAAAAAATGTGGATTTGAAGTAGGCTACACAAGTTCTGTAGAATAAGAAGTTTGTCATATTGCATGCAGTGGCGTACCAACGCCTTTGGGGGCCCAGGGCGGGAGTTGTAGATGGGGCCCCCTAGACTTGCTTTTACAACCAAAAAAAAAAAAAAGGAAATCTTGTGTGGAGGGGACCCCTAGTCTTGCTTTTACAACCAAAAAAAAAGGAAATCTTGTGTGGAGGGAGCCCCCTAGTCTTGCTTTTACAACCAAAAAAAAAAAAAAAGAAATCTTGTGTGGATGGGGCCCCCTAGGCTGGCTGATGGGGGCCCGGGGCGGACTGCTCCCCCCCGGTACGCCACTGATTGCATGCCTTGGGCCACATTGGTGAAGAAGTTCATCATGTCAGCAGATCATGATTTTTAATTCATTTTACAATTTGTGGGTTGAACTTACAAGAGATTTGGGAGTCTTGGAGAGCTTCAGACAAATCAAAAGCAGGTTGCCAACTTCAACTGATAATTAAAACAATGTTGATGCTCACAGAAATAACAAATTGGTCAAAGAGAAAGACTGCATTTGAAACTGAAACAAAGACTTCTACAGTCACTAAATAATGCAAATTCACAAAGTTTATCTGTACAAGAACAACATGAAGAATAGATAATACCTACAACAACATACTGTATTTTCTATCTTAATGGACACACAAACCGACTTGACAACTGGGCTCTGCTTTCTAACGCTTAGTTAATGATCATTACAAAGTTAACCAATTAAAATATTATACATTATAATACTACATAAGAAAATGTTTATAATATATGTTATAATACAATGGGACCAGTTGATATGGATGATGAAGTGAATACAAGGATCTCTGGTTGTTGACTGGTATACTGGAGCTGTAAGCTGAAATGCTATTTGAATTATATCTGTAGGCCTGCTATTTTCAGCAGGTTAAATCACATCCTTGACACTCAATTGACTGGACAAAAAGGATCAATCCAATACCAAACATGATATCCAGACTTCAAACCCCTAATTATTTTCAGGAACTGAAATCTGCTTCTACAATACCTGTCTAAGTGCCATTAATGATTTTAAAGAAATAGCTGTACTTCAGACACCCACATTCCAGACCTCTGGGATAAAATGCACTGCATCGAAATTTGTACATCCAACATGAGGGACATCATTTTGAATATTTGGCTTGCTAGTATTTTGCCTGTGGCATGTAGAACCCCTTGTATATCTGAAGATTCACAGCATTCAAAATGTCACACAAGCATAAAATATCTACTAATATTTCAATAGTATTTTGGGTTCATTCATTTATATCATTTATATAATATATATTTGGGCTGTTATGGAAGTCATAGTAACTATTTGTTATCTACCAAACATTAGGCTACCAGAATACACATTTGAAAGTTTGTTGGATGTGCTTCTGATTGGTATCACTAACATGGTCTGGGTCAGTGAAGGAACATTATGGGAGCAAGTGGAAAATATGTATTTGGAAATCATCGTTTAATAAGGCAATGCAGTTTAGCCAAGTAAGAAAAAGGAACACAGGAATGCTCACTAAACATTGCTAACACCCCTCAAAGTAAAAATCCAAGATTGTCCTCCATATGTTGCCAACATTTGGGAACTGCTGTCTAACACCATCATTCTTCACGATAACACCACATCACACAGCAGCTCCTTCACAGGCTTTGTTATATCGATGGAGTTGGAAAATCTTGGAATTTATTCGCCAGACAGGAATCCATGAGACTTTGATTTGATTCTAAAGCTCAAGCTGCAGTTGTGTGGGAAACACTTGCAAACAAAGATGAAATTTTGATGGTGTTTCGGCGAGAGGTCACATGCAGTCAATGGTATTCTCCACCTTCTGCCATCTTGTTACACTTGCCTAAAGTTACCATGGGTTGTGGATTTATGGCACAATTAATCACTGGTATTTTTTTTTCTTCCTACAGGTCCCGTTACATGAATCATTCCATATAGACTATAATATGCTGTTCCTTCTCTCCAGCAGTCAGGATGCTTCGAAACAGTTTATGTAGGATGGTTTCCTTCCACATAATAGCCATTCATATCAAAGAGCTGCTTTGAAGCACATTTCACCAACGAAAGAGTTATCAATAGCCAATTCCCTATAGGCCCTATATGGCCTCAACATTTGCCATATCTGAACCCGTGATTTTTGGCTTCGAGGATTTCTGAAGAACAAAGTACCAGAATAACCTACATTTCATGTCAGTAGCATCTCACCAGATGTCTTACGCAGTACAATAGAAAATGCGGTTCTTTGGTTCCAGAAAGTTACGGATCGAGGAGGATATATCGAATGTCTACAGAAAAAAAATTCCTGGAAAGTTGGATAAAAAGAAGTTTGCTTCTGTAAAAGTTAATCTTGTTTTGCATCTTTTGTAGTTAAGGAATGTCTCCCAATCTTAATAAGTACTGATGTATACTAACATTAGGGTCACATTTTTTCCTGCATAATTCTCTTCTGCATCCAGTATCAAGTTTCTGAATAAATTTTCTTTTTATACATGTTTGTTTCCTTTCACACAATTTTAAAACAAAGGCTAAAATTTTTCTGGAGCAGCACCCCCCACTAATTTTAGCTACGTCCACAATGCAGCCATCAAAGTTAACTGAAGTTTGGTGCACTCGGCCAAGTTGCAAGTGGTTTGGATATTCTTCTCTATACATTACCCTAAGTGAATGTTAACATTACATGCTGCTTCTTAAAGATTAAGATTTTTATTTTAAAAGAATAAAAAAAAATATTTAAAATAAATGGTATTAGTTCTATTTTTGAATTACTGCTTTTTTTTTTAAATATAAGGTGATAAATTTACATAAGATAAAATAAAATGAACTTACTCAGCTTCATACTGATTAGGGGTAACAATGTCTGCCAAAGGAATAACTTCATCCCTGTAGATTGGAAGCAAATCTTCAGGAACATACTTAAAATACAAAGTTATATTTACTTATTACATTTGGTTAATGGTAAAATTACATAATTGAAGAAATTAAAATGAAAGTTTTTAAAGTAAAGACTATCATATATAAAATTTCATAATGTGATAATCTAAACTTCAAAAAAGTTCTTAGTAAGACAAAATTTTTTGAAAATGTCAATTCTCTGGCTTTTTTTAGTACGAACTAAATGTACAAATAAGAATTTGAAGTGATAAAACTTACTCAGTTTTTTTTTGTTTTTTTTTTTACAATTAAGATATAAATAAAACTGGTATAGAGAACTTTCTTTAAATATATTAAAATAAGACAAAAGAAAATCAACATTATGTAAAGCAATTATATAATAATTATATAACTGTAGGAAATGAAAATTATATAACTGCTTTACATAATGTTGATTTTCTTTTGTCTTATTTTAATATATTTAAAGAAAGTTCTCTTGTATTTCTAGTTCTATACCAGTTTTATTTATATCTTAATTGTAAAAAATAAATAAATAAATAAAAAAAAAAAAAAAATGAATAAGTTGTATCATTTCAAATTCTTGTAAAGTAGTTTTAAAATCAAAAGATACATTTGCTAGAATGCAAGGGGGAACAAAACAAAACACCACAGATATTTGCACACCTTGAGGTATTTTTAGTGCAATGCTGCAGCAGACGTTTCATG
>JAFIDM010000001.1:120123366-120152683 GCA_023159025.1 Thereuonema tuberculata
TGACTGCCTTTTGCCTACAGTGAAGGATTGTGGTGGCGAGTCATGGTTTGGGCAATGCTCTCTTATGCAGCTTTGTGTCCATCGGTGGTGTGGACACGAGATTCGATGCCTCTAGGAACAAGGAGGTATTCCTGGAGTGATTGAAGAGTTCTAGCTGATTGTTTATTCAAACATGACAACTGCTGATAGTGGTGTCCAGATACTTTTGGCAGGGCAGTGTTTATAACAACAAATATGAAAAATATTCTTAGTATATTGAAATTAAATATGAAACATATACTAATCATTTTTTACATATTACATTTTTTTTCTTTAATTTATATTTATTTTAATTCTTCATAAATTTTACATAATTTTAAAAAAAATTACCATAAACTAAGTTAGGATTTACTTCTTTAAGCTCCTTGAAGACATCAACAACTCGCTTCAAAAATAAAGGATTCCCAACATATCCTGTAAGAACAATACAAAATATTAAAATTAGAATCTTATTAACAACTGAAATACCTTACATATCTCCAATCACTATGGCTACTGGAAATTTTCCAATGACACTTGAGTCTGATACTGTTATCTTTAAAGAAAACAGGCAAACAAGACAGCTTATATGATGACAAAGACTGATCTAGCCTGAACAGCAAAGATGTTACTTTCCTGTAATGGTGATATAGTTCAGCCATCTGTGAATGTTGAACATTTGATAGCCATATTTGCAATTTCTCCACTTTGCCTTAACTGCAACATAGCAAGAGAGGTAAGACAACCACAAAAAAAAAAAAAAAAAAAAAAAAAAAAAAAACGGATCATTACCAAAGATGCCACAATGACTTGCCACCTTGAAACTTAATTTCCTTCTCCTGAAGCTAAGACAAAAATCACTGAAGTTTCCCCAGAAATGAAAGAGGTATCAATTGATTTATAGCTATAGTCCGACCATGATAACCTGATGATTCGACATCAGCACTAGCCTCTCAGAGGTTTCGAAGAATATTACTTTATAGCTATAAAACAAAAATTTAGTTTTAATTTAAGTCCTCCATTTTCCAATTTCTTTTGAAAATAATCTTCAACCTGTAAAATCATTTTTTGAGCACTGTTCTGTAAATTACTCTGGGGCGACATTTTGATGGAAATTAATAGACACCTGTGCTTTGAGGTGCTCTTGTTTTTGATTGGTTGAAAAACAGATATGTCTAATCACGTGGGGTTCCTTCTGATTGTCACGTTATCGAGGTCAGACTATCAACTTTATAAGGCCGATTTTAAGTTGGCCAGGATACACACTTCAGTTTTTAAATAGCTACAGTGAGAGAAGCTGTATATCAAGGTGAAACATAAAAAAAAAATATATAGATATTTTTAAAGATATATTTTGTCCTTAGAAAGAAAGGTACAAAATGCCTGTTATTCTTTCACTGCATAGGAAGATAAATGGCCAATCTTAGCCTAAATTAAGAAGCAGAAGTTAAAACAAACTATTGGAAATGTTAATTATTTGTCTTTACTATATTTGTAGCTATTGCAAGTTTTTAGCTAGACTAGACATGGTACATTAAAGTTAATTGTACTAATTCACAAGATAATGTTAATCTTACTACATACATTAACTCACATTTTGCCATAGAAGCAAAATACTCTTTGGAATTAACAGCTATTTCAATGACCCAAGTAAAAGATGAGAATAGAACAAAGCTAACAATGAAAGCTTTTAAAAGATAGTGAAAATGGAAGAATCACAATTCAAGCAATGTAATTTGAAGCTACTAAGACTGCAATAAAAATCATACTGATCGTGTTTGTTTAAATAATTTAAATAAATATTGTATTAGATTTCCTGAAGTAAGGAAAACTTACTGAAATAAGTAAAATAAATAATTTACTAATTACATATCCCAAATTTTTACAACACATAAGTGCCATCGTTTCCTTCACTGTACAGATTATGTTGTAAGGCATTTTTCAAAGCTGAAACTAAATGATAATTAGATGAAAATTGTTACTTATTGTAAATGATAAACCTATGGCAATCTCAATCTCCTTTGATTAACAATTCAAGAACTTTTCTATTATACACACCTTTTCTTTTTCTTTTTGCTTCTGCATTTTTATTCATTCTTTGCACAATGAGGAAGCAAATCATTTATCATAAAAATATATATAGGTAAATGATCACTATGTACTTTATTGGTTTGAGTGGCATTTAGATTTTTTTTTTTCTTAACTCTTTAACAAATATCCAACAAAATTTTTTCTTGTGATTCAAAGTTTAGACACATTCATATCTACATCAGAAAAAGTACATCTTGGATGACTAACCTTGATTTGCTAATTTTTAATGAATTTATGGTAAGAAAAATTATGTTGGGCAATTGAACTGTAAAGATTGACTCTTAATATTTCAGATATTTTATGGACAACAAGAATAAATGTGACTTTCAATTCACATTTTACCAATTGAAAGTAAACAATTCAACTGGTTTTGAAAACGAAAAAATTTCTTTGATGTCACAATTTGTCTTAGTCTTGAAATTTGTGAAGACTATTTATTACTGATCCCAAACATTTTTGTGTGTGTGGAATGTTCTACAAATAAAAGTAATCTAACAATTTTAATGTAGTCTTCCTACAAAAATTACAAAAACAAGGGACTGTTATTCTACTTTATATCTTCAACAAGACATTAAGGTTGCAAAGTAGTAAAAGGTGAAGGTAATTCTCTTATTGGTGTTTGGTTGTAACTTGTTTGTTGGAATGCTTTTTGAACCCAGGTCTGTGATCCCAGAATCAGAATTTGTTGGTAGTTCTCCTCTTCCCAATAAGACCATCAGCAAGCAATGTCAATGAAGTATTTTGGATTTTCTTCCCATACTGTGATGTCCGTACCTTACATTTTAATAAAAGCATGTCTATAAATAAATTTTTATTGCTTGCCCATTAAAATGTTAATTATTTATGTGTTTCTTCTGAATAACAAATGTGGACTAACCTGTAAGTAAATGGGAGTAGTGATTAAGGTTATTTAATCGCAGTCCTTCAATAAGTTCAGCCAATTCTACATCATTTAAGATTTGGCCTTTACAATGCTCGTACTCTGTGAATAAAGAAAGAAATATTTAAAGATGATCTCAGAATATCTTAATTAAATAATTATAAATTATTTTAAATATCACTGTCAAATTAACAAGCTAATATACAAAATACAACTTAAATCAAATACTTGAAATCCATTAGGACTCAACTAAAACTACCAATTTTTTAATAACTTAGGGTTTATAATTTTACTTGTATCCATGAGTTTACATTATTTATCAATTGTATACAGTTCTAATCTTAATGTCTATTTCAGTTGTGTAACCAAGATGTATACAAGTTCTCAGAAATGCCATCACTGAGGAAAAACCCAGTTTGGTTTCCTGCTTCCTGTCTCTAATTGATTTTGGAATTCTTTCTTTTTTTTTTAAAAAAATAGCTCAATTTAATGATTGTTTTAATCACTTAAAAACAGCAAAAAATCAAATATAAATATACATTTTTCTTTAACTTTTTTTCTTCTTTTGAAATGTAATTCACAATTATTAGTTTTAGTAAGTCTCAGATATAATAGATCTTTTTATATGCATTCCTTCACTTCTTGAAATTCTTTTATTCTTTCAACGATAAACTTTATTGTTGTTTTAACACCTTGAATCAAGGCTAGGCACCCGACACTCACTTTCAAAGTTCATCATAACAATAACTGATAAAAGATTTCGAAACGATTAAAGCAATGGGAGCTTTAATTGAAGGTTTCATCTTAAAGAATAATCCCTCAAAGTTCGTTCTTTTGTTTTATTTTTTTTCCTCTTGTTTAAAAAAAAATAATAATAATCTCTAATATTAATTATAAAATTTCACAATTTCAAATTAATCTTAATAAAAACTTTACTTTAGAAAGACTATTTTGCTTAATAAGCTCATTTAATTATAAATTACCCCCAGATATCAAGTAAAAAAAGAATATTATACATATTAAAGAAATAATTTTTATTATAAACGAAATATTCTTACCCGTATGATTAGATAACTGAACAGAGTTAATTGCATCTACTTCAAATCCAAGGACCTAGTTTACAATTAAAAATGTATAAAATAAATATCATTTAACAATAAGTAGTGTTTTTTTTTTGTTTCTTTTAGGGAAAAGAAAAAAAAAAGAAGTAAAATAAAAATCAGACATGAAATGCTATTTTTTTTTTTTTTTTATAAATTCAAATCTGGTATGTTTTGAAATGAAATTTTACTTAATTACTTAACAAAAGTACTTAAATTTTAACGTAATTCCTAATTTTTTTTTTAAATATATAATTAAAAAAAAACCCTGTTTATCTAATCAAACTAAACATCAAAATAAAATACTATTTTGTTATCGAAGTAAAACAAGTCAATGAAAACAATTATTTCTGTGAATTTCTGTTACTATTTTTTTTTTTTTTTTAATAAGTTAGAAAAGCGTTAAAAGCAAGAAAATAAACTTACGTAACGAAAAACAAAGCAGCCGGACAAAAAATTAAATAAAAATTTCTTTAAAAACACTCACTTGTAAAGGGAAAGTTGCACTCTTGTTGCCGACATAACCGCATACAACGTGGCTCTGGATGGATAAAACTCGTCTTTGTGGGTTCTCCATAGCATTAGCGCATACTCAAAATAATAAAGACGAAAACAGAAAAGTAACTTTAATAAGAAAACGCTGCGTACGGACGTCACCTCCACAATTTCAGCGACCTAGTGGTTTTCACGTGTTTCTCAGCTCTGAAGATTAACGAGATTTCAATAAACCCCGAAAGGTGGCGCTAATCATCCTCAAGTTATTAATATAAAAAGACATATTATATTTGCAAACATTTTATAAAAGTTTATTCTTCACTAATATTTCACATTTTAAATATAGGCTTAGTATAAACTTTCATTATTAATCACTTGAAATTTGTGTATATGTAATAAAAAGTATATGTAAAATGGGTAAATATAACTATTTATTTGCAAAGCATATTAAAAGCAAGGATATTACTATTTTTATTATTTTTTCTGCTTTAAATTTATATAATTCTGATGTTATTCAAGTCGTTTTTAAAATGTCGGTATTGAAATAATAATAATAAAGTAAATTAAACGGTATTTTTTTTATTGCTGCTCTGTTTAGAAGCGCCATAATGTAACAGCGCATGACTCGCTTCCCATTTAATTTTGTTTTCGTTGAAAACTATCTCTAACATATAATTTAGATATGGCTGTGGCGTGTGATTGGATAGTTGAAGCATTTTATAGACAATGCGTATCAGGGCGAAATTTACTTGATTCACAGCTTAAACATCGATACTGGATTGACATCTTTGATACAGGTAAATGTTAAGGTGGAACAAAATATCTTTGACCACTGTCTTGAGGTTGCTTAAACTTTGGCGTTAAATATAAAATAATTGGGTCCCGACAACTTTGCTCCAACTCTATGAAATAGTTGGGAATTCTGTTTTAAAAAGTTCTCTAATAAGATTTGTCGGGAGATAGAATTATATTCTTTTCGAAATACATGGATATTTTTACAATTTAAATGAAAAAGTGTAATAAAATTGGTTTGTATATAGCAGAATCCAGAGTAATAAATAAACATGGCTTAAATCCTAAATTAGGAGTTAAAATCGAAAACTACTTAGAAAGGAGTTGAGTTGATTTATTTTTAAATATCTAATAATTAATAGTTTGAACAGTAAAAGTTTTGTTTACATTTGTTTCCTCATAAATAATGTAACTAACAAGTGCGAGAATTGTTGTGAGATCTCATTTTCCAAAATTTTAATAAAAAATATTTAAAGAAAATAATGATAATAATTAATAAATGTAATGTATATTTTTGAAGTATTTTACGGTTAGGATATCAATTCAGACTGACAATATATAACTTAACATGCTAAAAATATGAAATGATTATATATTTCTGGATCCAATGTGAACCTGTTTAATAATTATTTATTACTAGTTACTAACTATTAAAAGATCTGAAATGCGTTTTTTTCCTGTGAAACAGCATAATTTCTGAATATCTACATTCAAGGATTGTTCGATACTACCTTATCATTTCTATCTAAAATAAATAACGTATTGTCCACTTAGTATAATAAAGAAACTGAGCCAGTTTGTCAGAAACTAGGTATCGAATACTTGTTGATAATTCTCTGTATATTTTTTTTTCTTAATTTATATATTAACCTTTAAAAAATTATATTTCTAATTTACAGGATGGGACGACTGGATGGAAAAAAGGCCATAGTAACAGCTGCTGCCCAGGGCATAGGGCGAGCAACAGCAGAAGTAATAAATATTTTAGTATATTTTCTTTCGAATTATAGTGGCCATTGATGTATTATGCATATTGTTAAGCATTTTTATTTATAAAAATTACATCAAATCTTTTTATATCAATCGAAATCTGTTTATAGTAATGAAAAAAAAAAAAGGTTAATTTCTTAATTATTATCTCTGTTGTCTTATCTGATGAGAGCTAAAATCTACCCTGGACGAAGCTTCAAGATTAGAGACATAACCCAGTTCGATAAACGGCCAGCTTTATAGAATTGTTGAAATTAATAATGAAATTAATACAGTAAAATTTCAGGCTGATAAATTATATAATAAAATTTTATAATTTCATGAAAATTTCATTAAGCCACAGTTGTGCAAATAATCTATCAAAAACTTTTTTAAGGACTACTATATATATAAAAAAAAAATGATTTCCTTTCGTAAATTATATGCAGTATTTATGTAGTATTACTTTATTAACTAATTTCATAAGAAATTCATTTAAGAAATTAGTTAATAATGTGATTTTTAAATAGTCTAGCTGATTAGAAATGAGAATTTAAATGCTGTCATAATTATTCAGCTGAACTAAAACAATTAATAATGCAAAGTGATTACGGTTATCACTACATCTTTGATAATTACTTGTATTAATCTTAATGACATATCTTTGCTTTTATCATGATTAATAAGGATTTCTTTGCTGAAAATGATAATGAAAATGACAGTTAAATCATTGAAAACAAAGGTTTAAAATCAGTATGTATTTGCAGTTGATCATCATTTGGTGAAGAAATTATAAATGAATGCATTACTGACAGCATTAATGTACTTGTGTTTTACTTGTTATTTTCTCTTTTCGTAAATTTTTAATATATTCATACAATCATTTGTTAATTTTTATTGCATTAGACTTATACTAACCTACAAGAGTTTGGTTTAAATTTGCTAGATTTGTGGTGATAGGTGAATTAAGTTTTATTAATAAGTGTCATAATCTTATTGTAGATAAGGAAATTCTTTACTACCTACTGTAAACTAATGGCTGTCATCTAGTGATTTAGTTTGATTTCTTTAATTCAGTTTCTCTCCTTAATACCTTCATTGAATTAATTATCTTACTTCTTACCCCCCCCCCCCCTCCCCAATGCTTAAAAGATCGGGAACATCTGTTTTTTAACTTTAATCCTTATTAAAATTGTTTCAACAAAATTCCTCAAATTGTTTATTAGGCAATTAATTTGGTAGGAGAAAGAGACAGAGAGATTAGTGATATTGTCACAGATGAGACCAGAAAGAGCGTGAGATCTTTTGTGCTCTGCTAGCTGACAACAGGCGATGCCCCAAAACAGATTGTTCTAGGATACTTAAAGGATTTTAGACTTCTGACACTTCTGGATTAAGAAGTGAGATTATTCCTAATTTGCAAAAAATTAAGATTAGAGAATGACTAGACCAATAATTGACTGATGAATAACGAAGGAGATTCATTGCGTTTTTCTTCATTTCAAAAACAAATTTAATATTTTTGTTAAGAATTTTGAGAAACAATTGTTTTATAGTGGGTTTTCTGTGAGCAGCTGCCAGTGAGATCGTTTCCAAGACACTAAGAAACATATAATGACATACCAACTTTTATGTGTTCCTGTCATAATGACCAACTATCGTATGACCACATTTTAACTTGCATCATAATTAAGCACAGAAACAATTAAACGGATATTATTAAATTCCTATTTATTAAGAAATGCCTATTGACAGTATTCATCAAGGAACCCATTACTTAATTTTTGGGAGCATTAAATCATAAAGTAACAGTTACAGAAAGCACAATTAATAAGTAAAGTGACTGCTTACTTTTTAATTAATTGGTGATTTTTCTATCCTAAAACCCTCCGATCTGGGAAAAGTGACTCTACTTACACCCTCCCTCCAACCTTTTGGTACTTGCAAAGAGGCAAGAACTAATTGCAAAGGGATAAAGAAATACTTCATAAAGGATGAAGCATATTAAGATAGTATTCTGTATAAATGCATCAAAAAAAAACCATTGTAATAATACTGAGTTATTCAAAAACAAATAATATACTTGGAAATTAATCTAAGTTGAATATCCCTCCCAATTTCATTGAAAAACTATTTAAATAGCTTTTATAACAGGATTTCAAATAATTGGTGAGAATTTTTACAATGCAAAACTAACAAAAAATCATTCAGAATGTGAAATCTACAGTAAATAATAATGTACTTAATTCAGACATCTTTGCAGTCATATTTTCCACTTCTGATAAAATTTTTGACAAGGAGAGGTTAAAGGTCAGTGAGACTTTGACTTTCCTGAAGTTTACAGAAAGAAAAAAAAAAATGAAAGGTCATCAATATCAAATATCCTCTCACTCAGTTCAATTATTTGCACTTGCAACCAAATTTAGACAAAAAAATTTGAAGTATAGCATTTGAATGACAACCAAATGATTTTCAAAGTGATTCAAATAATTGCCTCAGAGACAATATTTCAAATTCAGACTTCTTTTTATTTCCCTTTCATATGTGTGACTGTAAGAATAATCTACTTAATTTTACAAACTGTCTGGAACAGAAAACCAAGGAAAAATTAAATTTATGGATGGAAATTTATGGATAATGGATGAGACATACTCTTTTCTTTAAATTGTACATGATGTAGTTACGGATAAATATGGAAAAGTTGTAAGATATAATTCTGTTGATTTTGAATGAGAATCTGATTACGATGATCTGCATAGCTTAGCCCATATTCAGAATAATCAAATAAAACTGTTGGATTATTTGTGTTCTCCTTTTGACTCAGCTTTTTAACGTTGATGCTTTAATTTTTATCCTTTTTCAATAGAAATTTGCAAACAAGAAGCTTGTAAAATGTTAAATAACTAAAATGTAATAGTACAATATTTCAATACTCATCCTTAATTAGTTAATTTAAAAGTTTAACAAGATCATTCTCTGAAATCTTTACCTTATAAAATTAAGAAACTTGAAATTAAGTTTAACAAAGTTTGAACTAAAACTGCATGGATGACAACAAAACTAATTAATTTACAAACTACACCACTGGTAGTTTGTAAAATAAAAATAAAAAGCCTGTAAGATGTGGTTGTGTAGCTTTCTAACATATTTTTTTTTTCTAGCACAACATTAGCTTAAATTGTCTGCTATCTGAAGTGATAGTCTTTAAGTTTTGTAAACTATTCAATTTAATACAAAATAGTGATTATTATATCTGTATTTCCTATGTATAGTAAATATGAAATATGGCTGTTTTCTGTATTAGAAATGTTTCACAATAAAATTCATAAAGGTAAGTTAGAAAATTATGAGGTGAAAGATTTACTATTAATTGGCAACCCAAGATTTTGCCAAGGGGCTTTAGAGTTGTAGTAGTGAAACGAATTTTGGTGGAGTTGAAGTGGAAAAGCTTTTTTTCACAATTCCACAGCTCGGCTTTTAGCTCGTGCTCCTTCACAAAATGTTATTTTTTTTCTGTTGGGTGGTGCGAAATTAATGCTGAATTTAGTAAATAAATAGGACTTTGCACTTTGGTACAAACTTATTTAAATGTGACATTGCAGTGACATATTTGTCCAAGGCCTCACACACTCTAAAACTGTCTTTGTACTACTTGGTTTTAAAAACTTGGCCTAAGACTTCTTAACAAAATATTGGTTTACTAATCATGACGTATGGATAATCTTGTGTCAAATCTTGTGTTTAATTCCATTTCATGTTTTACGAAAAACAACAAGCACGAAGTCTCAGAAGTTTCCCAACAGCCAACAGTGCATCTGCAAAATTGATGGATTTTCTCATTTTCTTCTTGTCGTAGTTTGATGGCCTTCAATTGAAAACTCTTTATGTCCCTTTACCCTGTAGCTCATCTATATATTTCTCATACAAGGCTTCTGACATTTCCATTGCCATCGTGGCTAGTTGCATTTTTGTGATCAACCCAATGCTTGCTGGCCATTAGTCCGAAACCCAATTCCCATTTTACAGATTGCTGGGTAATGCTAGAGCCTGTCTGGAGAAATAATGTAGGAAAAATCCTCTGACATGAGTTGGAGCCGACTCCTCCAGCCCATAGCCTATGAAGGGCAGGAGGAACACAATAAATTTCAGAGAAATATTATGATTGATATTTAAGATTATTTATAAAATCTTATTTAGTATCATAGAATTTTGTAAATACGGTTTTAATTAAATTTAGTATTTGTTTTGTTGCTCCTTATTTCAGTTATTTGCTAAGGAAGGAGCTCGAGTTATTGCAACTGATATTAACTGGGATAGACTAAGTGAACTCCAAGGAACTCAAGGTTAGTTTTTCACTTATTTTTACGATTATTGCATAAGAAAAATCTTTTGTCACTTGCCTATTCTAATAATTTCTAGAATTGACACATTCTTATCTCACTATTTATTGTGCTTTAATTATCTTTTCTATTATTTTAATCCTAACTTCAGAACTCAGTAGAGCACCGTTTATATGTTTTTCAAGGGACCGAGAAAAAAAACCGTATAAATGAAAAAAACCTATAAACAGAATTCACAAAAGTTACGAACAATTTCGTAATAACCAACAATAAAAAGTCAGAGGTAAATTAAAATATTACATGAAAATGAAATACAAGAGGTATGTAATACAAAACTTTTTATTCCGGCATATAAATGAAATTTACGATTTCAGGATTAATAAATGAAATATTTTAACGTTAATATGCATTGGATTTTGTTGGGACCATTCAAAAAAACGTATAAATGATAAAAATGTGTAAACGAGAAACGTATAAATGGTGCTCCACTGTATTTGATAATCATTTGATTTACAGTTTTGGTTTTGAGAAGTTGCCATCCTTAATGTATACAATACTTTCATTATGATTTATTATGAGCTGTGTAATTTGTAGAATTGGTCACGAAATGGGTTTATACCAGGCTTCTCCACATTCCTTAGATAAGCTAAGCATGACTTTCCTCTGTTTCTGATCATATATGTCCAATCTTATATTATCTTCCTAGATTTTCAGTAAATTCGTCCTACTGAAAAATATATAGATTTGTTTTAACCTCTTAAAAGAGAATGTCAATTCCTTGTCCTGCATTCTGCAAGGCTCGAAAGAAATTTAATGAAAGCGTAAAAGAAAGCATTAAAATTCTGCATATTAAATAATAAGGAATTTAACATGCCTAAAAATACAACAAATGATAACTAAAAAAGGCACAAGGGAAAGTAAAAGGATTTTCCAACCCGAACTATCATCGGCTAGAGACTGGGACGGCCATTTCGTCTTCTTTAGGACTCGTCAGCCATCAAACTCTACTGATGACAGGCCCAGAAGGTGTGAAAGGTTAAGGATCCCGTTCTTGTCCCCAAGAGCAGGACCCTTCAAAAGAAAACCCTACCAAAAATGCACAATAATAAAAAAAATGTCAATTAAAAAAAAATCGTTACAAGAACTGATTCCACCATTCAGACATTAATGTGGCCTCACCAGATAATATTTTAATTACCGTATTTACGCGCATAATTTCCCCCATCGCGTATTTTCCCCACCCCTGTTTTTGTGGATTACAAAATTCAATTTTTATTTTTATCGCATAATTTCCCCACCTCTACTTCAATGTGTTTCCAACATGACCTTGACTGGCGGTCAACTCACGACGACGCGACAATGTACCGTTACTATCACATTTCTCTATCCCACGCTACTTTAGGGGAAGATTCCACCCCCACCCCGGTCAGTACAAGAGCAGACTCCTTCTGAATCAGTACAACAATTTCGAGTGTTTTGTGAAAACGTGAAGTTCGCGAATAAAGTTAAGTTCTCTATTAGCAGGCAGCTGATGCTGACGTCATGCAGTGAGCAGCTATAAAGATGGTGGGCTGCGCTGCGTGAGTTATGAAATTACGTCACAGTTGCACACACACTTCCGTGCATGCCTATTTCTTAACTGTACTTTGAAGAAAAAACAAATGTTGAGATGTGATTTCTTATATTTTAAATGTTGCGTGTTAATAAAATTGTTGTTAATTACATTTCTTGCTTTAAAAATCAATATTTAACATGGTTTTCCTTACACTTTCACCATATTTTTTTTCCTCAAATTGAAAAACATCGCGTAATTTCCCCCCCCCCCTTTTTTTTGTCAAAATATTGATGAAATAAAAGGGGAAATTATGCGAGTAAATACGGTATTCATATCTGAAACTTTGTTTGCAAGCGTTTATTCTGTAATCAGGATCATCTTCATTCACTGTAAGAAATAGAGATACCCTTTTTATTTGGGTCTGGGGGTTTCTTCCTCGACTAAAAAATAGAGACAGAATGAAACATTTCTGCTTCAGATCTAGTGAATATTTGTCATAATAGTACAACGTCTTTGAAAACTTTTTATGAGGTTAGATTTTATTTGGTATGGACAAAAACTTAAGAGATTTTTAAACCAACACTACCTTTTTAAGCTATTTCCATAGATTTGTTACAATTTCCCAACCACTGTCTTCTGATTTCTTATCATTGATTCCTTTACAAAATATCAAACAAACATTTCACGGCAAACTACCAGTTTACTCCATTCTCATCCAGTGTTTAACAAAAAATTTGTATTATTGAAGAAAGCTGCATATAATAGTATTGCTTTTACCATTTTGATGTAGTGCTTTTTAATTCAAAACAATAAAAGTTATACCAATTAAATATAATTTCTCAGGTAAAATTTTCAGAGATTACTTAAGAATTCTCTGAAAAAATAAGTAATTACAAAGGTTAAAGAATCACACTAAGATCTTTAAACAAGGGTAAGCAACACATGAGGATAAAAATCACTGCTATCACCAACTTACTGGGACATAATGGAAGATCAGTCTGATAGTAGCCAACCAAAATTACTGGGAAGAAATCTAGTACTTATTTGAAATGAACTCTAAAGATCTGTCTAAGAGTAGAAATATTCAGTGAACAATCCCTGGCTACCATTTGGTGTTAAACCCAGCTACTCAACCTGCAGTGTCTTATTTACTTGAGACACTGAAGCAAGCAATGTAATGTGAATAATACCATTTGCAATATCGTCAGCATTTGCAAATTCTTCCCATTGCTTGTTCCATCATTTAACCTTGATCTGTAGTGTAAGGCAGTCCAGCATTTATTTGAGTATTATTCTGGCAGGTTATTTAAATACAGTATTTCAAACTTCCTTTTCATCAGCAATATTGATGAAAATGTTTAATTCCTGTTTAAAGTTATTTAAATTGAACTGCCACTGAATTGGAATTTTTTAATTCATTGGCCTAAATTGAAAGAAAGTGAATTACTTTTTTGTGCATTGCTAAGCTATTTATGTTACGTTATTCCATTATTATTATTTTGTAACAGAAGCATCAGAAGGGGATTCTGCCACAAAGTGTGGCGGTGTTTGGTCTTTCTCTTAATTCATTCAAAGACAAGATTTTTATGGATGTTTTTAGGTGTTTTTATTAATAGAATAACAACTTTTCCTGAATGCTTTTTAGGTGCCATTTGTGCAAGTTAAGACTTTCCTCTAGTAACAGCCTGTCGTTAGTGACAACTTTAGTGATGGATATAACAATCAAGATCACCTACACATTTCACAGTTGACATATTTTTTTTTTAATCCAACTGCAACTGATTAGCATTTTCTCTGATTTTTCTGTTGTGATGGAGATCACATGATCAACTGAATACTAATAATTACAGCTGTTTGAGATTTTTTTTATTAAACTATCTGTTTGCATTAGCTGTCCACTCTTAGATGGTAGCTTATGATCAGTTTCTTAAAAGCACAAAACAGTTGTACAAACAAAGATGTGTATAATCACATTGAAATTTTTTTTTTTTTAATGCCCTCTAATTGCTTGACATTGTAGAAATAATAGAATAGAACAGCGGTTCCCAATCTTAATCAAGTCGAGATCCCCTTAACACTGTTGCTATGCTTATGCAGCCCCCTCCCCCCAAAAAAAAATTAAGAGAAATAAAATTTAAACACAAGCTTGTTTTACATAATTGCACCTATTTTATAATAGATTTAAAAATATTAACACAGTACTAAAAAAAAAAAGTACGATTATTATTAAAATTTGAAATTTAGTAGTGTGATTATAATTAAATTTTTTTAACTGAAGTTCTTCATCATTCGCTGACTTTTAGTTCATCTATCGTGAAGACATAGAGTAGAATAGACATAGAATAGAGTCCAATCACCCTGAAGACTGCACTACTGTCACCAGTGATTTGTATACTACAGAGCCTATAGGAAGCTTCCCTTCCTATTTATTTATTCCACGGAACACTGTGTAGGAGGGAAAGGGGAAAGTTAATATATGTGAGTGCAACCCAAGGCCAACCTTACCTGCCAGACTCTTGTAATCATGGTAGAGATTAGATGTTTGCTCTTTTTTCAACTAAATTAAGGCTGGAGGAAGAACTATGTAAAAGCATTCTAAAAGTGAAACATATAAAAGCATATCTTTGAGTAAGATCAATTTATTTGCTAAAATATCCATGTTAAAATCATTACAGACCCCACAGTCGGCATCACGGACCCCAGGTTGGGAACCGACAGAATAGAGTATCAAATAAATTGACATAAATACAGAAATATTTTTGTTTTCTTTTCAGAAATGATGTTATACTTGATATGTAGCTCAGCTCTTTCTGTGCATTAATAAATTTGATGATCTTATTTTTTTTTAAAATTACATTTCTATAATATCCAGTTGTCATTTTTATTTAAAGGGATAGAAACAAGAGTTCTAGATGTAACTGATATAAGAGCCATTGCAGAATTTGCCTGTGAAGTGGATCACTTGGATATTCTGTTTAACTGTGCTGGGTAAGTTAAATATTTTATTTGATTACAAATACTTTATTACTTAAATAACATCTTCTTATAACTTTCACCACCGGTAATATTTCGTGGGTGTTAATCCACTTTTTCAAACCATCTATAACAATTCCTTAGGGAGAGAGAACACCTCTCTTACATCCTAAATTTCACTGAATAACAATACAAGAATTCTTAGAACGTAACAACACTTTAACAATAGAAACGTGGAAATATTCACGTTCACTTTAAAAAAACAAATTAACAAATCCAAATCATTAAAATTTTTTTAAAAATTAGTAAATTCCTTTATAAATGTCCTAATCTCCTCTTTTTGTTTTAATGTCTTATTTTTCTTTTTTTAAATGTCTTATTTTTATTAATTAATTCTTTAAATTTGAAGATTCTACGAAAGACGTGTATATAAAAATAAGATATTTAAAAAAAGAAAAATAAGACATTAAAACAAAAAGAGGAGATTAGGACATTTATAAAGGAATTTACTAATTTTTAAAAAAATTTTAATGATTTGGATTTGTTAATTTGTTTTTTTAAAGTGAACGTGAATATTTCCACGTTTCTATTATTAAAGTGTTGTCACGTTTTAAGAATTCTTGTATTGTTATTCAGAGAAATTTAGGATGTAAGAGAGGAGTTCTCTCTCCCTAAGGAATTTTTATAGATGGTTTGAAAAAGTGGATTAACACCCACGAAATATTACCGGTTGTGTAAGTTATAAGATGTTATTTAAGTAATAAAGGATTTGTAATATTACAGTATTTGAAGATGATTATGATTTTATTTGATTATTTTTTTAAGAGAAGTTTGATTTATAAATAGAAAAGTGCATGCATCTCAATAAAAACATATGATTAGCTTGTATTAAAATAAAAACGTCTACTTTTTGGAGCATACATACATTTCTGTCATGGATGTATTATGATTCAACAATAGTTTAGTAGCAGTTATTTTCATTGTTATCTTTTTTTCCATCCCATATAGAGCTATACGCACATACATCTGTCTTGTTAAATTAGAAGATAGGTTTGTTTGGTCATCATTTGGAAGATCAAAGTTTGTCAGTCTCGATTCGTAGATTCTCAGAACTAGGCATGTTAGAATCATTAACATTATGTTGTTGTAAATTTAAATATTGTTAGATTAAATATCATTGACATTTAAAGTTAAAATAATAAATGTAAGTAGAAGAATTGTTTAACAAGGGAACAACAAAGAACATAGAAATGATAGCTGTAGATGACATAGTTGTAATGACTACGCTGATAACTTGTTGATCAATAAAAAAAAATAAAAAAAATCACTCAGAATCACATTTTTTCATATGAAGGAATGAATTAAGAAAAAATTCTTCTATTAAATGAAATGTCATGGATTTTTTTTTTGGGGGGCGGGGAATTCATCTATACTAATATATAAAGCTGAAGAGTTTGTATGTTTGAATGCGCTAATCTCAGGAACTACCAGTCCGATTTGAAAAAATCTTTTTGTGTTAGGTAGCCAGTTTATTGATGAAGGTTATAGGCTATATAACATCACACTATGACCAATAGGAGCAGAGGAGTAAATATAAGCGTCAACCAACGGGTGCAGCGGCGGGGCGGCTTGGCTGCACGACAAGAACCGAACATTACCAAGAAGAGTCAAATTTAATGCGGGTGAAACCGCAAAGCACAGCTCGTCATGAATAAAGTGTTAAATGTAACATCATCTGAATCCATGAAAGGATGTATCGAGGAGTGAAATTTGGTGAATTTGACGGGTAATTGCTGTTTGTCGAATTAAAAGATAGGAGCATATCTTTTATATGGTTTAAGCAAGCATAAGGAATTCAAGAAAGAAGAATTGTAAACATTCTTGCAAAGTAAATCAATATATAAGAAGAAACCTAGGATGATACATAACAGGCTCAGGCAAAATAATAAAATAAAGAATTATGTTTCTAGCAAGAGATAATTTAAATAAAGTTATAGAATACAAGAATTATTTTTTATGAATGTGAATGAACTATATTTTATTTTAGTGAAAGATATAGAAAAACTAGGCAAGATGTGTTTGATTAAAGTGAAGTTCCAAATATATACAGAAATCAAGAACTGAAATAAATGAATGAGTTGTATACAACATTAAATAGTGAATCCATCCCAGTGAAACATTCATAGATAAATATTATAAGTGATGTGTAAGACATATAAAGGAAATACCAGATGAATACTATAAAGACATTTAATGAGAAGTTATTATCTATGAAATATATAAAACCTATTTTTTTCTTCAAAAGTGTAGTCATCAGTGAACTCGGAAATTGAATGAACTGACTTATATGAATTAAACTCTAAATATTTGGAATATTTCCAATCAAAAGTTTTATTTATCATTGAAAAACAAATTTAACATGCAGAAAATCAATAAAAAATAAAAACCAAATGCTGCACATAAATAAACATTCGTGCTTTTGGGTTCATCAGAGGGAATCTGGAACTTTCATCCTTATTAGGGATTCGTCAGCCTGATCCACCCTTCTTCGATGATAAACCCAGAAAGGCGTGAAAAGAAATGGAAGTCACTTTCGCTCCCAAAAGTGACTCCCAAACACAATAAACAATAAGAAAAAAAAATGTGGGAAAGTGCACTCAAAAAACCTTTGACCTAATACTCATTAGGAACAGAAAGGCTTTTGATTACAAAGAAAGAAACCAAACCAAGAAGGCATAAGTCGTGAAAAAGTCCACCCATCGAAGGAGGGTGGATTGGGCTGATGAGTCCCTAATAAGGACGAAACGGCTGTTCCCGATTCCCTCTGATGATAAACTCAAAGGAGTGAATGTTTATTAATGTACAGTATTTTGTTTTATTTTTTATTAATTATTTTATTTATTTTTTTAAGGAAGAATGCTCTGTTGAATATATTGAAGGGAACTAAATATAATTTTATTGAAGGATTTAATATTATTGTTAATATTATTATTATTATATTTACATTATTTAGTGATCATGATAATCTTAAAGTAAATATTACCATTACATTATATAGTTTTTCTTAATAAATTTTCAGAACAAATAGAAATTTGTTTAAAAAAAAATGAAATAATTCCCTTACAATGTCAAAAAATAGTTTTTTCTTCTTCATATCTATTATATCTGTTCACATGTTGTTGTAAATAAAAAGAAAATTCACTCTTACAGAGTTAATCAAAAAGTTTCATATCAAGAAATTTAATTAGAATATGGGCTTAGATGAAATGCTGCTTTGCTGCATTATTTATACCTTGTGATTACAGAAATTGGAACACTTTCACTTGCTATTAAATCATCATAAAATCCTTAAATTATTATTTCTCCCTGCTTATCTGCTACAAAGAACTTGAATTTTATCCTAAAAAGTTAAATAAAAATGTTCAGTTTAAAACTTTGTATGATGCTTATGTTATACCATAGTTTAAGATCACAATTGCAGAATGGGAAAATTTTTTCATTATTCTAAAATGGAGGACATCAAATTAATTTTGACAGATGAAATGGGTTTGCATTTGCTGGTATTGTTTTTAACAAATAGATTTTTAAAAAATACAAACCAATTCAATTGCTTTTTTTTTTTTTTCTTCTTGATTAGTTACGTCCACAATGGAAATATTCTAGAATGTGATGATGTTGCCTGGGACTTCAGCTTCAATCTTAATGTTAAGAGCATGTATTTAATGATTCGTCAATTTCTACCTTTGGTAAATATTTGAGTATTTTTTTTTTTTAGTATTTTAATTACTGTTGCAATTGTTTAAAAATTTGAAATTAGTTTTAAAACTTTAAATTCATATCATGTTAATATAGACTGTACAAAAATAATTTGTACTCAATTTATAATTAATGTTTGAATTATATTTCTTTTAAATATTTTTATTTTCAATTCCAAATAATTTTTTTCTTACTTCAAATACATCATCATTCTGAAAATTCTAAAATTTTAGGAACAAATAATGATTAAACCTAACATGCTGCTTCTTTGGATGTAATGAGGCTCCTTTTCTATAGAGTTTCCTTTTTGTTGTTAAATAATTTTGTTAACATGTCGGGAGTTCTTACTGCTTTGAAGAATCATGACATTGGTTCATTACGTAGAGCTTATCAAAACATTTATAAGGATGCAATCACAGTATATAAAGATTCAGTGAAATAAATCAAATTTCAAAAAGATGTCAGACAGGGAGATACTATCTCCTAACTTCTGTAAAAACCATTCAAAAAAATAGATTGGGTAAAAAAAAAAGAGGTAAAAATATTAATTGAGAACATTTAAAGTATTTTTTTCTGTTTTGATGATGTGGTTATACTTGGCAAAGGTACTATGCAGTTACAGTCAGTGATACAAGAAATCCACTGAAAATGTCAAAAGTTAGATTAAAGATAAACATAAAAGAAAACAAATGATTCAATGCATTTATTAACAAACAAACCACAAAAGATGAACAGATAGATAATGTACAATTGGAGTTAGTCAACAGTTATGTATATCTTAGACAACAAATTGCTTTGGATAAAAGCATTGAGTTGGAAAGTAATCAGAGAATCATTTTGAACACTTAAAGGAGCAAAAGGTCATTATGATTAAATGAAAAATGTTTACCAGTAAATATTGCCAGTCCGTATGAAATGGATCAAGGACATGAACATTAACTGAAAAAACAATTCACTTATTATAGACTATATAAAAAAGTATGGAAAGATACATGTCAGGAATAAAAAGATTGCACACAAATCATTGGTAAGAGAGCGAACCACATTGTCTGACATATTATTTACTATAGGGAAATTTAAATGGAATATGTCAAGACATACAGCAAGATGAAATCAATCATAGATGATATCAGACATTCTAAATTGGATTCTGAAGAATGAGAAGGGATTAAGAAAATAATCCCCCATTCCACCCACACGGATTTATTGCATGCATTCCAATTGAACTTAAATGATTGGAAAGATAAGCTTTTGATTGAAAATTTTGTTGGGTCCATTGATACCTCTGGAGGCATGTCAGGATGCTAGAGCGTACCTAAACATCGTAGCTGACCAAGTGCAACTGTATATGTTAACAGTTATCCTCATGCAGATGGCTACTTCCAACAGGATAATGCGCCGGTGCACAAAGCCCGCATCACTACGGGATGGTTTGAGGAACATGACGATGACTTTTCCTTGCTGCAGTGACCCGCTCAGTCTTCGGATCTCAGACCGATTGAAAATTTGTGGAATGAGCCAGAGCATGCTGTTCGCTCCAGGCCTACACCTCCATCAAATCTTCAGGAACTGCGAGACACACTCATGTCTGCATGTTACACAATATCTCAACAATATTTTCAGCATCTTGCGGAATCCATTCCTCGACGAATTCAGGCTGTTTTGAGAGCTAAAGGAGGCCCAACACACTACTAGGTAGATGTACCTAATAAAGTGGCCGGACAGTGTATATAAAATCATGAAGTATACTTGCCAGTGATTTGTAGATTTTTATTGTTGTTGTTATTGTTATTATTATTATTATTATTTATCTGCAATTTAATGGAATGATTGCTTGATTGCAGTGCTAACAATTTTCATATTTTTTTTAGATGCTGAAGAAAAAGAAAGGGTCAATAATAAATATGTCCTCTGTAGCCTCAAGCATTAAAGGTAAGTGTATATATGTGGTCATTTTTTAATTTCTTCAACCGTAAGATTTCAATTTAAGTTAATTTTGGATTTTTTAAGACAGATAAAATTATGTCATAAACATAATTATGCCTGATGTAATTATGGTTATAATGCCAATTTTACAGTCCTTAATATTTTAAATTTTCAGAATTGATCAAAAGTTAAATTTTACAAGAAAAAAATGAACATTTCTATGTTTTACCTTCTATCTTCAACACTGTTATTTTATTTATACTTGCTTTCCAATAGATGTAGGTTTATATAGTCAATATTTTATATACATCTTGTATTTTTCTTAATGAAGGAATTATTTTTGTGATGATTAAATCTATGTATATATGTTTTCTAGGTGTGCCAAATCGTTGTGCTTATGGTGCCTCTAAAGCAGCAATAATAGGATTAACAAAGTCTGTTGCTATTGATTATGTTAATCAAGGAATTCGATGCAATTGTGTTTGTCCAGGTAAATTACTTATATATATATATATATATATATATAAAACTTGTTATTGTATTTTTTTTTAAATGTTAATTTGAAACACTAAACATCTCAAAACATTAAGCAGTGATAAAACTACAAAAAACAGAAGCAGTGATTTAGGGATTTAGGGAAATCATTGAAAAAAAGTATTGAAACATCAGCCATTCCAGAAACATTTGTTCAGTGGGAAATGATTTTGATCCTAATCTACACTGTCCAGCCACTTTATTAGGTATATCCCTGCTGTGAGCACAAATGCCGTGTCTCAGAACAACTCTTCAAGCCGGTGGGGGCAGTGTCATGATGTGGGGATATTTTCCTGGCACACGTTGGGTCCATTGATACCTTTGGAAGCATGTCAGCTAAACATCATAGCTGACCAAGTGCAACCATACATGATAACAGTTTTTCCTCATGCAGATGGCTACTTCCAGTAGGATAATGTGCCGGTTGCCAAAGCCCGCATCACTATGGAAAGGTTTGAGGAACATGACGATGACTTTTCCTTGCTGCAGTGGCTCGCTCAATCCTTGGATCGCAGTCTGATAGAAAATTTGTGGAATGAGCTGGAACGGGCTGTTCTCTCCATGCTTACACCTCCATCAAATCTTCACGAATTGTGTGACACACTCATGCCTGCTTGGTACACAATAACTCAACGTTTTCACAGCATCTTGTGGAATCCATGCCTTGATGGATTCAGGCTGTTTTGAGGGCTAAAGGAGGCCCAAGACATTACAAGGTAGGTGAACCTAATAAAGTGGCCAGACAGTGTATAATGGACATATTTTAAATTTTGAATCAGATTGAAACTAATATTCCAAGTTTAATAATAATAATAATAAAATTGAGTTGTTAAACAACAAACTTTACAAAAAGGAAATATGTGGTGTCTGATAATGTCTTACTACAATGTCAAGCAATTTTTAATAAATAAATATATTTTTTAATATATTTTGAGATGTGAAAGAATTGCAGTTATTTACTCATTTAAGGATTTTTTATTATTATTATTTATCTATTTTTTTCCCAATCCATTGTTTGTAAGGTACTATTTCTCCTGCATGACAATTGATTAAAATTGTCTTGAATTCAATAAAAAAGCCAACTATAAGGTCAATGATCTTGCTTTCCTCAAACAGTTAGGCCAGATATATTTGGCCTCACTGTTTGAAAAGAGTCAAGATGGTATCAGAAAGACCGAGAGGAGGTAAGAAAGGATTCACATTTCAAAATTGTTCTAAAAATATTTCTGAACTTTTGAAACTTTGCCTGTCTCCAAGCTTTGCATTTCATACAATTAAGGAGAAAGGTTAGGCTCATATGAGGCTGCAGCAACAGAGGTTGGAAACAGCCCCTCTTCCATCCAAAACCATTGGAATAATTCTAGGATTTGTCAAAATTTGTATGGTGTATGTTTAGTGGAAGATTGAGTGTCTGAAACTCAGTGAGAGAGAAGGAAAGTTCTCCATGCATACTTTTCAAAAACCTGTGGAAAAATTTACTGAGTTGTAAAATTTTATACCATACGATTGAGTTCCAGGAAAAATCAACATGGAGATGGAGTGGGAAATGTTTCCTCCACATATACTTTTTAAAATGTTTTAAAATTTTGCAAGCCAAAATATCTGAAGTATATTTTTTTTCCCAGTATTTTAAAGTTCATCTCTTGCATTTTCAAATACTCATATTTGTCTGCAATTGGGCAGTTAGAAGTATGTGGAGTAGATTATTTGTTGAAGCCCGTTAGAGATAGTAAAAAGATTTTTTTCTGTTGAATAACTATTTCTGGAAGAGGTTAGGAATGAGGGTTAGTAAAGACTAATGATAAGGGTTACGGAATAATACTTCTGATGTACGAGGGGCGATTGAAAAGTAATTGAGTAAATCTTTTTCAGGAAAACTTGAATGATTACACAGATATGAAGATATATACATGAAATGACATGTAATTAACTACTTTCTAACTAGATGGCATGTATCTGTATTGTCTGTAGTGTACATCACAGCTGTTTCAAAATGGCAGGTGTGATAACATTCAGATAGATTGAGATCTGAAGTGTCATCTGATTTCTTGTGATGAAGGGAAGAAAACCAGCTGAAATTTATCATGAAATGTTATCAGCATATGGAGATGAGTTCATGACATTTATGAACATATGCAACGGATGTGCAAAGTTCATAGTGGGACCCATAAGCTTATTCAATGAAAATCAGTCAGACAGACCACGGACATCATACCGGACAATGCTGTGAATGGAATGATTAAAGAAGATGAATGAGTAAAAATCAAAGACATATCGCAGACTTACGGAACTGTTTGACATCTTTCGAATCTGTGCAATACCGCAGGATGGCAGCCAAGTGGGTACCTACACAGCTAGCCCCATTGCTCATGGAGAATAGAATGTGGTATAGCCTTGCACATTTACTGTATTAGCATTGTGAAGGAAACAGCTTCATTGACCGTATTGTTATAGAAGAAGAAACATGGAATTTCATTTATCAACTGCAAGGCAATATGGTTTGGAAACACCAAAACTCTCCTCCAGCAAGAAAGTTTAAAGCTGTATAGTCTGCTGGTAAGGTGATGGTTACTATTTCATGGGGCAGCCAAAGTGATCTGCTTATCAGTTTTCTCTGTAAAGAACAGTGTGGGAATGTGGCAGCCTATTCACATTGAATAGATTCAGAGCTGCCGTTCTCTGGAAACATCCAGAGAGGGCAACATCCGATGTTTTGTTGCTGCATGACGGCACCCATCCATGGGCACCTGCACATATAAACAAAGGTGAACATTTATCTCATCCTGAAATTTTCAATTTAAATGAAAGTCATAGTTTTTTATTTCTCTCTCTCAAGAGGACTAAAAGATAAATTTCATTATAACGAATTACTTTAGTTTATTTAGACTTATTTTATATAATTTCACAATATAAAGTGCAATGTTTACAGACTTTAATAACAGCCAATATATTGTGCCTGTCCCCCTGGAAAAAATCCTGTGGGTGCCCAAGCTCCCGTCCCATGTTGCTGCCACCGAACTCCCACTCCTGGCAATGGGAACATCCTTCCTACAGTCCTGACTTGGTGCCCAGTGATTACCACCTGTTTGACCATTGAAGAGGCACCTTGCTGATAACCACTTCAAAAGTGATGAAGATGTGCAGGAAGCTTTTCGTCAATGACTTTGCTCCCAGCCGAATGACTTTTATTAATCCTGCATACACAAATTAATTTCACGTTAAGACAACTGCATCAATCTCAATAGAAATTATGTAGAAAAGTAGTCAATTATATGCCATTCCATATATATTTGTGTAATGATTAAAAGTTTCATGAAAAAAAAAATTACTCAGTTGTTTTTTGATCGCCCCTCATATTTCTTGTTTCTTTATTAACAAAGCAATATTGAACATGTCAATTCAGCTTCAGAGATTGCATACCATGGCTACATCATTACAAGTTAATTATTTGCAATTTTATTATTAGATTTTGTGATATAGGAGATTGAACTTCTATGTATTTCCTAATTTCATGTCAGATTTGTTCATTGCAACTAGGGTGCAGTATAGTCACAATGTTTCCCATACAATCTTCTTTCTTTAACTGCTTTCCTATTTATAAATGAGAACTGCAATGAAAATTTTGTATGCTGTCATTCCAGCTGTCAATTTCAGCTGTGTTAAAGGTTGTAGATCAAGTTGTTGCATCTAGCATAAATTTAATTAGTTTCTTTCTTCCAAATACATAGTCGTACTATATATCTGTCTTGCCCTTTCATTGGTAAAACCATCTCCCATGTTTCTGCATTACTTTTCTATCAAATTTGATAAGACTGGTTGTAAGGATTTAGCCTACAAGAGAGAACTGCATAATATCTAAAATAAAAAAAAAAAAAAAAAAAAATCAAATCGTTCTTGATTTTAATTAGAATAAACTGAATATAGCTTTGATACATCCACTCGGATTGGAATGAGAAAAATTATTTCTCAGAATCACTTCAGTTAATAAAACTGTAAATTAAATTCTAATAATTAATTATTGAAAAATTGAATATGGTTGATTTTGATTAGTGAAAATTATAAAAAAATTGTTCACTGCATATTGCTAAGGAATAAGGATAAGAAAAGTATATTTTCTGATTAACTGACTGACTAAATAAATAAGCCTTAGTCTTGAAGTATTATCTACTAATAAATCTTTTCTTCAGCGATAGGAAAATTCTTTTTAAAAATTAAGTTTACATTATTTTTCTTTCCAAAAAAAAAAAAGATATTGACTCAAATTACTGCAATTTCCTTAGATTCCTGAGCACCCTCCAAATGCAGCACATACAGAAAGAATCAAGGCAAACCTCAGACATTAGCAGTCTATTTATCTTTTTGAACTGCTCATCAGAAACAGAGCTACAAAAATCATTTTTGTTCCTCTGTTACTAATAAGTCATTCAGTTACAGCTATAGTTACTCCATTACAAAAGTAACAGTATTACTGATAATCCATTACTTTCCATGCTTGCTTTTATTTACATAAATTTTATGAAAAACAATATATTTACAAAAGAAAATCTTGTTTTAATTTAAGATTTGTTTGTTTTTTATTAGGAACTGTTGATACTCCTTCATTACATGAACGAGTTAATGCTCAACCCAATCCTGAACAGGTATTTATTTTGCTTTTAATTCTTTTCATAATAAGATATCATTTTTTTTAAATGAGATAATTAATTCAGTTAATTTTGGACTAAAAACTGTAACTCTAATCTGATAGAATTTCCAATCTCTCATCTTTTTTATATAAAGCTTTCAAAGAACCCACATATCTATCTGTCATTGACCTCCAAAAGCCATTTTGGACCATAGCATTATTTGTCATATTGTTTATCCTCTTTCAGATAAGGTTTTTTTTTTCTTACTTACTATTCTTACATCAGTTAATTCAATCATATTTCCCAAAAGACTCTTCAGATAGCATTAGATTTAACTCTTAAGAATTATTTTTCTTTTACTTGTATGTATCTCTACATTTATCACTAATACTATATCACATCATGAGTTATCTCATATCTGTACATAATTGTTTCTGAAGATCTATACTCATACCTCCAATCAGTTGTGTAATGTATCTGAAACTGTGACACAGAATGCCTTTCCATAAAATATTAGAGGTAATGGCCTGTTCATTGTCATGGTCTGAAGCTATCTGAATGTGAAACTTTTATTTAATCTAATATCCTGTTTATTCCAAAAATTAAAACTGTCTAATAATAAAATTGTCATAAGCCGTTCCAGCTTGGACGAGTGATCTAGAGTTCTAGACAGTGGTCTGCCGTGCGTCTGTTGTATCGGAACCTGGGTTTAAATCCCAGCATCAGCATGGCTGTTTCTTTCTTCTTCTATGTTGCATCTGTTTCTTCCTGGGACTTACTATCTCAGTACTATTCTGAACTTGATGTGCATCTTGCACCCCTTCTTGAACTTTACTAGCTCCACAGTGATGGTCATTATATGGGGCTATTGTCCGTGGTCCTTAGTTGGCCCAAATCGACGTGAAGAAGAAGAAAATTGTCTTAAGAGATAAGCCCTACCTTCCAACATCTCACACATTACAATTAAGATATCAACATGTCGTTAATTTCTGTAATGTACCTCTGTGTCTCTGATTGTCTTCTATTACTGGACAAGCAAAGTGTAAGCCAAGATAAAAGAGAATGGCTGTATACTTTATAATTGATAAATACGATTAGGTTAAAAGGTTCTTTCAGTGGATGGGAGAAGTTGAAGTTTGAATGCTGATTCTATGGAAACTGAAATGGCAATCTTAAAACATTTTAAATATCTGAGTGTGTTTGGATTCGGTTCTGATATTGTTTGTGAGAACTTTGACCAACATTCAGGAGAGAAAGAAGGAGAAAGATATGAAATGTTTCACAAGAGCAAAAATGGAAGGGAGACTGAAATGAAGGGTTTGGAAGAAGCCAAAATTTGAAAGATTGCATGTATATCCTTCAAAGGGATCAAATGGGACATGCCTTAGTCATCACCCCATTTTTTTGCAATAATTTGATCAATTTTGATCATCCTTATATTTGTGTGTAAAATAATAGCATATTAATAATAAAATCTAATGCCAGTTCAGTGTCAGGGTCTGAAACTATCTTAGTGTGGAACTTTTGTTTAATCTAATAAGCAATTCATTCCAAAAATTAAAACAAAGTTATATTCAATTATGAATTATCGTAGAGATAAGCCCTAACTGAGGAGAGACAATTGAAGCACTGGTGGTGAGGTTTTCAAAAGGCACTCCTTAGAGCTAAAAAAAAAAAAAGAATACAGTATATAAAGTATTCAAAATGGAGACCTTTAATAGGCAATGAATTAAGTATCTACGTACAAAGGAGAAATAAGTATACAAATACATTCATAAGGGTATTTGAATATTATGCTTTAACTATGATTAATTGGTGCCAAGATGAAATAAATGCTCTAAAGCAATGAATGTCTATTTCCTTTAAAATAATCAAATGTTCTCAAATATTGTAATATTTTGAATTCTAAATAGTTTTCATTTGGGTAATAGTAATGCATTACACTCAATTTTTACAAGAGCAATAAAAAATAACATGAAACCATTGTTCTATTAATGTTTGCTATTTGTTTTATATAGAAATAGTTTCTTCTCATCATGCACTTTCTTGTATAAAGATGACTTATAGCGGATATGTAAATTTGATCTTCTAATGGAGTGTTTGAACTTTAAATGCTTTTTAACATTGGTCTTTCGTTGTCCATCTGCCATTCATTACCTCCTGTTCTTAATTGTAAACTGAACTCTTCTGATTTATTAACTGATCACCTTTATCTTGTGTATTTCATTCTACTTTATTTCAAACAAGACAGCTACTTATGAACTACTAAATTCTACTAGGTCTGATCAGAAAAAAAAAAAGATTACGTAGCATTAATTAACAAGCTCAAATTTTGCTGAATTACTCACTAGACAACTCCAGTTCTTAGGGTTAAGTCACTGGTTTAAGATGCACATTGGCAGTTCAAATTAGCGACTTAAGTGAAACTAGTCTCAAGTGCATGAAGTTAAATATTTCAATTTATTTACAGGTAAAAACAAAAAATCCTTCTTGTCTTCCCCTTTTAACTCAGCTTCAGCTCTGACCTCTTTGCAGTATTAAAGGAACACTTATCAGATGTAAAGAATTGAGAAACACCCAATTTTCTATTCATGCCTTGAACTGTCATCAATGGCAGTCTTTGACAGTTGTTTTAACCTTGTTAGGATTCATCAGTTAGATTTACCCATTAATGATCAACTCAGATTTTAAGATGTCACATCAACTGCTTCACGATGGCTACAAGAGCAGGAAGCTGCATTCTGTAAACCAAAGTTAAAATCTGTGGCAAATGTCTGAACAAACAAGGAGACCAAGTTGAAAAGTATCTGATCCTTCCATTGCAAGTTTTCAGAAATAAAATTTTGTTTTAAGTTAGGAGGAGTGAAACCTTATTTTTTTTTCCTAATGAAACTCATATTTAAATCTTTGTGGATAATTCTAAGTAAAGACTTAAGACAAAATACACAGAAAATGTATTATTGTCTTAAAAAGATACATTACACTGACATTGTAGAAGCTTATATTTAAATCCCATTGTCAAATGTAATGCTCAAAGTAAATAATTTAGAAAAAAGACACAGAAATTGCTTGTGACACATTAACATTCTCAAAAACTGCCCAATTTTTACTATTGGGTCTGATTCCATTAAACATGTAATATTTGGTTTGGGCCAATATATTTTAAATGAATTGGTTTCTTTTTTTTTTTTTCTTTCTTTTCTTCCGTACTTGGCTAATTTCTTAATCGTCTTTTGTTGGATCATAAACTAATAAATAATTCA
>JAFIDM010000001.1:120155116-120189014 GCA_023159025.1 Thereuonema tuberculata
TGTGCCACTTAAACTTCTCATAGTTTACTCTGCTTAACAGTTGCTTCATATTGTCATAGGTTTCCTTCATGTAGGCTGCATAACCAATTGGTACAGATGGAAACTTACCATTGTGTAGAAGAACAGTCTTAAGACTTTGATGAATCTATGAGCAATCTCCATTCATCACTTTTATAGTCAATTTTCAGAGGTGTCATGAGACCCTCAATATCACTGCAAAATATCAAGTTATCTTGTTTGGTGAAAAACGGTAGGAATGGAGTATGGCGTTCACGGAACACTGACATTTACCGATTGGTCAAGACAATTCCAATGATGCAATCTAGATGCCAACAGTTCTGCTTTACCTTTAGGCAATTCCAAATCTCTTACCAGATCATTCAACTCACACTGTGTTACTTTGTGTTGCTATGTAGACCCGTCATTACACTGGAAATCAGGATCTTTCGATGTACTCGGTTTAGAAAGTGATGGAGTAGCATTAGAGTCAATGCTGTCTTCATCACTAATTGTGTAAGAATCAAGTGGGATGGGAACAGGTAGTCCATCTTCATAAGGCACTGGACACATAGCCGATCTTATATTAGAATACGTCAGTGCTGACTTTTTCTTCTTTGAAATACAACACCATGTTTTAATGGAGTTGTCATGCAAAAATAACAATCACTTACGTAGTTTAATGGTTCTCTTCAGATCATCGGAATAGCAAAGCCCATTGATGATCTTTTACTATTCAACCACGAACGAAGACCTGTGGCACAAGATATGCAACGTATATGAGGGTCTCTTCCCTCCCCCTTCTCTGTTGCTGGGCACTGCGGATAAAAATAGGCTTCCAACACTGCATGATGTGAAGTAAGAGGGTTAGAAACGCTATGCTGTTTAACGTATGTGGGATTTCCACGGAAATTTCAGGACAGGCAAAATGAATTCTTAGCACTAACTGATTCTGAACAACCCCCCCCCCCATATCTATGAAACTAGAGCTAATCTGAGATTTTAATGGTAATTTTCGTGATAAGCATGGTCGATTTAGTAAAGATCAAATGGTTTTGTTCAAGATACATTTTCACTGTTGCCTAATGTAATTTTTAATAAGTAATGGTTAATAATTTGCACTTAACATTTAATGAACTAATTACATAAAAAAAACAAAACTACTAATTACTAATGTTGTGAATACCACTTTTACATGCCTCTTCTAAAAACATTTTTTTTTTTTTTTAATGTTTGGCAATTAATAATTTTTTGTAGTACTTTTTCGAAAATCATTCAATTTTGAAACAAAATTTTTTCTTGGAACTATTTTTATATTAATTATTGTTTGTATTTTTGAGGCATTGGTATTAAGGCCATTACATTCAAATTTTACAGTCACCCCAATTTCTTAGTTACTGTTAAAGTAGCAAATTTTCTTTTTACTATTAATTTGTTGCCAAATTAGGAAAACAAAAAATTAATTACTTACTGAATTTTAATGTAATACATATTGTCATTAAATGAGCTGATCAAGACAGTCAATCCCATATCGGTAACTGTAAAACTGACCAAAACACTCCTACACGTATATTTAGCCAGATCTAGATTGAGTTCAGAACTAACATTGGTACGATTATATTTACTATATAGGCCTATAATATATAAAATGAACAGACAGTTATTTATACCCTTTCATGATGAAAAGAAAGTAAATATAATTAGACGCTTATAAAATGATAAAAAAAAATATAATTTTTCTTTTTGATACTTAATGAAAGAAATTAATGATTCTGTTATCAGTGAGAGCCATTATAATCATGTAATTCTAATAGTAAGTCAATCTTATACACTGTGTGAGGTATTAACAAAAAAAAATATAGAAATTAAGTTTGCCAATGAATGTTTAACACAAAATAAAAAGAATTGTGCAGAAAAAACTTAATTGCTATTTAAAGTCAATAAAAGCATTTTCTGTTATATACTCAATATATTGACATTATTTCTTAGGAACTAATATTAAGCCAGTAGGGAATAAAAAATACATTTATACAGAATTTTTCTATTGCAACAAAATGAATTGGGATCTGATGAGAAAGAATTTAAAAACATTTAGACATCAAAATATTTCGATCACCCATTTAACAGTATGTTTGTCATCAGTTTCTCTTAAATATTCTATCATCATCCTTTTTAATAAATTCTTTCTTTTGACAATGTTAGGCTAAGTAAAGTTGTCGTAACTGAACAAAGATTAGGAAAACAAATTCCAATTTATCAAATGTTTCTCAATTATTTGTGGACCATCACAGAAAAAGCAAAACAAATCTGAACCATTTCACTTCAGTTCAGCTGCAAGAATAAAACCAAAACACTCTTCACTTCAAGTGTTAACATTGTCAAGATTGTACATAATTGTTAAAAATTTAAAGGTAGATCAGGAATACAAAAACAAATTATATTCATAGTAGAATGTATGTTCTCAAACACCACCCAAATGTGCTAGAAGAAACTATTGGGCAGCACATTAGTTGGCAGTATAAGTCATCGTCATTTGAGACGTTGACTTTGTTTGAGTAGAATGTATCTGGGGTTATCTCAAAGGCATTGTTTACGAAACCCCCATTGCCTCTGACGCTGATCTCATCACAAGTTATTGTGGCAGTGGACGTGTCTGCAAAAGACCTCGCATTTTTGCACATGTTCAGCAATCCTTGCTTTGATGTTAGGCATGTATTACTGTTGATGAAAGGAACTTTGAGCACCTGTTGTGAACAAAGTTTAAAGGCAGGTTAGGAATACAAAAACAAATTGTATTCATAGTGGAAGTATGTCCACAAACGCCATCCAAATGTGCTAGAGGGTGCTGTTTAATAGCACATTAGTTGGCAGTATGAGCCATCGTCATTTGAGACGTTGACTTTGAACGAGTAGGATGTATAGCTTCACTATTACTAAGAGGGCTGATAAGCACGTAACCTGTTGAGTAACGAACGGAAACAGATGAGCAACTGTACGATTAAATCATGGACAGTTCCCCAACATGTTCGGCAATCCATGCATCAACGTTGTAAGGCTTGTATTACTGTTGGTGGAAGGAAGATTGAGCACCAGTTGTGAACCTGTAAGTTTACACCTTACTGTCATATTGTAAACATAGGGCTAATAAACATGTTGTCTACTTGTTGTCTTTGATTTCTGAAGTTTAGTGTACCTTCTAGCACATTCAGGTGGTGTTTGAAACTGGTTTGAATATGGGATGTCTTTATATTCCTGATCTACCTTTAAAGTTTGTGTAGGGAATTTTGAATCGCCCTATATATATATATATATAAATAAAAGATATGAGTAAAGGTTAAGTAAAGATGTGATAACTACATACTTACAAAAATGGAAAAAAAAAGAGGAAGTAAAATTCGATCACTATAATTCCCTAAATGAACACATACCTTCTGATTTTTCTTTCTAATACTTGATAACTTTATGATGACTGAAGCCTGATTTCATTGGGAAGTTTCTTGACAGTCAAGAAAGTTGGCCTTGTCCTGTGAATTTTACTACATCAAAATATTTATCTTCCTTTATTCAAAATTATTTAGTGCTGGTGTGATTTAAAATCAAATGAATCTTTTGCAAAAACCTCATTATGAAACTTTGTGGACATTGAAATTGGTTGAAGTTCCTTTTCTATATAACATAAATAAATAATAAAGTTAAGCAAACATCACATTTTGTCTACTGTTAGGATGGATTTTACAAACACTGCGTGACATTTTGTGAAGTGAAACTTTGTTGATTAATCCATGTTATGGATATATGATAGAAGCTGTCCTACACTGTAAGGAATGAATAAATATCAAAGGTCAAGAACTCTGAACTGTTAAGATAATGATAAGAAATCACTTAGAGAAATAGCTTAGGAAGTTTGGCAAGTGTTGCCAGGTTGTAGGATCACATAATTTTCAAGAAGTTCTTCATTATCATAAGGATAAATAACATGAATTAAGCCACTCATTATCAACAATGTAGATGTAACTTATTTTCTGTGGCTTGTTCAATGTAAATGATTATACACCACATCTCCTGTATTATGTGAACTGCAGATTTTATTTTGGCACTATTAACATGACTGCATTCATGTGCAGCAGTTAACTATAGTGTGATAAAATATTGATTTTTTTTTTTTTTGATGGACTTACGAGGTATCAGGGATTAAAGTCTATGAAGGCAATTAGAGAACAGTGTTTTCTCACAGTGGAGTATTTGTGAATGGATTGAGAAATTAAAAAATAACTTAAAAAGTGTCATACAGAAATAAGGAGTGGGAAGGAGATATCTAACCACTTACAACAATGAATGATTACGTCCTCTGGTTCCAATGATAGACTGGTGACTACTAATGATACAGTAATAGCTATTCAGTGAAATCATGGTTCTGCCTGAAAAATATTATAACAGCTTGTAAAAACCTTAAAAAAAAAGGACCTTCATGCAGTCCTACTTTAGTAAAGACAATGCGAAAAATGGTATTTATAAATGACAAATCATATTAAACCATTAATGAGAGTGTGTCAATGTCTTATCATGTTCACATATCCCACTGAACAGGCAATACAAAATAAATTAACACTGTACCGAGGACAATTGGCTTACTTTTGTATGTGCACCAAAACTAAGAATCAATTACTGATAGTTAATTACAGTATGAACTAATTGCTGATTAGTTCTTAGTAGGATAGGATAAGGATAAAAGAGGGTCGGCTGACAGCCGTTAACCACTCAGACCTCATATATGGGTCCATTGTGTCCCCTCATGTTCTTAGTAAGAAGTGCTACAGTTAATAAAATTAATGTGATGTCACATTTGATTCAGTATATTTCTCACTTCACTGCTACTTTACAACCATAATCAGTCCATAAATGGAATGCAGAATTGGTGCAGAAGATGATGTTGCTGTTCAACCATCAGATCTAGGGTCGAGTTCATTTCAGAAGGTTATCCTATTGATAACTGTTTTTATAGAAGTATTTGCAGCTGTAGTGTTCAGGAAACTAGCAAAATAGGCATTTCTTCCACATAGAAGAAAAGATCTATTACAATGATGCTAGAATATAAGGAGGTCACTGATTCACGAATTCTGATTAACAAGTGTAAAGCCACCTGCAAAAATTGTATATTGCAGAAAATAAAATAATGTTTTATTGGTTTAAAAAAATCCAATGCCTTGCCATTTCTTAAGTATATAGTTGTAAGATTCGGGCATTTCCAATGGGCCATTATGAGGAACTGAAAATATTCCAGAAATGTATGTTACTTATATTGTTGCTAAATATATTTTAAGTTAATTTTATATATTACCTTGTCCCACCACTCAAAGCTCCAATGAGGGGAACAAGTCTAAGGGTAATAATAATGTAGGGTTTATTTTGTTGTTAATATTTACTATTACAACCTCAGAGGTAACAGTTAATATTATTGAATTAAATAGTTCCTAAAAGTTTGTTAATCTCAAATAACACCATGTTCCTTCGTAACAACTTCTGGTATACAGGAACCATATGATTTCTTTTCTTAACAGTTTTCATCTAGTTCAGGCAGTCTTCTCCTCCACGGCTGACTTCTAATCAGGATTGTCCTTCTATTGCGAAGCTTCTGTTGGACCGGGAACAACCTTCTTTCTACGTCACTGACTCTATAGGCTCTTGTTGTCGCTTCACTGCTGTATGCTTACTGTTTCTCGTTGCATTGCAGTCTGCTTTCACCAACGTCTGCTGCTATCTCTCTGCACCGTCTGCTTCTCCATCCCTCACCACCATCCTGCCATTTTTGTAGCAGCAAGGACCAATGGCAGTGCAGCTAACTCATGACCGGATCCAGTCAACTTGCTGAAAGGAGAGGAAAGAATCCATTTATTATAGCGGGGGTGACCGCTACAACTACTACCCCATCTCGAAATTCTAACTGATAGCAGAGTATCTTACAGGAGGATGGTATACTTTGCCATAGTGTGTGAGAGTGGCAGGCAGAGCACAGGATAAGTCAGGAGATGATGAAGAACACATGTATGCCGATTTACGATGGTCAATAGACACAGGAATTTCTCGCCCAGATACTTGTAAAATATACACTTTACTGTTCCTTTTAAGGACTTTATAGGATCCTTGATAAGGAGGTGTAAGAGAGGAATGATATGTATCCACACACACAAATACATGAGAACAAGTTAGTAAATCTTCATGCACAAACACAGTATTCTGACATCTCTTTCTATTTGGAACAGCCATAACTTTACTTATATTTTCATGCTGTGTAGAGAATGGTTCCACTTGTTTTAAAGAATGAGGCATGAAATATTGACCTGGTAAACAGAGGAGTTTCATAAACAAATTCTGCTGCGCCAATGCTAACATCATTCTTTAAAACAGAATTTAATCCTAATAAGACGGAAGGTAATTCATCTATCCAATTAGTAGAGTTTCCACGTACATTCAAGGAAGCTTTTAACGAATGGTATCAATGCTCTACTTTCCCATTAGATTGGGGATGATATGCAGTATGTATATTTCCTGAATTCTTAACATCTTGTTAAATATTAATTAAATAGATCAATTCAAATTGCTTACTTGGTCCATCGTAATACACAGAGGGGATCCAAAGCTAACAATACAATGTTCAAAGAAGATTTTAGATATTTCGTCAGTAGTGATTTCTTCAACTAGTACCGCTTCCGGCCAGCTTGTACAATGATCTATCATTGTAACAAGATCTTTGTTTTTAGATAGTGGTAGTGGTCCTACTAAGTCAATATGTACATGCTCAAAACAGTCGGCTTCACGGAACTGATCAATTCCTGAATGCGTGTGACATTGAATCTTAGCTCACTGACACATTACTCATGACTTATCCCATCTACCAATATCAATTTCATGGAAGGTCAGTAATATTGCTGCAACATGAGATGTTTAGTTGCTTTTATTGCAGGATGATTCAAATTATGTATGGCTTTGATGATCTTTTCTCAAAGTTCGCAGGTAGGTATGACCGGATCCATTTATTCATTACATGGCAATAAATCCATACTGGAGAACTAGACAATGTCAATTTCTTAATTTCTATATCTTCGTGATCCAAAAGTTTTTGAAGTTCCTCATCTTTCTCTTGCTGAAGTTGTAATTCCGTATAGTCAACTAATGTAGTAGTTGATACCTCCGTAATACGGGATAAGGCGTCGGCCACTATGTATCCTTGAACAAAACTGCCTAACAATATCCAAATGCCGTAGTCGCCTTGGTGACTCAATTTGCTGTTATATCTTTGAAAATGCAAATGTAAGTGGCTATGATCAGTAAAGATGGTCAACTGTCTGCCATTAATCTGCAGAAGTGAAGGACAGCTATTTATGCTGCTTATTATTCAGTCATGTGCATACTTCCGTTATGTTTCACTGAGCATTTTGGATACGAAACCAAGAGGAGTCCACTTCTACTTTTATATACTGGTTCTTACTCGTGAAAACGAGTAAGAGAATTCACTAACATTTCTTTATGAAGATCAACTAACAGTTTATACTTCATAAGAAAGTCGGCACCCAATACACGTTATTTCACGTCTGCTATTATCAAAGTTCACAAAGTTTCTACGTAAATTGAAGTAAAGTGTGAGCGTCTTTTCTCCATATCTGCCAATAGGGGTTCCATTAACTGCGTGCAGTAAATAAGATGATGCATTATTTACACATTTGTGTTTGGCTTCTACTGGTAGAACCGAAATATTAGCAACTGTATCAATGAGGAACCGTAGATTAGAATTCCTATCTAATACTGTGATACAGTGGAATACACTGGAAGCACAAACTACTGTCACAGTTGGCATCAGAACTAGTCTTCTGATGGTGGAGAGTCACACTTCTTTCAACTACAAGGTTGCTCACACCGATGAGCCTTTGCTCTAAATCTATAATGATGCCTGCATAGCCAATCAGCATCTCCAGGCTTGCATCTAAGTCTTAGAAGAGACTTACTTCCCCTCTTGATCCACAACCATCACGTTGCAGATATTTGAAGAGTTGGTCCTTCAAATCGGCAATATGTTTGGTTAATTCATTCGCTTGGTTTTGTAAATCACTAACCTCTTGAATGACTATGTCCACAGTAGAGATAACGGACTGCCAATGTTCGAACATTTTGATCTGCCATTTCTGCAAGGGTTTCTGAATTTTCCTTGGACATGGACAAGATGTCTGCTACTATATGCGGCAACTGCTGGAAACAAAGTGTATGAATAGTGGAGTCTGGCAATTGTACTAATACAGTCTCTTTCTATCTAATTGCACCGTCTGCTGCCTGCCTATCAGTGTCTGTTGTTTTTATAGTAGCAAGGACCAATGACAGTGCAGCTAACTCATGACCGGGTCCAGTTGACTTGCTGAACAGAGGGAAAATAATCAATTTATTGTAGCGGAGGTGACCGCTACAAACCTACTGTGTTGTTGATTTATTTCAAGTTCAGGAAACTAATTCTGACCATGAAATGCAATCTGAGCAATCTTAATCTACTTACTAGTAAAGATAATCTAGTGGACTTGTAGAGATGTCCTCAATCTTGAGATCTAAGGAATTAAGTGTTGAGGGTTAGCAGAAGAGTTCACATTTATGGTTGTCTAAATAAGATTTATTTCTAGCTTTAAATAATAATGTTTTTAGATACCCAGTTCTAAGTTCTGATAACAGAGTGCCTGATTCCATGATGTTTTCATAATTTCACCTGGTGTTTTGCTGTTATACCTGGGATGGTTTGTAGAAGCTTTCCATTTCCTAATTAGGTTCTTTCTTACAGAATGAATGTAGTCAATTGCATTAAGTTTTGTTCCTGTTTCAGTGGAGTTGATAGCATTTACAGCTTCTAATTAGGTATGCTAGCGTTTTCATTACCTGGAATATCTACATGGGAAGAGATTCATGGTAAGGTTATTATGCTTTCTTTGTGGAGATTATTAATAGCTACTGAGATACATTTTAAAAGTAGGTCAATGATGGTGAAGCATTTTGTTTAATGTGAGGATGGCTGCATGCGAAGCAGACAATATTGTGTCTTTGAGTGGATATCAAGTACAGGTTTCACAGCTTCAAAAGATATCAATGAGTTCTGCTGTAAAGATGGAGAGTCATTTTATGTTGTGTAATTTGATTTCCTCAAATTAACCTACTATGTTTCATATCAGTAATATTAAATTAAATTACATCAATTAATTAGCAATAATTCTAAATGAAAAGGAAATTTGTGTTAAAGGACAACTAGAACTAGAAGTAAGGGACATGGAGAAGGCACCAATTAATTGCATTACATTGTTATATAATATAATAAGCCTTTTAAAATGGAATTTCATTCAGTTTGCAACTGCTAAAAACTGCAATTAAGTCTTCATATTTAATAAATATTAAAAAACTGATGGGGGGGGGGGGATGACCTATGACCAGCTAATTGAAAAGCCCTGATCAGGCAAACTTGCATTGGTAAGAAATTATTCTGTTTTTGAATACACAGGCTTTCCACATTGCTCCAAGCCTGCTCCTTTTTTATTTAATTTTTAATTTAATTTTATTTAATATTTAATTTTTCTTAAGGTTATCTTTATTCTTTTGATTCTCAGGCAGTTATAATCATTGAAATTTTACTTAAGACTAAAGTACCACAAAACAATTTCAGTACCTGTTTTTCATTCCTGAAATTCGTATTGTTTGTTTTTCAATAAGTATGTTTCGACTCTTCTCATCATAGTTAATACTTTTTTAAAATTGATTTAGTTTGTGGACTTTTTTAGGAGTTTCAAGCATTTCATTGCATAGAATTGAAGTACATTCTAATGTTTGTATTGGATAATAGTCAACTGCATCATAAGCATATCATTGTTAGACAAGTTTCAATTCTGAGATTTCAGATGTATTAAGCATTCATTATGTGTCATCTAAAAATAATGACTTTAAAAAAAAAATCTAAATAAATGTTTTTTTTTTTTTTCTTTTTATCGACTTTGACCAACTATGGACCACGGGCTAGCCCTACCTGACAACGTCAGGGTGAGGCTAGAAAATTCCAGAGGGGGAGGAGATTTACATCCCGTCCAGAAATAACCCTGAGATAGTAAGTCCATGTTATTAAAAAGGTTTTTATTTTTAGTTTATTTGAGAGAAAATATTAATTAATATATTAATCAAGTTTCAAAATTTTTTCAGTATTTTTCTTTAAAAATATTGAAGGGACTGTTTTCAGTTATTGGAGCAATTTTAAAGTCTTGAAAGTTAAAATGAAAATTGAGTATTTCAATAGTTTCAAGCAACATTAGGAACATTACATTATGCCAATCAATGAATGCTGTACAAGCTCACTTAATTTACTTTTTAATCCACTTTTCATTTTCTTTCTTAAAAGTACCTTTCTTTGTCAGAATGTCAGTGTTTGTGAAATTCTTATTCAGTGACAACCATTAATGCTTACGCAGATACCATATGGGAAGAAGGTTTCCCAGTTTTCCTATTCTGTCTGTTCCCATTAATGTTTCTTTAATTCTGTCATTCTTAACAATAGTTTAATTCTTATGTAATTTTTCTTAAACCATTAATCCATCTAGTAGTAAAAAAAGAAACTTAAGAAAGGCTGAGAATAGGAACATTGATATAAAATGCATGTTATTTTAATTTAATATGATTAAGTTGCAGATCAGTAAAAAACATTTGGGTTTTTATTTCGACACTCATGTTTAATGGTATTTAAAAATATATGTGTTTGAATGTTAATTAATAGCACAGTATCAAAATTTTTGAAGAAATTCTATTAACCAATACTTGAAATAAAAAAGTGATACACTTGATTTCCAATTTATAAAAAAGTAATAATACAAAAGGATTGAAAAATATTTCATCTCTACAATAATAGTTTCTTAGAAAATTATCAATATGCATGATTGGCCATTATAGGTTGTTTTGTTTTTTTTTGTCAAATAAACTGTAATAGAATAAAAAATATATATCAGCTTAAAATTGAAAATATGAGTGCTGTACAGTATAATAAAATGATAACATAAAAATTATACAAATTAAAAATTTTCAGAAACAGTATAAAATAAATACACTGTCACATTTTGCAGGAATGATTCTAGAAATTCTGAGGTCAATCAGATTGAGTTTGCATACAAGTAAGGACTAGAAATAAGAATTGTTCCTTAATTGTTCAGACAAATAATTTCATCAAAAACCAGATATTGTGATTGTCCGTTACAATTGCGTTTTTTCTTATATATTTTAATGATTTGTTGATTTTTTTTGGCTTGCACTTCATAGTGATTATTGATGTATATTTTGATTTCTTTCCTTCCTTGCAGTAGTGACCAACAGCAAAAGACAGTCATTGTAAAAACCCACTTTGATAACTGTTATTTTTTTTAACCCGTCCATTGTTTTCAGTCCGTTCGTAGGAATTCATTAAGTTGCGGGCATTGTCCTATACATAGCATTTATATAGACAGATCTGTCTACAGTGTTGAGTGATATCTACATTAAATTATTGGATTTAATTTTTTTGTGTTTTTGTTTTTGTTTACTTCATCTACTTAAAGGAGACGAAAGAAAAATTCAGTCTGAGCATTACCTCTCATTCACATTTCTTAACAAGAATCCTTTTGGGACATTTTGGAAAGAGGTTTATAATAGTTATTCACAGCTGCCATTAAAGTTGAGACTTAATTGCTTCAGTTTTCACTTTCAACCCTGTCGTTTTTGAGTTCAGTACAGTTTTATCTCGGTGCATTGGGACCTTTCATTTACAACTGGGGAGAGGGATTTCAAATTATAGGACATGTACATGGAGAAGCGCTGTCTCCTCCATCTTTATCCAGAGCAGTGAGTCCAGTCAACACTTTAGAATTTGGCATCGAGCATGTGCCCTGGAGATCCGTTCATCTTGCTTGTGTGGTGCAGATGTACTTCTGTCATGTGTTCGAATGTTCCTGTTGACTCATCACGGGTCACCTGGTATGTTCGACAAGGAGTTCCCAAGACAGAGTTACATGGACTGCTAGGAATCTGATTGGCTAGTTCCATATTCTCCTGGTTGTCGCTGATGGCAATTTCTCTGCAGAAAAGGAAAAAAAAAAGTTAGTAAACAAGAATTATTAGTTATAATAATTAAGACAAGAACAAGGAATTTTAGTTACAGAAACCAAGTTTGAAAGTTTTCTTAATATCTTTTTTCACTTTCTCCACATAAATTTCATGAGTTGAAATCTATCAATTTTAAGTTAGTTCAATGTTTCACAACATGGAGACTTTATTTGTGCAATAAAAAATAAAATTATAGTTAAATTGAAGCTACTATTTATTAGTATAGATTAGTTTTTCCAATTTAATAGCAATTGCTAATTAATGAACTAAGAACAGGCTTATTAGAAAAGGCTTCATAAAAGAGCATATTTGGATATTTGGGACCATAAAAATAACGATGATCAATCTTCCTTGAAGGCCTGAAGCATTCATTTTTAAAATCTATCTTATCAGATCTTACTTATAATTATGTAAAATTTACATAAAATATTTTTGTAAAATTGATTCTTAAAAGAAACTGATAAAATACATATTCTATTATTCTTTAATATATATATTGATTATGTAAAATACTTTTTTATTTAAAATAGTCCTTCCATACATCTTGAACAAATCACTCCAAATATCTCAATTGTTCTCTGTTTTTATGGACATATGGATCTGTAGCAGACCTTCAATTTAGATCCATATGAATGCACTAACCTTAAGTTTTGATCAAATTTTGGTCTTTTTATTTAGTAATCTTTTTTTTTTGGGGGGGGGGGGATCTTTTTTTAACGAAATCTCTATAAATTGACTTTGAAGATTTCAACTTTGGTTCAATAAACACAACATATAAATTAATGTAAATTGAATCAATTAAGTTGATCGTAACTCACTAAAATTAGAAATAAAATCCTTTAAATCTAATCCACATCTGTAATATTTTTTCTTATGGAAATTATACCCGATTGCCATTTCACATGACATTACAAAATCACTAAGGATTTTCTTCTCTTTTTTTTTTTTCTTGCCTGACAAATAAAATACAGACGTCTTTCTTTCTAAGTAATATCAGTGCTTTTATATGGTTTCCACTAATCTTTATCTGATTCTGTTTATTCCTTTTATAGCACTCATCCATTGATGTATCTTGAGAGGGGATTAGTAGGGGTTGTAACCCCCTTATGTTACAGAAGAATTTGATAGATATATTGCTCTGGAACATTCTATCGCCAGGTGGGCTGCTGCTTTTCGGGCTGTCCTAGATCAGGAACCTCAATCGTCAGGTGGGCTGCTGCTTCCCTGAACTGTCCCATATTAGGATCCTTCTTCAACGGTTTTTGGGCTCCTTGCCCATTGGATTTTTATCTTCTTTCGTGCAGTACAAAAAGGACCAGCCATCTTTCTCTTCTTTTTTGCAGGAATAGAACTACTTCTATTCGGTGTAGGAGGACCACTTGCTGCTGGCTTCCTACGATCTTCTCTCTTCTTCAGCTGGATGCTGAGTAGGTTCTCTCTTCAATGGGAGAAGCTCCTCTTGTGGTTGTCTTCCACTACCGAACTGACTTCTTCTTCTGGAGGAAACTCCTATTGAGGCTGACTGCCACTACCCAACTCACTTGGCTTCACTCTGTTGCTCTTTTTATACCTGGTCCCAGCCTCCTCCTGGTGCGACTGGGACAGTCAACTCTTCTGTAGGGTAGCAGGTCAGGCCAATCTACTCAGTAGAGGGAGATCGGCCTATTGAACCGGTAACAATATTATGATTTTAGGATGCGAAGCAGCAGATATCAATCAAATCAAATACTATAAAGCGAACAATTCTTGTAAATTTTATGTTGAAAACTGGTCTAAGGATTTGGATGAAATGGGGTGAATCTACCGTTCTCGGATGCGAGAAAGCGATTTAGCTGGGTCTCGACTTCGGAAAAATTCATTTAAGGGATAAAGGATTGACCTGGGACCTAGGTACCAAGTTATTGCCTATAGTGTTCTTACTTTATTTTCGTTTTATTTTATTCTTAATAATCGTGTTTTATACATTTTTTACATGTAATAAAACAATAATTTATTTTTACCTGCAATAAAATAATAATTTTTAAAACTTTTCCCTTTCAACATCGCATATATTCACTGTGGAGCTGTCCATTTCCCCGAAAGTGGGTTAAATAATAAGTTGATTGTCTTACTTTATTTTCGTTTTATTTTACAGAGCAATTCTCGGTCTTTCAGGTACTTTTTTTTAAGGGGAAAAGATATCATAAATAAAAATGATCCTATTAATAGAAAATCTTATATATTTTCTGTGCTGTAAAGAAGACCATATCATGAGTGTTGGGCAACCAATTAACTTAGTTTCTACAATCAGTCTATCTATCATCACAACAGAGATAAATTTTCTACAATTCATCTAATTACAAAATAAATCCTGTCTTGAAGAATGGCAAAATGCACGACTTTCCTTCTGTTATCCCACTTGCTATCTATCCTTAACAGTGACTCTACTGTCAGCTTCTGACATGATCTATATGAACTGGAATACAAGATGGTAGCATGTAGTCTTCAGCAATGAATCTTGCTTTTGTTTAGCATCTGATTAAAATCACCTGATGGAGATTGATAGAGGATAGAAAGGATATTTTGATTGATGCAAATATTGACAAGCAATACAGCATATGAACAACAAATGTCATGGTCTGGACAGCAATCAGCTGAGATGAATTACAATATTCATATTTTGGATACTGTTGCTATTCCTTTGACAAAAGATGATCCTGGTCAAATGTAAAACAAGATAATTTACATATATCTGTCTTTAATGAGAAAAGTATCAGTGTTGCCAATTTATATATCTACTGAAGTATGGTCAAGTTATCATTAGCTCTAGTTGTCATAGGTATTGTTTTAAGTCACATAATGACCTAAAGTTTGAAAGGAAAACCTTATCTCCTTTAATTCATATTAAGCCATTCTGCATTTAGTACATTTTATCAAAAGTTGTAGAAGGTATGAAACTGTATCCATCTCATTTTGTCATTTATCCAGCTTAATGAGGTACCTAACTTAAAATTCATTTGAATTTTGTTTCATTTCAATTTAAGTAGCGTTTCTTGCTTACTTCGGCACTTCGGAACGTTTTTGTGATTGAATGACATTCTATAACTGCTGAGGATACCACAACACAGCATCTGACGTATTTTCTTGAATATCTCATCTCCTAATCAATCAAATGGAACCAAATTTGTTTTCCCCGTGTATTTTTTTATGCTGAATCCTAAACTTCCAACGAAATCAGTATAGGACTAACAGTTTTGTAGTAATAGAAAGCATATAAGCATTTAGGAAAAAATTTAAATGGCCATGTGGGACAAAATTTATAAATTTGAGATTTTAACCCAAGTCTGAAAAAGGTCTGAAGTAACTGAAAAAAAATAATCAAGGTGGTGTTTTGCTCCTGAGCTTGGAAAAGAAATCGCAAAGTTGGCATTCTTATCGAATTGCGTAAAGATATAGTCAACAATTATTACTTTGTCACTGCCTATTTATTTAGTAAATTTAAGTTACCCCTTGCTTTAGTCATAGCTCTGTAAACAATAACTCTCACTTATAGCCAGCTAAAACTTATATTTTCAAACTTTACTGAATAGTTTGAAAATATGGCGATTCAAACAGAAAATTTACCCTTATCAGTCACCGATGCTAGGCAGCGTAATAATCCAAAATGTTATTGAAAAAATACAAGCCTTTTAATTAACTTCATTACCTTTAATAAAAGTGTTTTACTGAGGTGTTACTTAAAATATTTTCAATAATTTTTTTTTTTGACAATAAAAAAGTAAAATACAAACTACTATTATTATATAGCGAGTTCTATAAATTTCAAAATTATTAACTAATAGTTATTCAGGATAAAGCAATTCATATCTAAAGCACCCATTTTTTTTCTCGCTTTCTTTTCAAAATAGTTTCCGTATTTTTCATTTTAAATCATACGATTGTGGAAAGGGCGGGAATTACTTTTACTTTCTGTTTTAATTTTTGTTTCTAATTAATTAATTAACACAATGAATGAATTTCAAGTTTCAGAATATACAGTGAAAAATGCCAGAGCTGTGAAAAAAATCTCATGGTACATTGGTTGAACCACACAAATGCAGGGGAAAAAGTCTATAGGAAAATAACATGCAAATTGTAAGGCAAATTTATGAGGAAGACGAGTTCTCCCGCATGTGCCCTGGAAAAAAGACTGTATGTCTGTTAAAGTACCAGGGAGTCAACGAATTCCTAAACAAAAGCGCCTGCTTTTAGTAAACTTAATAAGAATTGTATTTGGAGTTTAAGGCTCGGCATAAAATGAAAGTTGGGTTTTCAAAATTTTGTTCCCTTCGACCTCAGTGGTATGTGACAGTTGCAGCTAGGAGTATGCATTCAAAAAAATAACAGAAACAAACAAAAACAAACAGAACGTAAAAGTCATTCCCGCCCTTTTCACAATCATATGATTAAAAAATGAAAAATACGGAAACTATTTTGAAAAGAAAGCGAGAAAAAAAATGGGTGCTTTAGATATGAATTGCTTTGTCCTGAATAACTATAAGTTAATAATTTTGAAATCTATAGAACTCGCTGTATAATAATAGTATTTTAGTAATTTATTTTTTTATTGTCAAAAAAAAGTTTATTGAAAATATTTTAAGTAACACCTCAGTGAAACACTTTTATTAAAGGAAATGAAGTTAATTAAAAGGCTTGTATTTTTTTCAATAACCTTTTGGATTATTATGCTGCCTAGCATCGGTGATTGAAATGATGAATTTTCTGTTTGAATCGCCGTATTTTCAAACTATTCAGTTAAGTTTGAAAATATGAGTTTTACCTGGCTTTAAGTGAGAGTTACTGTTTACAGAGCTATGAATAAATTAAAGGTAATTTGAATTTACGAAATAAATATGCAGTGACAAAGTTATAATTGTTGGATATTTCTTTACGCGATTCGATAAGAATGCCAACTTTGCGATTTCTTTTTCAAGCTCAGGAGCAAAACACCATCTTGATTATTTTTTTCAGTTACTTTAGACCTTTTTCAGATTTGGGTTAAAATCTCAATTTTTTAAATGTTGTCCCACATGGCCATTTAAATTTTTTCCTAAATGCTTACATGCTTTCTATTGCTACAAAACTGTTAGTCTTAGACTAATTTCGTTGGAAGTTTTGGATTAACATAAAAAAATACACGGGAAAACAAATTTGGTTCCATTTGATTGATTTGGAGATGAGATATTCAAGAAAATACGTCAAAAAAGGGGCGTGGCACCTAAAAAAATAAAAAAAAAAAACTTCAAAAATTCATATCTCGTCAAATATTTAACCTAAAAATCCCATATTTTGCAGAATGTGTTATCTTATGACCCCTTACATGCAAATAAATTTTCATAAAAATCTGTGATAGTGTGGTGAACTCATCAGGTGATCTGACGTGGAATGACCCTACGTCCAGGACATCCTGCGGCTTGTCATTCTGCCTATGCTGTGAGCTCTTCCAAGAGCCGTTTTTCAGCAGGATAACGCCTGACCGCAAACCGCGAAAATCTCTAGAAAATGTCTACATGGTGTTCCGACACTTCCTTGGCCTCCCAGATACCAGACCTATCGCCTATAAAACACGTCTGACATGTTGGGGAAATGGATTTCCAGAATATTTCGATTTCGGTTTATTCAGGAGTATGACTGTTGATGTTGCTGTTGTTTACATGAAATGATCTGTAAAAAGCTTTCTCATTGCTACAAAAGAGCTTGTTTTGGTACTGTATTTACGCAGTGTGGTCTCTTTATAACTGCGGAGACGATGGGTATACACACTTAATTTTTGCTGAAGTGTGTCCAGATATTCACTAATCTTTGTATTTGGATTTTTATGTAAGAAATGTAATTTGTTTTGTTCAAGAATTTGGTTGATATTTTTAACTAATTTCCTGTAATGGTTCCCTGTTTGTATTTTGTCAAATGTCCTATTTTAACACGAAGGTTATTAATTTTATTCTGGAGTCTTCTCTCCCAGCATAGTTGTCTCGTTGAAGGTTGGTTTGCTATATCACTATGATGTCGAAGATGGTGTCCATTATACAATGTAGCAGCAGCTGCTGCACAGCGAATAGCAATGTGGATATCATCAAATAAATGGTTATTTTGGAGATACTCACGAAGGCATGTATTATTTAACATTTCAGTAATGGAAAGTAACTTTGGGCAAGTCTGTTGTTTAGGAATTATTGGTCTGTATTTTTGTTCTAAGGCTTGGTATTCAATTAACTTTGCATAGAATAGATTCTAATTTTTTGTTGGATATTGTTTTCTTGATTTGGACTGTGTTGAGTAGAGATGGAGTCTGTATTTAGAGTAGGAGATCTTATATTTGAAGAAGTAGCTGCTGTTGGTGTGTGATTTTGCAGGTCATCAGAGACGGACTTGAGGATACTTGCTTCTCTTAACTTCTTGTTTGAGTTCTGCTAGGGTAGTTTGTGGTAGGAGATTGCGGATTATTTTTGTGCGTCTTTGATCGGCTACTCTCTGTTCTGTGACAATGATTTTTGGGAAAACTTTAATAAATTCAGTGTGGAGCTGTTGTCTGTAGTTTGTTAAGTTCGTTTTCAGATTAGTTAAATGATAGTAGGCACGCATTATAGTGACATTCATTTCACGTGTCGATTTGATACCCTGTCGTGACTTGCCTTCTTTTGTGGTCTCCACTAAAGCTGTCGTTTGTGAAGAAACACTTTGAGCAGGTTGGGAGATAGCGTTGGTTTGGGGTGGAGACTGTAACATACTTATCACATGAGATCCTCTGCCTAAATCTCGTGCGCGAGTGACTTTATCCTGCGCCACACTCGATGCATTATTATTATTATTATGTTTGTATGTTTCAAACCTTGGGTTTCCCCAGCAAAACCAATATGGCGGGTCAAGAACCAAAGCACATACTGCCAAGTGTAAAGATGTGTGCAATAATGATTAGGGATGTGTGGTTGTGTCCATAAATTTCCTAACTATGCGTGTAGTGTTGAGCACCACAGCCTTCTGCAGTTGTGCATAAGTGTTTTTGTGAAGTCCTAGTGTGCTGAGACTGTGGTGCAATGTGTGAGACACCAGACCAGTGGCAGACAGAACGATGGGTACAACATGTACTCGATCCTGCCTCCACTGCTTCTGGAGCTCGTGTGCTAGATCAGTGTATTTACTGATCTTGTCTGCGTGAGTTTGCTGCATGTTCTTGCTGATAGGCTCTGCAATATCAATTAGATAGGTCTGTTTGTTGACCTTATCAACAAGTGTGATGTCTGGTCTGTTGTGATGTATGGTTTTGTCTGTGTGAAGGGGGCGGTCCCAGTATAGTTTATATGAGGGTGACTCTAATACGCTTTGTGGTATGTACTTGTAGTACGGGACCATGCTCTTAATAAGTGAATGTTTGTGTGCTAGTTGTTGATGAACGATCGATGCTACCTGATTGTGTCGGTGGAGGTAGTCTGTTTGAGAGAGAAGGGGACAGCCTGATATCACGTGGTCGATCGTCTCATGCGTAGTGTGGCATTTCCTGCATTTGTCGTCATGTGTGTTTGCATCGTGTAGAATGTGTTTCTTGTAGTTGCGAGTGGAGATGACTTGATCCTGTATTGCGATCATGAACCCTTCGGTCTATTATTATTATTATTATTATTATTATTATTATTATCTCGAAAAAGTTTCAAACCATGGGTTTCCCAAGCTAAGACAATATGGCGGGTCAAGGACCAAAGCACACATTGCCAAGTGTTATTATTATTATTATTATAAAATACACTAAAATAAAACTCTGAAAACCTCTTAGAATATATAATAAATTTAAAGATGTTCATCAGTTTTAATTTATGTATATCTATGTTGACTTGTTTGCTTTTATTAGAAATGGATGGTTTTTGCAGATATTTAATAAAATTTATAAATTAGCATCAAAACATTAAAATAACAAACTAAACAAAAAAAAAAAAAAAAAAAGAAAAGATTACCGACTGCTCATTTTCTGCACCGCAAATAAGACTATAAAATGGAAAAAAAAATAAAGACATGCAATACTATATAAAACTACGTAAATAAATAAATAAAAAAAACAAAACAAACTATTTTAAGCTATCTGACTATAAATATAAATAAAACACAAATAAAAAAAATGCTTTCCATTCTTCTGAAATTCAAATTAAAATAAAACACTACGAAGCAAACTAAAGGCAAGCAGAGATTATTATTATTATTACTATTACTATTATTAGACAAGTTGTTTTTATTTTTGTCCTCGATGGAGAGGTAGGCATTAAACGTTATATGAATGAAGAGAAGGCATGTAGAAGGTTCTGATGGGATGAGGAAACATATTTCAAGCTCCTTCCCCCTAAGGTTTATGTACTTTCGGCTTCACAATTAAATACAGCAGACAAACCGTGGTCAACATTATGGCGGAAGGAGGACTAAGAGGAAAAGTTTTCCCAAAGTTTAACGTATATTTTATTTTTATTGTTTTCATAAATTGCAATGTGCAACACAATCTCGCGTGCTTGCTAGCATGATTTTTTTTTGTTAACCTCTTAGCAACCTTAAACTGTTGGCTTGTAATGGAATCAATTGTGATGTTGGATAAAGCATGGATGCTTTTTACAATTGCTGCTCTTTTTATTCTTATGTCGTTTCTTGAAAGCCTTCGTATGACTGTTTGTCATCATTTCTCAGCAGGAGACAGAAAGATTGATTTGCTATTATTAAATTACAATGACAAGCCACTCTGCTTAGTTTCATTGTTGAAAAGAAAAGAAAGAGAACAAGATCAAACAAATAACATCAATCAAGAAATGATACATAATGCAACTACAGTCTTCTGTCTAGTTTATAAAAATCCGGATTAACGATAATAATTAAGTGAAAAAAATTACAAGTCATTGAAAAATTGTAGCTGCTATAAATCATATGTGTAATGCTGGACAGTCAACCATTTTTGCAGTTTTGAAGAATATATAAGAAAAATTCATCTAAATTTTAAGATGCTCGCAAATAGAATAAGAGGTTAAGGTTTGAATTTGTTGAAATATTTACCTTTCTGAAGAGTAGCTGGGAATTAGCATTAATTTGTCATTGCGGTTAAAATATCCGACTTTTGGATTGAAACATGTTGGAGTTTTAAATAAATTCCAACAGTATATCTCTTGTGTTCACTTACAACATTGAAGATCTTTAATTCTACAAGTTTATGCTTTTTGAGTCGAACGCCTTAATAGAATTCCTCATTTAAATCAGTCATTAGAAATATAAACTATTCTTTCTTCATTCATTTCTATATACTGCTTCTGTATATAAGTTGTGTCTGCTTCTGTAGACATTAAATAATATTGGACGTTATTTATAGAAGAGTAAACTGTCATTTAGGAAACTCTAAAATCAAAATAATTTTTTTGCAGTGTAAAAAAGAAAAAAAGGTTTCACTGTAGAATTATTTTGTTTAAATTTGCCTTGTTATTTTCAATTCAGTTGATACCAAAGAACCAAAATTTTAACAAGTAAACATCTCCTACCTGTAGTTGCCTGGTTGTCTGGCAATGGGTGTGGGCTTAATGGAATACACGATCACCCCTGTGATAACGAACGTGAAGGAGACGAAGTACAAGGTATGGAACTAGAAGAAGAAAACAAATTGGTAAGGAAAATGTGACATTGACACAGGTGTCCTTGTTTATCTTGTGGACGCATACCATTGGTCGATGATAGAGGTCTATCGACCACTGCTCACCTTCCAGTTGCTCATATCTTAAAGCTAAGAAACTGAAAGAATACCTCATTTATTAACACAAAACACCTGAAATAGAAGCAAGAATTAAGAAATATCGTAATTACTTCAAGCAGGATCTCCAAAAATTGATCTCCGAATCTTTTTTCTTTTTAATTAGTTAAGAGTCTTCAATAATTGTTTTCTAGATATTACTATTTAAGAAATAGTCCAAATAATATTTATAAAATATTTGTCAGATTTTTCAACTTATTTACCCTGAATTGTTTTAAATGAAATTCTTTTCTTTATAAATTATGGAATCTTAACATTTTTTCATTTCCATTCTGCCTTTACAATGATAAGAAAGTCGAATAAGAAATTCATCGTTATGTAAGGAAAACATTTATATAATAATAAAAACAAAGTCTGAAAGAAAAACAGATTGATTAAAACAACGTAAAATACAAGAAACTAATCATAATAGCAAACTAATTTTTTCCACGCTGTTTTTTGACAAACTAGATGTTCCGTCACGTAAAAAAGATCTGGAAAAACTATTAAGCGTTATTTTTTTTTAAATACATTTTTCGATTGTAAATCATTTCCTCGTCATTGGCCACTCCTGAGGAATCATTATCAGTCAACGTTCGATAAGTGAAGAATTGACCGCAATATAAACAAACCAGACCTTGGCTCTTCATGCGTTTGACTGGAAAATAAAAATTCCTGAACAGAGTTTTCACTTCAATTCACTTCGGATCAATTTACTGTGATTCGAAGGCATTTTCACGAATTTTAATGTTTTCATTAAAAAAAGTACTAATGTTTAATTCTGTATTACGTAATACTTTAATATTATCACGATTTATTTATTGTTTAAATTTATTATGTTATTTTATTTATTATTTATTTTTATTGATTATTTTTGTATTTATTTTTAATTATTTTAAAAATACTCAATTTACTGTATAATTTGCATATTTCTAGAAGTTTCCCGAAGCAGGGAATTCTCAAAAATTCGTTGTAGCGCCATCTGGCGAGTAATTTTCCCACATGAGCTCCCATGGTTGCACAGAGAAAACTGATTACGAGAACGTCTGTAAAGTTCATCAAAGTGTTTTGCAGATTCTGTTTATTTATTTTAACAATTACGTGACAATAATTTAATAATTTTTTTCTACTGTAAATAAATTGTATAATGATAGATAGACAGGAGGGTTCAAAACCAAACATTATAATTTCAGAAGAACATTCTGGAAGTCATTACAAGTCAGAAAGTCAACTTGGACTTTCCAAATCGTGAAGGAAAGGAGTTATAAAAGTTTAGAAGAATAAACTAATGTATATTAAAACAAAAAAGGCATTGATTACAATAAACATAAAGTATAAGGAAATATTCAAGATATTTCATTTATTTCTAGAGCCATTTTGAGATCGAGAATCCATTGTCTCTTAAACAGAGGTTAGGGGAAATATTTTCTGTTTCCACTCTTTAAATAGATGACCCTGACATATTAAAGACGGTTCCCCAATTGGGCAAAAAATTGGAGATTTCATACACTTATCTTGACATTTATTGACTGATTGTGTAGTTGCTGAAATTAAGATATTTATTGATTTATTATTGAAAAGTGAGACCAATGTTCATAAGTGACACCTCAAGACAACCTGTTTCACCTAATTGGCGATCTTCAGTTGAGAGTAGTCACTATGAACAAATTATGTTTATATTTGTGGAGGTTTCATTTCTTTTCCTACTTTACCTCAATATACCTCTGTTATGAGACCTGCTTTGTTCATAATGACTACTCTCAACTGACGATCGCCTTATAGCGTGAAACAAACTGTCTTGAGATGTCACTTGTGCACTTTGGTCTCACTTTTTAATGTGTTTAGACACTTTTAGGCGCTTTTTCTTTATTTACACGCGCATAAGAAATTCATTGAGGCAGCCAGAGGCTAGCACATGAATTTTCATTTTCTTTATTTTTAATGTGTTTTTATCTTTTTAGTTAGATTTGTGAAGTTCTATTTCTTTTCCCACTTTATTTATTCTTACTTATTTACTTATTTCATTCCGTGATGAGGACGTACATTGACACTGACTTTCTGAATTCTTACGACCTTCCAAGTGCTGTGTTGACTTTCTGATGTTTGGTTCTGAGCCCCTGTACAAATACACATACATATATTCATCTTCGTTTTAATTTATTATATTAGTAGTTATTTGTAAGTAAACCGTAAATTCTTCTGATTCAGAATATTATAATTTAAAACAGCTCTGATTTTTTTATTAATGCGTAAAACAAATTAAATTAATAAGCGATTTCTATTTAATTTAAAAGATCAAATCTAAATTGCTTCCACTAATCAACGCTTTCAAATGAAATCTAAAGACAATGGTTACTAAAAAAGCTAATCTTGATTTTTTTCAAGCTGAAATGGGGGACTTCGCAAACTGATGCAAGAATAATATGGAATTCACAATACTCTTCCTAATGAAATAAAGGACGTTGGAGAGTTAGAGTTTCTTGTTACTGAAAAAAAAACTTGTGAGCTTCCTATTCACTGGTATAGCGCACTTGATGGCTTTGTGGATGTCGATAAGAATGTTACTAAGTTAAAAAAATAACAAACTTAATTAAAGTTTAAATATACATTTCCTTAATATTCCAAAATGCAAAAAGTTCTAAAGTGTTCGTATCTACCCAACTAGATTGTGTAAGGAATCTTTTACACGAACAACATACCCACATATCTAATTATTACAACACACAAGCTCGGTTATAACGCGATCTTTTGGATCCAAGATTTCGAAGATTGCGATATAACCGAACTTTTATTACTTCGCGACGTCAAATGTCGTATATCGCACCCTATTATCGCCCACACGATTCCAAATCGATTTAAAATGGTCATTTTGCGATTACCTACATCATTCAGAGCTATGTGAGAGAATTTTATATTTATAAATACATAAATCATTACCTTTTCAACACTTTGATGGGTTACATTAGCCAAAATCGATTTGGCGCCGCCATCTTGGAATCTTGTACAATCGACGAGTCACGTGGATCGAAACTAGGTATTCGTACACTTATTAGATTACATGGGCCTCTTTACTGGTTGTCATTGCCAAAAAAATAGATCTCGATATTCATTTTGGTTAAACGAAAAAGTCCGCGATTCTGGTATATTTTTAAAAATATATTGTATTTGACGCATTTTCGTGTCATAAGGGTGGGTATAGAGTCTCAATACTGTAAATAATAAGGAAACAAGCACATTAATTTACACCTTTGATTTGATTTTAGGCGAAAAAACGATAAATTTTGCAATTTTACAATTATACACCTTTTCGAAAATAGACGGGGTCCAGGACCAAATCGCGTTATATCCGAATTCGCGATATAAACAACCGCGTTATAACCGAGCTTCTGTGTATATAAAAAAAACTGTACAAGGATTTGTAATCTTTTTATTTCTCTTACGAGTAACGCCACTGAATCCATAGTTTATCGTGATGTATGTTGTAGTAACAGATTCTGAAATGTGGAAATTTCCGAATTCCGAAGCATGTATGTTTCGTTTGCAGTGCAGTGCTTTAAATAAAAACAATCAGAATATTAAGGGAAATAAGGTTCACTTTCATTCATGAACATCTTCTTGCTGTTATTCTTATGTCCAAAATTTATGTGAATTAGTGCATGAGGTACTGAAGTAAAAGTACAGATTTAAGAATTGTAAAAGACAGTTGAAATACTAGTCTTACCAAAGAAGAGTTGAACAATGCTCTTAGGATATATATAATATATCTACAGATGCAACAGGATCCAAGATCTCATTCAAAGTCTTATAAGTGTTCATAAAAGGAAGCAAATGTCATTAACTCCTTTTTTTCCTATACTGATTCCAAAGAAACATAGAATAACACAACTTATTATCAATCATTACCATGAAATATTAATGCAAGCAGGAGTACAATTAGTTCTTTCAATAATACGTTAAAATGTTGGATTATCAGAGGTCGCAGTGCAGCATGTTTGTACATTCATAAATTTATGAGATTTTTCGAGGTCGTACGCCTGCATTGAATTCAACTGATGCTAATTATTCGGAGGCACGGGATTTATTTACTGAAAGATACCAGGATGCTCGTCCGATTATTACATGCCATATTCGTAAACTTTTATTCAACCTAACGTGACTATTGAATAAACTTCGTAAGATCTTGGACACTACAGTAACACATGTTACATCTTTAAAAGTTCTTAGTACATGGTTATTCAAAAACAGAGCTATTTTTTATTCGTAACAAAATAAAAGTTCTTCCCATAGAAAACAGTTTTCTTAAAACAAAAACAGAAGAAGGAAGTGTTTTCCATCATCCTCTTTTCCGTTCGGAGAAGAAAAGGAGAAAATTTCCCCTTTGGAATCCCGTAGAAAAGAATAAAGCTGAAACTTTTAAATTAGATGTTGAATGAAGCAATTTCATCATCTCCAGTTTTCTTTTCTTCATTCATTCATGATTGGATTTCGATGTAGCCGTTTGGGGGCGTGGGCGGAACCAATGCTTTTATCTTCTTTTCAAAGTATATTCCAAAAGAAGAAAAAAAAGTTTTGACAGAAAAAGAGGCTCCTTTTCCAAGTTCTTCACGCATGTGTGAAATTCGCAACAAAGAGCTCTTAGCGCTCGTTGTGTTTAGGGGTGTGGGGGTGTGGTGATTAACCCCACGCCTCAAGTGAGCAACCGCAGCTGACGAAGCAGAAACATACTCATTAACCGGCGCTTAGGAACAGCCGATCGGCAACCGTAAGTTCCTGACGGTACAACATAAATGCCAGAAGCAAGATCCCCCAACCCCCATCGCCCCAAACCCCCACCCCTCCTCCTCCAACCGCTGAGTGAAAAGAAGGAAATCGCCTCAAAGATGTCATCGGGTTTGGTGTGGCGTGAGCAACGCAACCATGAATTGAAGGGCTTTGAATCAACATTATTTCAATCCTAAAAACAGTAGATATTAACAGTGGAAAAGAGGACTTCCGTGGCGTTGTCCGACAATCAGACATTTATTTGTTTAATGCATTCAAAAAAATAAAAAAAAGTAAAGTGTTAAAATGCAGAATTCCAATCTAAATGACCCTTTCAAAAAACAGGATAAAGTTTTTACGTGTGCATCCAAATATACATCAATCTGTATATAAACTCGTACATAAAAGAAAACAGTGGTTTTTTTTTTCTGCCCGCTACTCCTCCGAAACCATAAGACACAGAATTACAAATAAGGTAGCAAATGTTAGGTATAATATTGAGAATGGCTATATTTTATTTTTCATCGACGTGGGTCAACCGTAAATTACGTGACTTAAGAAGGCTAAACCGTTCATTTTAGATAACCAAAATGTAAAGACATCTCTCATTGAGATGAACTTTTTACTTGTAGTCCGGTCATGATCTAAGGTCACGTGACTGAGAAAATGACCTCAGAATCGAAGGTCACGTGATCACTAAAAATTTTACTTGACAGGTTTGCTAGTACATAAGCCATTGTAACCAAGCCTACACGGGGAAATTTGTGATCTTCTTAACTGAAAAGACAAGTTTAGACTCGTATAATTACCGAGCATATGAAGTGTTATTATTCCACTTGAACATTTTTATCCTCTACTTGTCTGTCTCTTCTTGTCTGAACAGAGTTCTTTATCATTTTACTCACCGATAGTTGAACTTTACGAGTACGATTATTTCGTCTCCTACCCTTTCATGGCAATGGGATCCCCAGCGCTAAAAGCTCAATTTCTACTTTCCCTAAAATGTTTTAATTTTTTTTTTTTTTTTTTAAATTGTGAAAATAATATAAAACGAAAACCTCCATTTATTTCTACAAGGTGATTCAAATTCAAGTATCCCTAGGCAGAGCACACTGGAGAGAGAACCAGTGGGCGAACAATGTCATACTTGATTATATACATTCCAGATCATGGGGCAAAGATTTCTGCAATTAAAAAAAAAAAAAAAATAGTTCAAAAAATGACTGATAGGGGGAAATATGGCGCTGCGTAAGGCTACCAATTACAGTCGGACATGGTCAACTGGGCGATGGCGACAAAATAATAGATCAAATATGCAATGCAAATAAAATATTTAACGATTATGATAAGAAAAGACAATTAGTTAAGAATTATTTTATCAATGAATGTAAACATGTACTCTGATGAAATAAGAGGTAAAAATGTAGGTACGAGCTCAAGCACAAGCGTCCGAGCAAAGCGTGTGTGCCGATTAGCTGTAGGTTAGGTAAGTTGAGGTTTAACCCCTCCATGTTGTTTGTATTGAAACATTTTGAAAATTATTATGTTATTGTACTTTTAATTTATACAAATATCCGCCAAATCGTATGTCTGCTAAGCGTGCAAAATTTTTGTTTCTGTCGCTCAGTTGTCGCATACCGATTAAAGTAGTATGAAGTGGATGGATGTGTGAACAGGAAAGGAACCATAAACAACGGCATACCAAATGTTATAGTGATTTTTTTTATACTTTTTTTTAACACTTTTAATAGTAACAGATAGATTACTAGTTATTCTGATTAGTTGAAAATTTGAACGATATTTTTAGACAATCACTGCCTCTTCGGGGCTTATTGTGAGATGTTCTCAAAACGGTTTTGTAGAAAACGCAAAAAGGAGTTTGATTTGATCTGTTTCGGAAGAAACAGATAAAGGATTTCTAGCAAGGATTTCTAGTAAGGATTTCTAGCAATAATTTATTAGAACTCTCGCTGATTTTAAACTTTTATTGTTATTTAAGAAAATATCTTTAACACAGCATGTTTCTTCGTTTTTTTTGTTTTGTTTTTTTTCATGGAAAGAGAAAAATAAAAACAACAACAACAAAAAAAAACAATGCAATTTCTAATGTTGATAAGAATAAAGCCATATTGGGCAAATAGTAAGCAAACAATCCATAACTTCCCATCTGGTGAACGATGCCAGAGATCTGGTGATTCCAAGAAAGACTCTTAGTACAATAGGCTGGGTAGATCTCGAGATCCCACTGGGAGTAAATTTCACACAGCTCTCCTCCTTTCTAACTAGTACTTCTCAGCCTACCAACGAATCCTCTCACCCTTTCCCTCTTCCCATTTGGAGAAGATCCAAATAATCATACCTACATTTTATTTTGGAATACAAATAAGCAACGTACTCAGCCCCACCGCTATCTGTTCAATCTCCACTACGTGATGGATATTTCAGAATAAATTGGACTACGCTCTGACATGTAGATTTAAAGTACCTAGTATTGCAGTTGGATTGTAAATAAACATAATGACAAGTTTTAAGAAAATAAGTCCAGCCGTTTTTCAAGGAATTTAAGGAAACTTTCTGTAAAGGTACGGAAGGATAAGAGACCAAATAAATGGACGTATTTTTTTTAAGTTGGACCATAAATAATTATCGAATTCATGGAATCCTCCAAGCTGTTTTAACGTGATACGCATAAAAAACTGACAAACATTTAAGAATTAAAAAGGCTCAAGTGGAAATACTAAGACTTTACATGTTCACTCAACAATACCCTTTCTTAGAACCAGATTTCTTAACTGACCTGAGTTTACGTTGATAACTTCCTCAACAAAAGTAATTTTCAGTTTGTTCTGACGGGATCCAATTATAAGAAAAGACTTCATAAAAGGGCACCAAAGACTAAATCCTCATAATTGTTGGTAATTGGCTAATGCGTGCTAGTAATAAAGGGGAAAAAAATTGGGTGACTTGACGCCGTTTATCTTAAGTTTTCAGTTGATTTTTTTTTCATTAAGTTTGGATTGCCAGGGTCTTAACGTGAAAGAGGGAACAAACAAAAGGAAATCAATTTGGTATTATGTCTCCAATCTTCATAATTCTCTTTTGACGGCATGAAAAGCGATGGAGAACAGATTTGGGGGAATGGGTTCTTCTTGGGTGATAAATCAATTTAATCAAAGAGGAATCTTGGCTATTTTGCGCGTGCGTACACAAGCACAGCGGACGTAATTTCTAAGTCCGACCGTTCATCAGACATGACAGCGGTGAAGAAGCGTGTGAGTGCCCGGCACAAGACTAGCAAGAGATCGTCAAGATTTATGCCTCCGCCCCCCCCAAAAAAAAAGCCACTACTAAAGGAATAAAAGGAATACTGCTGTCATATGGAGGAAGAGATAATCGTTATATACGAATGTTATTAATAATATAGCTTTGTTTCGCAGCAGAATGAAGAAGACACGCTTTTTATCTTTTTTTGTTAATTATATCTTATAAAAACAAACCAAAACTTTAACATCTATCTATACTTAAGAAAGTTGTTGAAAATTTTAATTTACTTACTAAGACTTCTCCGCAAATTATACCGTGTTTTCACGGTATACTATTGTTTGAGAACCAATGGTTCTCAAAGGACGTGTCGCGAGTTCACTTGGCCCATCAAGAAATTTCGGATTAATTAATTGACTGAGGATTCAAAATCTAACTATTACATTTCAACATACTTCTCCACGGACTACACAATCTGACAGTTTTTCAGATCCGCAAATTCAAAATTTACAATAACTACTGTATCTTACATTTTCGAACTCTATTAAGGAGCTGCACTCCCTACACATGATTGCATGGAATCAGTTGGTTCCTGGTTTTTTTTTTTATAGTATTAAATACAGTGTGATTCAAAACTCCCTGTATCAAACTTTAAAGGTTTGTCAGGAATGCAAAAACAAACCATATTCATAGTGGAACGTATGTCCGCAAACGCTATCTGAATGTGCTAGAGGGCGCTGTTTGGCAGCACATTAGTTGGTCAGTGTCATCTGAGACATTGACTTTCTACGAATAGGATGTATCGCTTCACTATTGCTGAGGGAGCAACTATGCACCTAGCCTCTGGGGCATGGAACGGAAACGGATGAGCGACTGTACGATTATATCGTGAATAGTTCCCCAACATGTTCGGCAATCCATGAATCGACGTTGTAAGGCTTGTGTTACTGTTGGTGGAAGGAACATTGAGCACCAATTGTGAACCTGTAAGTGTACATCTTACTGTCATATTGTAAACATAGGGCTAACAAACATGTTGTCTCCTTCCTTGTTGTCTTTTATTTCTGAACCTTAGTGTATTTTCTAGCACATTCGGGTGGCGTTTGTGGACATTCCACTATTCCTGACCTTCTTTAAAGTCTGTAGAGGGAATTTGAATCACTCTATATAATTCATCAGTCATCCTGGTTTTACTCCTATCATAATCAGTCTCCATGTTTGCCTTAGAACATATCAGCTCTCCAAGAAAAACAGCAAAAAATGGCTGCTGAGTAAGTGTTGCCAAATTACTTTTTCAGTGTTCCATCATTCCTTACCGTTTAAAGAATAAAATATCTTTGAAAACTACGTTGCTACATTCAGATCAGTCTTAGAATTGCATGAGGTTTTGTTCGTGAAAGGCATGGATTCTTCTTTCTCATTCAATTCTAACTCCTATTCTCTGCGAATTGAATACGTCTTATTTGGCATTTCTTGGATTTCTTCTCCTTTTCTGTCGTCTTATTCCGAATAAAACAACATCAAAAGAAACTAATGACAGGAAATGTCACATATTCTGTTGGAAATATTCTAAGTATTGTACAGTTCAAAATAAAGTATCACGAATTGTCATATTAATTTTCTATTTGGAAAAGAAACGAAAGTTGTGCATGAAATTGCATTTTAGTAGAAGAACTACAGTGCTATTATAGAAAACCGTAACCAGCAAACTACAAATGACTGATTCCAGTAATGCCACTTTAATTGAACTGTATCATAATACTTTTGATCCATTTTATTGTATTTATTTATTATAAGTCCGGAAAACCAATTTTCTTTGGTGCCTAGACCAAATCTTTTTTTTTTCTTTACAAGACCAAATAATCATAATCCACATTTTTAAATTGCCTATAATAAGAATCGTATTAAGGATTAAGAAAATTCGTTAACTGTTTTAGTTTATAACAAACAGAAATTTGCAAGTTAAATAGTAAGCCTTCCCATTTTCGCTCAAAAGACCTTGTAGAACTAGAAATATTTACAATTTTGAAATAAAAATAATAAAAAAAGCAAATATTAGATCGCAACAAGATGCAATTTCATTTTAGAAGTATGCAAATGTAAAATTCACTGAAAAATATTTTCAAAAAGACAACGTTCAAATTGCTTATTAAAGGTATATAATTATTCAATGTAGAACGTTGAATCGTAATATTTCTGAACCTCGTAAGAACAGCCAGTGAATAATTCTATAACGTGTAGAATAGACATCTTAGAAGAGTCGAATTTAGCGTTACTGTTCTTTTATGGCCAAAGGAAAATAAAGATTATATTATGATCTAATTCTAAGGACTGAAATCTACATAGATCAAAACGTTGCAGTACAGAAACGCCGCCAAGGGGTTGGCTTTGCTGTGAGACTTTAATGCTTTACAGAGAAACTGCCATTATCAAGAAAACCGGAAATGACCTATGGACTCAAATTCTGTTAAATTTGAAGGGTTAGCTAAGGTTTTTGACTGCAGGGGAAAACAATTAAATGACGTCCCTAATGTCGAACGTCTTTTCTTCCCAACAAAACAAAACCATAACATTAAATGTAAATTCTTCAAGACAGATATAAAGGATAACGTAAAGCAATAGAATCATTGATCGTTGAAGAAAATCACAATCTGTATTTGGCTTTTGATTAATTATTTTAAAGCTGATATTTGGTATCTTTTATTGGCACAGAAGTAAAACAATGCAAAAAAAAATCTGATCTTTCTTTGTACGTCAGATTTTTGTAGACCATTATTAGGTGACTAAGAATGACATTGACGTATGCTTTTTTCCTATTACGCCACTTTAACAATGAAATCAAATCAATGTTATTCATTGTTGTGACAACACAATAGATTAGGTTATGTTATTAGCCATTTACAATAGTTTACAAAATCTGAAATGGACTTCAGATTACCGTAATAATAAATTATCACCTGTAAAGTTACATGACGTTAAATTTTTCTAGATCTTTCTCATTGTCTTTTTTTTTTTTTGAGCCTTGGTTAAAATATTAAACAGGGAAAAAAATAATAATAAAATACTTACTTTAAAATGGAAAAGAAACATCCCTGCAAGAAGAGAATAGAAGTCTGCCGATAGGATGAATAAATTGGCCGCTGTGGCGCTGGACAGTTGCATCACCACCGGCATAATGGAGTACAGCAGAAAGAGACACGCAGCGAAGCCTACCAGTAATGCCACTGTATAAAAACAAAAGAACATACTGATTACAACAGACAAAAGCAAGTCACTGCTAAATGTAATTTGTTAAGACGCAATTACTGCCAAGTAAAATACAGAGCTTGGATGGGACAGAATGAATGAATTGCTACAGTTCGTTATTCCACGAAAATTACATTAGGAACGTCTGCTCTGAATGAAAGGAAAGGAAATATGTTAAGAAATCATGTTAAAAACAACCTCTTCCTGTTTGGTTTCATAATATAATTTAATAGAAAGATAAAATATACGTTAATAGTAACAAAATTCCTAAATAAACTTCCTTTATCCAAGGGCTACTATATTGGTTAATTACGCTATTCGTTATTGTTCTTTTTTTTTTATTTCTCTTGGAGTATCTATTTCTACAATTCATTCTTTTTTAACTTGTTATATGTTTCTAGAGGAAAAAATGTTGGATAAAAATTGATTTTATACAAGTTTTTAAAAGCTGCGATATTCAATTTCAAGTAAAAGAAAAAAAAATCAGGAATAAATAAAATGATGTAAGTATAATACGTAAGCCAAAGTTGCCGAAGGGAAAGCAGTCGTGACTGGGAAAAGTAAATAATGTATAGTTTATTATCAGTAAATAGAACTAAATGTTTACAATAACCATGTTTTAGATTTGTCTATTGTTGCTAGGTGACAATGTTGTACTCTTCTTTCTTATATCTTATCGCAAAGTAAATTTTATTAATATTTCAGTATCCTCACAAAAAGACAGCAAATTTCGGTGCT
>JAFIDM010000001.1:120214246-120231925 GCA_023159025.1 Thereuonema tuberculata
AAAAAACTGCGAAGTTAGTTTCTTTAAATGGAGCAGTTCATAAAAATGTGTTGGAAGAAATTATTATCAATCAAGTAGAGTTTTAATTATATAGTCTCACCACTTATCATGGACGGACAACTTAACTGTGAGAATGTTAAATGTAGGATAAAGGAATGTGCTGAATAGAGTATTTTTTTGAGCATCATAGCGATCTTTTATTTGTTTGAATCCCACTTTTTTTACCGAAAACATGTTAATTTCCTCAATGTTTTTCTGCTTACTTAAGAATTCGTAAATCAATTACATTTTGAAACGTGTGCAAAATGTTATCAAGAAATAAGAAATTGTAGGATACGTTTGAATTGAATACGATCTTTTACTATATTTTTTTTAATTGCCTTCATATTTTTTAAGCCATACCAATTTTTTCTTGTCTTTTATAATAAAGTAGAAATAACTGAAAATTTTCCCATACATTAAAAGAGTTTCGGCACCTGTTGAGAAGAGGATAAAGAAGAATGATGTCATGTTTCCCACTCTTCATATTCTGCAGAAATGAATCTTACGAATTAACTCACTAGGTTTAAAGAAATTCACTTTGAAAATGATGTTATATTTACAAATACTTTATTACTTAAATAACATCTTCTTATAACTTACACAACCGGTAATATTTCGTTGGTGTTAATCCACTTTTTCAAACCATCTATAAAAATTCCTTAGGGAGAGAGAACACCTCTCTTACATCCTAAATTTCACTGAATAACAATACAAGAATTCTAAAACCGTGACATCAGTTTAACAATAGAAACGTGGAAATATTCACGTTCACTTTAAAAAAACAAATTAACAAGTCCAAATCATGAAAAATTAACAAGTCCAAATCATTAAAAAATTTTTAAAAAATTTATAAATTCCTTTATAAATGTCCTAATCTCCTCTTTTTGTTTTAATGTCTTATTTTTCTTTTTATATACACGTCTTTCGTAGAATCTTCAAATTTAAAGAATTAATCCATCTTCTTATGAACTCTTACCGTAGCCTTCTTACGATCTTACTAATTCCCCTCTTCTTTCTCCATCTTTGCAAGCGCGAAGATTAATTTCACTTTCACTTTGCCTTTCACAATTACCTGTCTCATCTTCAAATTTGAAAATCTCGAAAAATTCTTGAAATGTATATTCAAATCTCACCTTATCCACAATTGATAAACGAAATTGATTGTTACGGTATTTGAAGATGCTTATGAAGATATATTATTGAAATATATAGTATGGACACCAAGACTATATCCGAAGTTATAAAGTTAATAAGTATTTTTAATAATAATAATGCCAAACTCTGTTAAACATTTAGAACTATTCAGTTACAGTTTAGCAACTAAATTTTAAAAAAATTGAATTCGCCCGAACGGGGACCCGAACCCCGGACCGTTAGGTTAAAAGCCTAACGCTCTACCGACTGAGCCATCCGGGCTTTGTATCACGAGACCGGTTTCACGTCATCCCTCGTATGAATATTCAATTCCAATCGTTTTATCCATTCAACTTTTACGTAACGAATTGCGAGTATCTCATAGCACAGTTCAATTTGTCTCATTTCATTATCATTGCAACTAAGCAAAAACTATAAAGTTAGTTTGTAAAAATGGACCCGCCGTTTCATTTATATCATCCAACCCTCTTCTTTATGGTCTGTCTGGTTTTCTTTTTCCTTTATGGGATCTCTACTCTGCAGTGATTTTAGTCCATCTATTATTATTCATTTTTGCGACATGTCCGATCTATCTTTTTTTCCTCTATCAATGAATTTAGTTTCATATCTAAAAATCAATATTTCTCCTTTTCTCTTTTAATTTTATTTTTAATATGGATCTCTCTATTTTTCTTTCTGTTTTTGTTATTTATCTATTATTCCTAGTGAGATAGGTTTTGTTTCTGCTCCATAATTTATATTTTTTATTAGCTTTTTATATTTTCTATTCTTGTTTTAAATATTTTTCATCTAATGCCGTTTTTTGCCAATTTTGAGAAAATATCTACAGTTCAGTTCATGAAAGAAAAGCTTTTGATGACGTAGTTTCCTTATGGATTGATGTTTACAGGATGTAACAGCGCCATCTATTGCTAAAATCTGTAACTGAATTTCATAAACATTGTAAAAGTTCGTGGACGATGCAGTTTGTTGAAGTAAATCACAAACAGATGTAGCTTCTCCCTGGGTCTTGAATTATTACAAACGTACCACACTGTTCCCCTTGCTTGGCTATGCAAAGTTTGTATTTTCTTGGTCACGCTTATGCGATCACGAAATGACGCCATCTTGGACTGACTGCTTGGAGTTCAAGTTGATGACGTAATGACTGGTGACGTTTGTTCCAGACAAAATCGATCGCTACCTAATGACCATGTATGGCAAACCTTTTTTTTTTTTTGCAAAGTACTATAGTCCTTTAATAGTGTAATGTTATTGTCCGTAATAATGAAATGGGATATCGCGATAAACAATAATATGCAACGTTGGAGGATGATACTTTTCATTTATTTGTAGTGCCGGTACTCAGTGTTTGTAGTACGCAGTGGATTCGAATAACAACAAGCAAGAAAAAGTAATAGCTTATAACTGACAGAATTTCTAAGAATGTCCCTCAAACCTTCGATTAGAAGTGGCTTTTTTATTTGAAAAGGAAGTGCAACAAAAAATATGAGAGATCATAATAAATGTCGTAATTATTCTACAAACCAAATTTTTTAAAAGCAATTACTTTTTCTTGTTTGTTTTTGGGCCGGCAGTGGGCCCAAAAACAAACAAGAAAAAGTAATTGACAAATGTCAAAATCAGAAGCATGAAAGGTTATGGAATGGTCGTGGATTCCATATCTTTCATGCTTCTGATTTTGTCATTGAGGGGAAATCTGTCTGAAGATCCATAATAATGGTGAAACAACTATTTCAGATTCCCCGTCAATGATAAAATTAGAGCATAAATAGGTTGTTTTTTTTTTTAATTTTTTTTTTATTTGGTGCAAGATGGGAGTTTCTCGATTTTTTCCTCTCTAATTATTGTGCACGTTAAACCATATTTATCATAGATTTATTATATCTATTATTAATTATGAGTATTAAAATAGAGCAAGTAATAGGTTTGAAAGTCAGTGATTTAGAAGACATAGATCAGTAAGCTCCGTTTCTCGAGCTGTCAGTTTTTTTGTTCGCTAGGTGTCGTGATTCTGGAATTGGAAAAACTGGAGTATCGGTTTTTCTGGATTAAATAAGATTCAATTCTATTCGATAAAAAAAAAAAAAAAGTTTAAATTAAAAAAACTCCAGCAGGGAGTGCTTTCGTCGCGCTTTCTTTTCATGAAGCCATTTCTTTTTTTATCACGTTGGAATATCACATGAAAAGTGTGTCTCCATTAGAAAACCAATTGAATAATCAGATGCTTCAATTTAATCAAATGGAAGTATAATATCAATACACAGATGTCTAATTCAATAGACATGCATATCGAATTTTATTTCATCGATGAGGCTAATATTTAAGAATTCTATTCTAGTATGATTTTCAGAATAGTTTTCAATCAAAATATTGGGATTAATTATGTAACTGTTTAATTATGACCATTATGCTTAATAAAATCATATTTTAATTTCAATTTATCGTGTTTTTAGCGACCTCGTACGGAGGAACTATTTTGATTACAAGGTGTGTGTGTAAACGCCCTTCACAGTCCAAACCGGAGTCGAAAATTAAACTAAAAATTCATTTAGGGGAGTCGAACCCTGGACCCGTAGGTTAAAAGCCTAATGCTCTACCGACTGAGCCACTTGGACCTATTTTCTCAGCTAAAAGATAAAAGTTTAACATTAATATTTTTGAATTAGTTGAATTAGTAATATTTGCTAATAAATATTTGTTAACATTTAATAAATATTTATCAAATTCAAGTACGCATTTAACTATTGCATAAATGCATGATATTCAAATAAATATATTTGCTTTTAATTTAATTTAGGCTAAAAGTAAATATTAAAAATCTTTTTAAATGTTTATTAGTAGTATTAGTATCGTTAGTAGCAAGAAGTACTAATTTATTTTAATGAAAATAATTTTTAAATGAATTTTAATCTTAATGAAAACCAACAAAATTGCTATATTTTTAATAGAAAAATAAGAAGATCGAAAAAGAATTATTATAATAATACGTTTATAAAATGTATTTGTTATTTATGAAATCATGGTTTTTATTAAAAGAGAAGAAAGGATTCTCCAAAATACGTACTTGTACACGAGAAGCATTGACCCGGTGTCTTGACTGCGGGTTGGAGAAGGCAGTTTCAAATCCCGGTCCCAGCGGATGTCGAGGATTTTTCCACTGAATTTTCCTCTAACCGATCGTAGGGTCCACCCAACCCTCTGTAAAAAAGATTCCGGGTTTCTTTTCCGGGCGAGCGAGCTTTCGACTGACTACCTGACCTCATCTCACTCCCAAGTCAAAGGGCAGCATCTCCATGGGCTATCGTGAGCCTTCATGGGCTATACCTAACTATCACCGGTGTCCTGAAATTTGTTCGACGGTGATTTGTTCGAGGTAATTTGTTCGAACGGTAACTTGTTCGAACGGTAATTTGTTCGAAAGGTAACTTGTTCGAACGGTAATTTGTTCGAACGGAAATTTGTTCGAATCGAACATTTCCTAGTGGGTGTTCGAAAAATATTCTCTTTCACAATTTCCGGGAGCCCTACCACTTACACCAGAGTTTCTTTACTGGTGTGCGTTGAGGGTTTGCCCTTAGTGTGCCTCAAGAAAATTCTGAGAGTGCAATTGGAATAAACATTTAGTTTCAAATAATGCTCATTTCTGATAAATATTTCAAATGAACTCTCAGAACGCTATAATTTACACAAAATTCAAGAAATCGAGAAATCGAAGCGGGGGAAACGAAGACATTGGGTGCACCCAATGATATGGGACCATTAATAAATATATTTACAAGGTCCTCTCAATTATTTCTCTTCAAATCCCTACTGAAATACTCTTCAGCGGTCAGGTCGGACAGCGCAGTCCTTCACTTAACTTCTACTATGAATTTTTCAGTGTCAAAATCCCTATTCTCTAAAGTGGTTTCGTTTTAATCATGTTTTTCAACACTTCCCAAAACGAAACAGCAATGATCTTCTGGCCGCAATGAAAATAGCGTCTCGTGTGAAACTATTCATTGAAAACTACACAATGACGTGGTGACTGCCGATTTGGTGGCGTGAAGAAACGCGTCACATCACCACGTGTAAAAGATTACATTGAAACGTATGTGTTGACGTGGGTAAAGCCTCTAAAAATGAAAGTTATTAATGTATTCATATCAGCTTAAAAAAATATTTTAGAATATCTCTGTATGTTCAAAATTATAATATTATAATCATTTGCAAATCTTAGATGTTTTAAAAATGATTTTCGTGAAGCAATTACAACAATGTAAAACTTCGCGTTCCTATCTATTTTGAAATAAGGTTTGTTGTGCCTACCATTTCTATAAATATAAAGGTGCGCCGTGAATCAAAAAAGGTTAAGAAGCACTTGTCTACACTAGGAGCTATTTTCATTGAAAGCTTAGAACATTTTTTGATAATCTTCAAATATTAATGTATGACTGAATTGTTATCTAAGATAATTTTTAATAATTGTTTTCCATAATTCTGACGTTCTCCAAATATTATGTAGGAAGGTCATTTTACTATTCTTAGAAGTGATTGGAAGGAAAGCTCTATTTTTACTAATACTAATCTAATCTAATCTATCTTGGATTAGGTTGGATTACTACAGCCAGTCTCAGAAAAAGATCAGGAGTGATGTCATTGAACGAAGTTACACAATAGCCCTCAGCCCAAAAGGTTTTCCACCTTTCTGTTCTGCAAGCAAAAGATTTTGTATGATGTGAAATTACTTTAAGTTTGTACTGATATGTAGTTAAGTGTTTAAAATTATTTTTGTGGAAATTTTCAATCTAGTAAAACTTAATCATGCTATTGGTTATTCAGTTGTCGAACTTCTTGACATCATGGCTGCCTCCACTAGCTCGCAAGTGTCTCCTCAAATGTACTTCAAATGTACGATTGTAAAGGTCAATCTTTGAGTGGTCCTGTGATTGGACTGGCGAGAATAAAATTAAAATATGTGTAATTTAAACAGGATTAATTACAAAAGAAAAAAAAATACTAAAAAAATGGAGAGGGAGAAACAAAAAAAGTAAGAGAATCCGAACCTTCGCACGAAAGACGGATGCTTAGACTATTTCGCCACCACAGTTTGGTTAATTAAGTTGTGTTTATCGAGGATAAACAGACATTTGATTAAAAAGACATTTGAAAAGGAGAAACTGTTTTTAATAGTCTTATCCGCGTTCCAAGTGACTGTAAGTGTTCAGAAAGATAATAGCCAAAAAAAATAGATTTGTTAATGAATACGCAATATAATCATTTCTAATTTTTAAGATGTCTTGATTTATTTTTTTTAAATCGTTATTCAATTAACGACTTTAAAAAGCTTTGTTTAATAAGACGAATACTTTTCTAACTTTAAAAAGCTTCACTGCCGTGCAAGGAAAAACGTTTTCCTGTTCAAAGAAGGAAAAAAAAACCCACTTCATATTGAATTATTAAAAGCAATTTGGTTTAATCCACAAGAAAACGCTCATTCAAGCAACACTGCGCAATAGACGTCGGTGATAGCAGTTGATTTATCCGGCTTAGCTGAAATAATACGAAGAACTACTATATGCCACTACAGTAATGTACTTTACACGCCATAGGACAAACTCTCGAAGTGAACGTCGCAGTGTAGTCTAGGCCACAGTGGCTATAAACTTTTACTTTCCTTGCGTTATCCGCAATAGCTCAATAACAATATTATGTAACTAAAATTAATAATATTATGATGTTATAGTATTAAGTGCGAAGTTAAGCAATTAGAGAAATTTTAGAAAAGTAATGTATTTAACAGGTTTTTTTTTTTTATATATATATATAGCTTTTTTCTTCTACCGGCAGTTATGGATCCGCTAGCTCAAGTAGTAACCCACTTGACTGAAAGCTGAAGCATGCGGGTTCGCTTCACAGTGGTAGAAAGGGATTTTGTTTTTTCCTTGGTTCTTTCTCTTCCAGATGGATCCTAGGTTCACCCAATCCTGTGTTAAATGAGTATCAGGGTTAAAGGCGGTCGGGCTGACCATCCGATCTTAATTTAAACTCGTTGGTCATGAAACCCCGGAATCCAAACTTCCCGCAACACCAAGGGTCACATAATCCTGCAGTCGAAGCTTTAGCTATCTTACTTTCCGGGACCCTAAGTTGCTCAAAGACCTGCAGTGAATAGTTTAACTATCAGAACTCAAAATGATAAGTGTTACTTTACTTTACTGATAAGTGTTTTCCTAATTGGAAAAATATCGAATACCTATCCAAGTCCCCCGAATCTGAACTACATTTATGGCAGAATGTGAAATACGGAATACCAAGATGGCGCTCCAAGATTGCGAAATTCCTTGTGACGTCACAAGTGACTGTGAGACCCCTACATCTCCTCTTAACAACAGTAATTAAAAAATTCAACGAATCAACTTGTAATACGTATCATCCTAAAAATTATAAACAAAATCCAATTTTATAATTTCCATTTTATTCCAGACTTTTAACTGAAACTGTACTTACTGCTGGAATAATAGCCAATTTGTAATTTATATAATTTGTAAATTATTTAAAACTGCATTAATTTAGATAAATAGACAAGTATACTTTTAATTAGATATAGTTGATCATAGGTTATTACGATTTAATACAGAAAATAAATTTTAATAAATAAATAAATTAATTTAATCAGGAACAATAAATTTAAATTCATGTATGGATGTATCAATATTAAACATAAACATAATCCACAAAGTTTGATTAAATTTAATAACTTTGATTAATAATTTTTTTAACAATGACTTTAAAATCTTAAAAATCAGTGATATTATTATTATTATTATAATTAGTGGGAAAGAGAGGAAGAAGGAGAGAGCAAAGGAAATTCGCAAGGACTACTTTTGACCCTCTGCCAATTGTTTTAAGTTCAAAACTTCTGTTGTCTGCACAATACAAATACAGTAGAACGCCGGTAATCCGAGGTAATTGGGGCTGATGGTATCTCGGATTACAAAAAAACTCGGATTACACGGAAAAAAGAAACAAAAACCTAGGATTTTTCAACTATAACGAATCAAATTTAATTTATAATAGATATTAAAGTTACAGATACATTAACAATGTTACCTGGTTACATGAAAAGACTCTTTATAAGCATTTACAACTTTAAAAAACTGTCGAACGAACCGATCACAATAGCCAACAGACTGATACTGACTGATCGCCCTGCGTGACCTTGGACTCAGCCTCACCTCGGATTACCGGGGTTCTCCTGTACTACTATTTTGAACTCTTTATGGAAAGAACAGAAACGTGGTTTTTTTTTTGGATGGTGACATTTTTTTCTATCCTAAGGGTGATTAGTTTTTTTTTTTTTTTACAAGTAATCTTACTGGAGACTAAGATTCTTCTTTTGCAACGGCATGAAACTATCATCTTAAAGCGATTTTTTTTTTACTGGATTCTTTTATTGGTTGGGCCAAAAGGTTGGTTCGGTTTTTTTTTTTACGTACGTTGGTTCTAGTAGCGCTTTGACACCATTTTGTTAGATCGTATTGTGTCATATCAGCGTGCATTTAAAACAAACACTGATCAAAATCAGTGAATTTTGTGTCGCCAATTTAATATTGAAAACGGAAGACAATATGCATTCAAGACCGTATGTTTCTTTGAAGACCAGGCAAAAACTGTTACAGCTTGGCAGGGAAGTTCTGATTCATCCGCTGTATTCACCAAACATTGCACTTTCGGATTTCGATTGATTTCGATCTTTGCAGATTTGTCTTAATGGAAAAAATTCGATTCCCTGGAAGGCACCAAACGCACCTGGAACTTTTTTTTGCTCAAAAAGTTGTCTGTTAGATGGTAAGGTAGTGGAACAAACAGTTGACGACATTGTTCAATAACAGTACTGGTGAAAATGAAAAATGTGTCTTTATTTTTACTTGAAAATCAAAAGAACTTTTTGGCCAACCCAATATAACAATCTTGGGAATGCAGCGACATCTAGCTCTGTGATGGCGGAAGAACAGTTTATATGTCAACGGCAGCACAGAACAACTGGCAGGCAGAGGAACCAATTAATGGTCAATGGCTGGCAGACCGAGCCTAGTAAGATGGCTATTGCAAACGTGGAAAAGATTGGGGCCTAACCACGGAAACTTCCCTGTAGTAAACCATGGAAACCATGGTCGCCGACCTCCTGGATGGAGATGGCACATGAAGAAGAAGAAAAAGAAGATTATAACAATCGCGTTTTTATTTTGCTAAAATATGTATTATGTAGTTAAAGCAATTTAAATGTAAAGTAACTTCTGTGAAGGTAACTTTCAGTAAAAAAGAATATTTTAATTAAAAATGACGATAAATAGTCTATCTAATTACAGATTAAAAACTCCTATTGCATCATAAAACATCATCATTTTGTAACACGAAGATTCTCAGTCGCCCGGATAGCTCAGTCGGTAGAGCGTTAGGCTTTTAACCTAACGGTCTGGGGTTCGAGTCCCCATCCGGGCGAAGTGGTTTTTTTATTTTTTTCCTACTAAATTTATTACGACGTTGTTATCATCGTTTCTATTAACCATCTTCGCTTAATATAGAATATGAAATAAATAACCAAATAAATAAATAAAGAATGGAGATGTGTCTCTATTCCCTTCTCTATGTAGTATATTTTCGGAATTTGGAATAGGGAATGTTAATGTCGCTGAGAAGTAAAAAAATATTTACTTTCATAAACGTTATTTTAAATGAAACAAACACAGGTTAAAAAAATTATTTACGTCTTCGGAAGGAATATCGAAAGAGGTTGATAGATAGCATCAATTGCCTTATCTCTTTCTGGATAGTCTTCCCGTACGTATTTCATGTAAGATGAAAAAATGAGTTGACGAGAGAAGGGAACAGAGACACAGCTCCTTGCTTTATTTATTTATTTATTAACTTAATTTCATATTATTAACTACATTATACGAAGATAGTTAATAAAAACGATGTGACAAAGTCATTACATAGTAGTAAAAAAAGATAGTAAAAAAAAAAAAAAAAAAAACCCGCCCGGATGGGGACTCGAACCCCAGACCGTTAGGTTAAAAGCCTAACGCTCTACCGACTGAGCTATCCGGGCGACTGAAAGACATCCTCTCACAAAACGATGATGTTGTTGTGATGCAATAGGAGTTTTTATCTGTAATTAGATAGGATATTTATCATCATTACTTGTTTTAATTAAAATATTCATTTTTTTACTGAAAGTTACCTTAAGAGAAGTTAATATACATTTAAATTGTTTTGAAATTACCTAAAACATTTTCAAAATAAAAAAAAGAATGAAATTTCCTTATTATAATATCTAAGAAATTTTTGCTCGAGGGGCAGCATCAAAACTGTAAAAAAAAAGTTTTTATTAGATTTAAACTATTGCAAAAAATACCATATAGTTTGTAATTTAATAATTATAAAATAAAATATTGACTTAGTAATCTTTATTTTATTAAAATAATATTAATATTTTTATTAAATTATTTCATACAATTTATACTTCATTTACAGTATAAATTATTTAAAATAATTAAAAAAAATAAATTAATAATTTAAGTGAATTTTCCCATTGTTTTAGCGTTTGATAATCTTAAAAGAGAAAAATTATATGAATTTTTTTAAATTGAAATTCGAGAAAATGGGAGGACGACTTGTAATTTAAAATTTCTAATTGTAATTTAAAATAAGTAGATAAAAAAAAAAATTGTAAGTAGAGATAACCTTATTAAAGTCAATTAAGAAACAATTACTGATGAATAAATAGCAAATGTTAATAAAATTTGAAAATTTTTTAAAAAAAGGAGTAATTAAAATGTATACTCTTTTAATTTTGTAAATTTTTAATTTCTTTAATTTAATTAATTTAAATTAATGTTAAGTTCTGCTGGAATTAGGCCTATTTTTCTTTCTTGTTTTGTAAATTTAGTGATGAATGCGACCATATGCTGAGTTTGACCATATGCTGAGAAATTTTAAATGAACTGAAGCAGGAACTGAATTTAACTGCATTAGTCACATCTCACGAATTACATCAGCTTTATACTAAGGTGTCAGCCATTTGCCACGCGTTGATTGCAGGCTTTTAATCCATCCAATTAATTATAAAAAATAAAATAAAAATGTATTCGTAATTCAAACTTAATAAAATTGTAAAATTTATGATAAATTCAACATTCAACTTTCTTCAAGTTAGAAATTAATTATTAATAGTTATTAATTATTACTTTTTTATAATAAATAAGTTTCAAGTAATTATTCAAAAATTTTCAAAATCTTAAAAGCAATCTTAAAAAAATTTTTTTAGGCATACGAACTTTTAATAAATACTCCTTCCCTCCGAAAATATGGTATTAATTTAAAAAAAAATTTGTCCGAATATATGATATATATTTAGAAGAAATTGCAATTTCAGTTAAGTAGGTTAAGTATATTGACAGTATTTATTCATAAAATTCAAAATATAAAATTATTTTCATTGAAGTGGGATCTAGACTTCTCCTGGGCATCCTGTGAACAATTTATAATAACAGACCCAAGAAATTTTATTGTCACATTTCAGAAACGGATTTGTTATTATATGCTCGAAACGTTGTAATGTAATTTCATTTGTTTTTATTTATTAATATAGGTGTATGCCCATTTTTTTTGTTGATTGCGAAATTGTATTTAAATTATATCTTTCTTAGACAATATATTTCATCATGCTTTTTTTTTATTATTATTAATTTCAGAGAGACATAAAAACAAATGCAGTCTTAAAATATTAGTTTAACCATGCTTATAATGAATTTATTATAAACCTGTAAGCGGGTTTTCTGAGCTAAATAATAATATTATTTAAGTAAAACTTCCTTCGTTGGTTTATCCCTCTTTATTTATCTTTGAAGTTTATTTCAAAAGTTTTTAACTTTTAGATCTATTTTAAATGCATTTTTAATAAAAAAAAACAACAATAATATTAGACAGAAAAAATATTACGCCCGGATGGGGACTCGAACCCCAGACCGTTAGGTTAAAAGCCTAACGCTCTACCGACTGAGCTATCCGGGCGACTGAGAATCATCCTCTCACAAAATGATGATGTTGTTGTGATGCAATAGGAGTTTTTATCTGTAATTAGGTAGGATCTTTATCGTCATTACTTGCTTTTAATTAAAATATTCATTTTTTACTCAAGAAAAACACAAGATTGAAAAAGATGTTCTAAGCTAATTGTTTTAGAAGCCATGACTTCCACAACAGCCCTTATTTAATTTGAATATCGGCTTATTTGTTAAAATAATATTATAATATTGTTAAAATAAAAAAAAATAAAAAAATTGATTTACCACTTTCATAGTAGCCAGCAACTGCTGGCAACCTGCTGCCTTAAAAGAATAGATTCGTCGAAATTGAGGCAATATTAACGGAAGTAAAACAAATGCCCCATTCTTGAAATATCCTGAAATTTTTGAAAAACTTAAAGATTGAGAAAGATGTTCTAAGCTCATTTTTAAAAGCCATGACTTCTGCAATAGCCCACGTATAATTTGAATGACTAAGCCAACTTTTGTTAAAATAAAAGAAAATTAAAAATTGACTTACCAGTTTCAAAAATAACAATAACAATAGTTTTTTACAGTTTTGATGCTGCCCCTCACGCAAAAATTTCTTAGATATTACAATAAGGAAATTTCATTCTTTTTTTATTTTGAAAATGTTTTAGGTAATTTCAAAGCAATTTAAATGTATACTAACTTCTCTTAAGGTAACTTTGAGTAAAAAATGAATCGTTCAATTAATAGGCAAAAGTTGTACGATCTTTGTAAATTTGTAATTTGAAATAACCAATCACAGTGCAGCGTTGGAACACGTCAGGCATGACGTCACGCTCATGTTTAAAGATGGCGTCTCTACTTTTTCTCCACTTCACCACGACGAATCGCGATTACATAATTACTATCAGCGTATTGAGATTTTCTTTCCCACATAAATGAATTTTACACAGAAATGCATGAAGTTCATGCCTCAAAATTTATCAGAGAGTTTGTAAAATCTCTGTTTTTACATAATTTCGGCTGTGTCGCCGCTCTCTCAATACTCATGACAATAAGGGACAATGACGATGCATGTGCCCTCATTGTTGCCCAGACAGGATTATTGGTATTTGCTGTTGGAAGTTCGTTATTGTTGAAACTGGTAAATCAATTTTTTATTTTCTTTTATTTTAACAAATGTTGGCTTAGTCATTCAAATTATATGTGGGCTATTGCTGAAGTCATGGCTTTTAAAAAATGAGCTTAGAACATCTTTTTCAATCCTAAGTTCAAAAATTTCAGGATATTTTAAAAATGGGGCATTTGTTTTATTCCCGTTAATATTGCCTCAATTTCGATGAATCTATTCTTTTAGGGCAGCAGGTTGCCAGCAGTTGCTGGCTACTATGAAAGTGGTAAATCAATTTTTTTTTTATTATTTAACAATATTATAATATTATTTTAACAAATAAACCGATATTCAAATTAAATAAGGGCTGTTGTGGAAGTCATGGCTTCTAAAAAAATTAGCTTAAAACATCTTTTTCAATCTTGTTTTTTTCAAAAATGTTGAATTTGTTTTACTTCCGTGAATATTTCACGGGTCGCAATTAGTATTTTAATTAAAAACAAGTAATGACGATAAAGATCCTATCTAATTACAGATAAAAACTCCTATTGCATCACAACAACATCATCATTTTGTGAGAGAATGATTCTCAGTAGCCCGGATAGCTCAGTCGGTAGAGCGTTAGGCTTTTAACCTAACGGTCTGGGGTTCGAGTCCCCATCCGGGTGTAAAATTTTTATTAAATTATTTCATACAATTTATACTTCATTTATAGTACAAATTACTTAAAATAATTAAAAAAATAAATTAATAATTTAAGATAATTTTCCCATTGTTTTAGCATTTGATAATATTAAAAGAGAAAAATTATATGAATTTTTTAAAATTAAAATTCGAGGAGATGGGAGGACGACTTGTATTTCAGTACTGACGTTGATTAATAAATTTAAATTCACTTTTCCATCGATTTTTAATTGTAATTTAAAATAAGTAGATAAAAAAAATTGTAAGTAGAGAAAGAATTACTCATGAATAAAGAACAAATGTTAATAAAATTTGAAAATTTTAAAAATTAAAAGAAAGAGAGTAATTAAAATATATACTCTTTTAATTTTGTAAATTTTTTAATTTCTTTAATTAATTAATTAATGTTAAGTTCTGCTGGAATTAGGCCTATTTTTCTTTCTTGTCTTGTAAATTCAGTGATGAATGTGAGTGCAAACTAAATAGTTTGACCATATGTCGAGATATTTTAAATGAACTGAAGCAGGAACTGAATCTGCTTAACTGCATTAGTCACATCTCGCGAGATACATCAGCTTTATAGTAAGGTGTCAGCCATTTGCCACGCGTTGATTGCAGGCTTTTAATCCATCCAGTTAGTTATAAAAAGTAAAATAAAAATGTATTCGTAATTCAAACTTAATAAAATTGTAAAACTTATGATAAATTCAACATTCAACTTTCTTCAAGTTAGAAATTAATTATTAATTAGTTATTAATTATTACTTTTTTATAATAAATAAGTTTCAAGTAATTATTCAACAATTTTCAAAATCTTAAAAGCAATCTTAAAAAAAATAATTTTTAGGCATACGAACTTTTAATAAATTATAGAATAATTAATAAATACTCCTTCCGTTCGAAAATACGGTATACATTTTAATAATTTTTTGTTCGAATGTATGATATATATTTAGAAGAAATTGCAATTTCAGATAAGTAGGTTAAGCATTGATTCAGTATTTATTTATAAAATTCAAAATATAAAATTATTTTAATTGAAGTGGGATCTAGACTTTTCCAGGGCATCCTGTGAACACGTTAAAATGCGTTTTAAAATGTATATCATATTTTTGGACGGAGGGAGAACAAATAAAATATACATAATAATGCTTTGTGTCTATAATAATAGATCTAAGACATTTTATTATCACATTTCAGTAACGAATTTGTTATTATAGTCTCGAAACGTTATAATGTAATTTTATTTGTTTTTATTTATTAATACAGGTGTATGCCCAAATTTTTTTTTTTTAATTGATAAATTATATTTAAAGTATATCTTTCTTAGACAATATATTTCATCATTTTTTATTATTATTATTATTTTCAAAGAGACATAAAAACAAATACAAATCTTAAAATACAAGTTTTGACCATTCTTATAATGAATTTACTTATAATTCTGTAAATGGGTTTTCTCAGCTAAATAATAATATTATTTAAGTAAAACTTTCTTTATTTCCCTCTTTATTTATCTTGAAGTTTATTTCAATTTTATTTTTTATTTTTTTATTTTTTTTTTTAGCTTTTAGACCTATTTAAAATGCATTGCAATAAAACAGATCTATTTTAAATGCATCATTAAAAATAATAATAATAATATTAGCAAGAAAAAAGTTTACGCCCGGATGGGGACTCGAACCCCAGACCGTTAGGTTAAAAGCCTAACGCTCTACCGACTGAGCTATCCGGGCGACTGAAATAGCGGTTGAACAGAATACATCATCTAGTATTAGCTTGCAACAGGTTTTTCATCCTAATTAGATAATAACATTCCAAGTTGCCATTAAAAAAAGGTTGTCATTTTTAAAAATTAAAATCTTCAGTTTTGATTCAAAATTACTTAAAATTATTTTATGTAATTTGTATCATTTACAATATAAATTATGTAAAACGATTCAAAATAATAATTATAATTATAATTTTTCATTTTTTGCACATTTCTTATAAATTTCAAATAAATACTTAATAGTAAGTTATTTAACTGTATTCGAAATTTTATTTATAAGTAGGTTGTTTTTTTTTAAATAGAGAGAGAAATTCAATGAAAGCAAGTTTAACGTCCGTAATTATTCATACATAGAAAGAGAAATTCACCAACGGACAATAAATATGCCTTCGCACATAGGTTGTTTTTTTTTTTGTTTTTTTTTTTCAATCATCATTTTTCTTTTCTTGGAATAGACATCAATAAACAACCCAGCACTTAATATATCATTGTTCAGCCATTCTAATAAATTTCAATTTATTTGGAGGAACTTAGGAAAGTTTTATCTGTGCTAAATGACTCAAGAAAATGATAATCTTTCATTATCTTTCCTTGTGTAGGATTAGTAAATCTCGCATTGAAGATAAGATATCTTTCCGTTAATTAATTTAAATTTGTTGTTTTTAATCTTATCAATGATTACTAAAACTAATGCAATCTGAATGATTGAGGAAAATAATGAGATAAAAGCTTTATAAAGATCAGGATTTATTAACATTAAAAAAAATAGTAAATAAAAAATAATGAAATGAAAAAAATAATAAAAACAAAAAAGGAAAAGATAAACCACTGGTTTTGTGAAATTCTTTCTTTTTATATAAAGCAAATAAATGTGAATAAAAATATTTAATCTACAAGTTCCTTAATCCCTCATAAAGAGGCTTTATGAACTTTAAATGTATTAATTATGTTGTTTTATATACATATAATTATATTGAGTATATTTTAAATATAAAGAACAAAAGGATATCGTGGAGGCCATGTTTGCAAAAGACGGCAACATGGATAGTATATGAAGGATATTTTAAAGTACAGTAATGTTTCTTTAGTTTAATGGTGTCCTGCATTTCATAGTCTGTTCGCTTGAAACCCCATTATTTGCTCCTGACGCCAAACAAGTTTCTATGTTGTTGCTAATGCCAATGGGAGAATCTGATAATCTGAGAATCTGATATTCTTTTCCCTGGACATGAAATCACAAGAAAAACTTAGATAGAATGGTTAAATATTTTCTAAAATATCGCAGTATTAAAAAATAAAATAAATATAATCAATTTTATCTCCAAACGAAGAGAATTACTTCTCAAATTACTTCCTTGTGACGACGTTGAAATTAATTTATCTTTTTTGTTAAATATTTAAAATAGAGAAATCAGTAGCTTATGAAATTTTAATTTTTGTTTTGCTTTTTTTCTTGCAAAATATTATAATTCAATTTTGATGAGAATGTTCTGAGATAATTAAAGCAGTTTCAGAATTTTAACCAAAAGGTAATGAGATTAAATTGCATTGTTACGTCACAATTCTACAGCACAAGAATCAATAATAATAATAATATTAATAAAACCTTTTTGTATAATACTTTTCAATACAAGCACTAGAAAGTATTACTTTTTTTTTTTTTTATAATAGAGAATTTATTTGTATATAATTTGAAGGGATCAAAAAAAAAAATCTTACTTATTTCAAATGTGTTTAAAAACTTCCTGTAATTTTGTGTGAAAATCAATTATTGTCCACGTCAAATTGCAAGCTTATTATTTTTTAAACAAGCATTGCAAAATTATATTTGTAATTATATTTATATTTTCTTTTAAAGTATTCCGAGTTAA
>JAFIDM010000001.1:120241925-120304128 GCA_023159025.1 Thereuonema tuberculata
TGAAATAGTGGGTGAACATAATACATGATGTTGCAACCAGACTTTTGCAACCAGGTTTTTCATCTCTAAGCAGACAATAATATTCAAAGTTATCATTAAAAAAAAGTTGTAATATTTTTAAAAATTTTCAGTTTTTACCCAAAAATATTGTCAGCGTCTGGGCATTTACGTTTTTCAGAATATCCGATCTTAAGTTACTTTCCTCATAGGGAGGAGCTGTTGGATTCCCGTGTCGATGTATGTGTGTATGTATTTGTTGTAACGCCCTCCTAAACTCAAACCAGGAGTCAGAATCCCATGAACTACCTTGTTGGAATCCCCATCGAATGGAGTTTTGGGAGGAAAAATCCTACTTCCCACTCTCCAGGTCTCTTCCAGGTTGAAAGAGACATTTTAGATGACATTTACCGTTAGGAGAGTAATAGTAATTAGACAAAATTGGGATATATCAATACTGACTCGACTACGCTAAGAATGAATATGATACCCTCGACTGAATATGGGCACCTCTGATGGCTAGATGTTCACTTATCTAGAGTTACCTGAATGATGTAAATTGAGGGTGTAGACATATTAAATGAGGGATGGACAATTTTGCTTAACGTAAGAGCCGCATACGATAAATTTTAAATATTTGAAAGCCGCAAGATATGAACAAAAATTACATATAGCTTTTTTATTGTTACATGTATACTTTTTAATTGAGATTTTACGTGTGTAAAATTCATATTCAATTTAAAAAGGATTAAGGCCAACAAACAAATTGAAAACTTTATGCACTTTTATTTTTTATACTTTATATACTTTTTTATACATTCTTTTTAAGTAAATATTAAAAAAAAAATACTTGAAAGTAATATATTCATTGGCGTAACTTATATAGTTTTTAAACTGTTAATTTGTATTAGCTTCAATAATCACAAAATAAACATTTAGATATATAGGGTGATTCAAAATTCCCCGTATAAACTGTAAAGGAGGTCAGGAATACAAAAACAAATATTTTTAAATAAAGGAAGGAGCTGTTTCCTTCTCTCGTCATCTCTTTATTCATCTTACATGAAATACCACTATGTAAGGGAAGGGACTATCCAGAGAAGAGATAAGGCAATTGATGCTATCTATCAACCTCTTTCAATATTCCTTCCCAAGATAAATATTACGTAAATTATATAAAATAAACTAAAAAAGTTCCAATTTGAATACGGTTTTTTAATTTATTTTTAAATAAAGCAAGCTTAATTTCATATTATAATATACATTAAACGAAGACAGTTAATAAAAACGATGATAACAATGTCATAATGTTAATGACAATAGTGAAAAAAAAAAAAATAACAACTCCGCCCGGATGGGGACTTGAACCCCAGACCGTTAGGTTAAAAGCCTAACGCTCTACCGACTGAGCTATCCGGGCTACTGAGAATCTTTCCTTCCCAAAATGATGATGTTGTTGTGATGCAATAGGAGTTTTTATCTGTAATTAGATAGGATCTTTATCGTCATTTTTAATTAAAATATTCTTTTTTTACTGAAAGTTACCTTCACAGAAGTTAATACCGGTATATATTTAAATTGCTTTTAAATTACCTAAAACATTTCTCAAAATAAAAAAAAGAATGAAATTTACTTATTATACATTCGAGATGGAAGCAATGACTCCCCTCAAATAAAAACAAGAAAATAAAAAACAAGAAGAAAATGTAGATTACAAAACCTTGGGCAGCACATCGGCTACCTCAAAAGGTATTTGATCCCAAAAAATGAAAAAAAAAATTAACAAACCCTGTAAAGGGTAAAAGGAAAACAATCGAAACGGCCGTCCCAGAGTCTCAGCTCCACTCTAAAGTCATTCTTATTTCAATTATGAATTAATCCGTCCTTGATGGATAACTGCAGCAAAAATTAGTCAGCTAGAGCAGCATTGACTAGATCATTGTCATTGAACTAGAGGAATTCCTCATTAGGAAAGCGAAACTGCTCTATTATTAATAGTAAAAGCAGTATTTATAATTCTTTATTATTTGTATGGGATTTCCAATGCATGTCCAATTTATTTATTTTTACTAATTGCCCATAGAGAAAAATCTTACATGAATTGATTAGGATACTGAAAATGATTAGGATAAATTAGCAAATGAAATTTGAAGGAATAATAAATAATAAAATTAAATTGTTTTCCAATGTTAGTTTTGATTTGTTATCAGATTAAGACATGACTTTAATTTATTTTTTCCTTTTAAATAAGTTCAAACATTTTACTGCATTTTACTATCGCTATAAATTATGAGAAAGGAGATCATTTGAAATGAAAAACTGTGTTGATCTGTTTATTTTTGATAATTATATTATATATTAATGGGATTATCATAGTTTTTCGGAATATAATTAGGGTTGCTAAAGTTGTATTCGTCAGTAATCTTATCTTATCTTATCTTATACTTAATATATAAAGCTGAAGAGTTTGTATGTTTAAAAGCGCTAATCTCAGGAAACAACAGGCCGATCTGAAAAATTCTTTTTGCGTTAGATAGTCCGTTTATTGAGAAAGGTTATAGGCTGTATAACATCACGCTACGGAGCAGTAAACGTAAACGTCAACCAACGGGTGCGGCGGCGGCGACGGGGCGGCTTGGCCAGCACGACGAGAACCGAACATTACCGAGAAGGGCCTAATTTAGCGCGAGTGGCATACCTCTTTTTATTCTTGATTTTGTTTTCATGTTTTTGTAATTCAGGGGTCACTAATTTAAAGTCCGTTTTGTATATTGTCCGTTTTGTATATTGTCCCATTTCACTGAGCTTGGTATGCTGGGCGGATAGGACTGAGCTTCTTTTTTTCTTACAATGACCTACACTATGACTTCCCAAAATATTGACTTTTCTTCCTGAGGCACCCTGTATATATTAAATTACAAATTACTAAAATGTTTTTAAATTATTATATTAATTGCAATTTTAATCGTAATTACATACTCTGTGAATTGCAACGACGAGACATTAATTCAAAACAGATCTACAGGATACCTTCTTTCTGTTTAAAGAGATGTCTTTTTTTTTTTTACAATACTTTGCTTCTAAAGCAATTTTTTGATCCCTACTGCGAGTTAGAAAAAAGTGTATGTTCCATTTTTCAATACAAAAAAAGCTGGGGTTTGTTTTTTTTTTATTTTCCATCTTCGTGTGTTTTTATATTAATACGAAATCGGTAGCAGTGCAATCTTCTTTTTCGTGAGGCTATCATCTGTTGGGTGGCAGCTAATGGTTGCTTTCTTTCACTACCAGTTGTTGAAAAGATCGATGTGTTCGTTGCCCATGTCAATAACCGCCGATGGCTATCCTTAGGGAGAACTCAGACTCTTGTAGTATCTCAGGTTAGTTACCCAACGAATGTTGTTTGGAATTTCGAAAAGCATGGAACACCATTCCTCGACGACTAAATGCAATTCACAATTTGGAATCTTTCTTAAGATGTATGTAACTGATAACTTTGCTGTTAATTAGTATTTATTTTTATGATCGAATTTTAATCAATGTCTACACAATCGAACGCGCTTTTAAGTGGCGAGTAGAATTAAATGGATTTTGTAAATAGGTTTAATTTGGCTAGTAATTACCATTCCGAAGTCGGGAAAATGGCCATCATCCACTGTTGCCTGCAAACAAAATTTATTTTAAAATAACTAGTAATATACTTTAACAAAATTAAATGAAAAAACAAAAAGTAGCTTTGTTTTTTTGTGGTTTTTTTTTTTTTCAAATTTAATTTTCCAAAAAACTCTTTTTTTTTTTTTATCTAAAATTGAAATGAAATGAGAAAATGTTTCCTATGGGCTCTTTAGCTAACCGCTTGTTTGGGTGAGGAACGAGCTTCCATCCCTGATGGTTGTTGGGAAATTTTCCCTTCTTGTTTCTTCTCCAAGTCAGGTCCAGGGCTTACCTACCCCTCTGTCAGATGATTTTCAGTTTTCTTTCCGGTAGGTAAATTGGGTCAATGGCGGAGCATTACTACTGCTGGTTATCACCGGAGAAATCAAATGGCAAATACCATTTAACTCTAGGGCTAAGACTTTCTGAAAGAAGTAGATTATCCATAGTTTTTCTATTACTGTCATCATTTTCACACAGAGTTTAAAAAAATGCTTTAAATGAAATTGGCTTTCTTAAAATTTTATAATGATCTCCTATATATCTTCAACTTCTTAAGATAATTAGTTTTTGATGTTTTTGTGTACTTGCGCTTACTTGCAACGTATAATTTTGGATGTCAATTAGATAAGATAGATAAGGGTTTCCCTTACGACCTTTCGTGACTCTTGGGGCGCCGAAGATATAGGCTCAGTGACGTTTCAATGATCATTGGGACTAGTTTAGCAGTCAGCCCAAAGCTCCGCTTGCCTTTCTCCCCGCGAAAGGAACCTAGTTCCATTCTACAGAGTGCAGGGTAAACCATAGGTCCCATTTGGAGTAGAAATAAATCCCCGACCACCGCTAGGGTTTGAACCTGGCTCCTCCAGCAGAGTATGAATGCACACGCTCTTCACGCTCTTCACAGAATTCACAGTAAATTAGCATCGATTACATTTTTAAACGTCCTTATTCAACTTTGTAGTTTTTAACTACGAATTTTGAAATACAATGTATTTCAATTAAAACTGAATTGTAAATCTTGATTTCTCTTTTAACCTTGATTTCTCTTAAGGGTTGTTACAAATGTTAGACCCAATTGTTTTTTTCATCGCTACGATTACAATGTAGGTACCAAAATAAATCATTTAAATTTTAGAAGAAAAATTCGCATGAATTATTGGTTAAATTTATTATATTTACATTTTATTATTGTTATATGTATTCATTGTTCTGCTATATTTGTAAGAAAACTTATCCAATTGAAGTGCTCTAGTTTCTATAATTCTGAAAAGAAAATTGCTCAATTTCTTGTCTTTAATTTCAGAAGCAAATATTATTCCATTTCTTGTTGATTCTTTTTTTTATCATCTCTGAGTAAATTGTTTCATGATTTCTTCTGTTGAAAACAAAATTTGAATTGGAACAATCCTGTGAGGAAGAGTGGGAGGATGCAGGTGCTACAGACACCTCAAGATGAACTTTTACACATGCAAAAGAATTCAGACACAAGTTGAAATAATCTTACGCTTCCTTTCTTATTACCAAATTGAGTTTTTATTTTGATTTTGAAAATATATTTGAAATTAAGTGTATGCTTTTCTATTTGTATTAAGCACATACTTTTCCTAAAAGTCTTGTTACTATAACATCAAAAGTCCCAGAAATTTGGCCGTCATTTTCATTTTTTCAAATTTAATTTGAAATTATAATAAAAATATTTTAAGTTTTAGAAATACTTAATCAAAGAATTAAATGTCTTAAAGGTTATTTTTAATACTAATTCTTCACCTAAACAACTTCTAAAATAATAAGTATTGACTGGGCATGCGTATTATTCCACATATTGTTTCTTTGTTTGTCTGTTTGTACGCTCATCACATTACAACTACCGGACCGATTTTTCATAAAATTTAGTTCAAAGCTTATTATGATCCAAACTAACCCATCTGTTTTGGTCTCCTTCCCCCTCCTTATCAAGTTCTTCAAAATGCCCCCCCCCTCCTTCCGGCTTTGTATGCTCAATCGCCAATACGCGATTGAAAGCTGAGTGTATGCCTAGTACAATATTATTGTTTAAGTCCAACATTCCGTATGATTTATAATAATTTCCAAATAACAAAATAATTCCAAAAAGCCTCATAGTACTATCAAATAACATATTCGCACAAATTTAATCTTGATGGTTAAATCAGGACAGTTAATATTAAAAAAAGTCATTCAGGCACAGCACTGTGATGTGCGCCTTGCCACGAGGCTGATACGTATGAAGTTGGATTCGAATTCCGGAGCGACTAGGATGTATTTGCTTCATCTTCCGTTGTCTACGGCATCTCCTCTTGATTCTAGGATTTAAACAATAGACTTAAGAAGGCTGCGCTGATAGACGGGCTGCACCCACGGCCCTATAACGACAAAAGAAAAATATAAAATCAAATAGTGTTAAAATGATGGCACGAAAAAAAAAATAATAATCGACAAGTGGGTCACTTTCTAATTTATTAAACAACGACTGCAGTTGACTAGGACTTGAAAAAGAATGCTCAAATTATGCATTTGAAACTGTAGTCGTTATTTAATATTATAAATTATTGATTACGTAAGCAGGTGCGTCGGCTACATTTTTGTGTTATTTAATATGTTCAGCGCACGTAAAATTACAAGTGTAAGTCACTTTTTTTATGAAATTTCATCATCATTATTATTATAATAAAAACTATAGTCCTCTTAGGCAAATGATTTGCTTTGTTAGTGGAAACTCTGCTTTAATTAACATTAGTTTTAAATTAACTTAACTAATTTTACTTACCCTTTGATTTTACACGTAAATTGATGACCTAAATGATAAACTGGCCTTTTTAAATATTTATTTGCGTTTTCTATAGAATAAATAAGTTGATTCTTATCATAATCTCCAAAACATTTTATTGAGATAAAATTCAGTAATCTAATAATAAGTGACAGGATCTATTCTAAAGGCTTCAATTATTCTTGCTTGAATGCAAAAATGCACTATTTCGAATGCAAAATGATATTTCTTTAATGGCTGCCTGAAGACGGCTTGAAAACCACCTCAGTATCTATTCCAAACATTAGTATCTATTCCACATCAGTATCTATTCCAAAGATGATTATAATCAAATTCCCCTAAATTACTGAGGAAGCCTTCGACCAGCCGTGGACTGAAAAGAAAAAAAGGCTATAATAAAAAAAATGATATTTCTTTTACGCCAACATTTTTAAAAACTTGCCATTACAATGAGGATGAAAGTACCTCATAATAATAATCTTTAGTAATAAATCCGGTAATGAAGCTAACTGATTTCATTATCTATCCGTTAAAGAAACCTAACGGTGATTCTTGATTTCTGAAAATCATTAATTTAAAGCATTCACGTGACCTGCTGTTCGTTTTCGTTTACGAGAGCCTTCAACGCTTTTGCGCATGCGTCAGGTCTCCTTGGATTTCATGAAAATAGGATTGAGGAAAAATAAAGAGTGGATATTTACTTTTTATCAGTGTTAGCTTATTAGTAGCTGCGTTCTATTTGAGCTTTTCGGGAAAGAATTATGGAAAGAATAAATACCGTACTAGTGCAAAAATAACAGGTACTAAAAGAAAAACAGGTCTTATGAAAGTGCCCATCTCAGCGTATCACCCCTTTGTGGAGTAGAATCGTCTGTGTTGTCGTAGCTCTCGCATTTCAAAACGAACAGTAAGCCTCATCATTCGATGTTTACAAACAGTTCCATGTGGCCAGGACTTCATCGGTTGAATTGTTTTCCTGATCACCGCTAGGATTCTTCTGCAATCGCCTGATTGGTGCTGAAGTTGTCTCCTCCCTCTGAATTCCTGACGAATAGCTACGCTCTACAGGGTTCACAAGCCGAATCTTCCTATCTCATCTCATTGGTTAATTCGCCTTTACATTAACTCATTCTGTTGTGTATTGATGAAGTCCCGTGGTATAGGACGAAACGTGTGGTGTTTATTTTAAATTAAATTGTGCCACATTTTATGCTAGTGTGTTGGCCTGCTTCAATTGACTCATAAAACATTCATTAATGTTTTCAAAGCCTACCTGATACTAGTTGAAAGTTCCACTATTATCATTGGGCAATATTAACTTTTTTATTATCATACTGCGATCAAATTTGAACACATACGGCGCTGCGGTCAAAACATTTTCTGAAATTATTTTAAACAAATTTCAGAAAAGATATTTTAATCTTTTTGAAATGGTTTTGGTCTATTGTCATTAGGCACTACTGAAAGTAGACCAAAACCATTAAATGAGTGACAAAGGCTCATCATGAGTCAGTCTGTATGTTTCAGTAATCCTAATAGCTTTTGAACCACTGAATGGAACTTCTTAAAATCTGCTCGCACATTTAAGTACAAGGGACAACCGAACTTTTGAATTTGACATTTTTACAAATTGAGTCGTTATAGAGAAAGTAGCACAGGAAGACGACAAATATTTGCGTAGAAAATGCATGGACTATAAATAATGAATATTAAATCCTTAATCCATTACCCGTGATTGGGTACTATTAACATGAATCAGATTTAGATAATTTAAGTAACTATTGCGGATTGAATTCATTTTTTCAGAAAATGAAAATTATGTTCTGATTGTATTCAGTAGATTTTAAAATTAAAATGTAAATATAGGTTTTTCGTTTTTGTTATTTTCACAACTTAAAATAAAAAAAAAGAAAGATAGAAAACAGGCGTTAATTTCTTATTTTTATTTATTTTCTTATTTTCATGTAAATTATTTGTCATGAGTTAACTACAATTAAAAAAAAATATTGTAAAAATACACATGATTCTCAAAAATCGCCTGAGGGTGAAAAATAAATAAATAAATAAATAAATAAATAAATAACTAAATAAATAAAAGGATCCACTGTTATTAAAGCAAATCGCTCTTGTTGATAAGACTTTCTTCACTTGTGATTTCAGAGAAATTTTAGAATTCAGTAAAAAGTACAAATGCTCTTTGTATTGTATATCAATAAGAATAGAATTAAATTTGAAAACTTATTTCACTACCGTCTTTTTCTTAGCGAACCCGTATCTGTATGTGTGTGTGTAACTCCCTCCACAGTCCAAACTGGGAATCGGAGCCCTTTGAGTCATCCTTGTTGGACCTGGAGATTTGGGAAAAAAATCTTACTCCTGTTCAGACCACTTCCGGTTTTAAGGGGACATTGACCGGTTTCTGAAAATAAAGGTAATTCGACAAATTTGGAGTCTATCCATTTACTGACTCGACTACCCTGAGAACGAATACAATATTCTCGACTCAATATGGCCACTTACTCGAATCGCCTAAATGATGTAAAGCAGGGAGAATCTAGGCGTACTAAATGAACTCAATGCGGGCATTGCTCGAATTTGTATTTAACTTTTCAACTATAATGGCTTTAATAAATGGAAGCCAATCAGTAATAGTGTCACTTTTAACAGCTCATTTGGTAAATTGCAAATTACACTGGGCTTTGTTTTGCGTTTAAATACAAAACTGTGACTCGACTTTCTTTTTTTCTTTTTTAATTACATAGAATTTCTTTGTTTTTAATCGTAGGAAATTCTAATGTATTTAAAAGTAGAAGGCCGGAAGGATATTAACTATGGTTAATGAGCTGCAAATCAAAAATGAAGCAGTCAAAAGAATGATTAATAATTACTTTTATTAATTTTTAAGAAGAATAATTTACATTTCATAATTCTGTTTAAGTTTATTCAATTTGAAATGTCCTTTTTTTTCATAAACATTTAAAACATGAATCATTTAATGATCGATGAATAAATTACCAGAAAAATTAAAGATGAGATAACGTAAATACAAGAAATAAATCATTCTTTAAGTAAAAAAACAGTTAAAAGATTGAAGCGTCTTACGTAGTACAGCGCTTCAAATCATTAGAATTTTGTAGATTGTAGAAAAACAGATTCGTTCAATTTCGTGATGTGAACATCTATTTTGAATCCCGCCAGGAAACAACTGTCCCTTAAGATAACAAGGTAGCGATAGCGGTTAGTAAACCAATCATAAAGCTTCGCAACGGCTTTTGATACGTGACTGAAGAAAATTATTCAAAAGTTATTACAAAACGCCTACTTATAAATAAGCGGAGTGAAAAGTCGGTTGCGTGCAAATTAAAATATATTTGCCGACCAGCAAGAGACATAAACTCTACGGCTCTGAACTACTCTTGGCAAGACCTTTTCAACGACACCCTAATCAAGTCTGTAGCCCTCGTGGTTGCTGAGTTATCCACAGACAGACAGACAAATCGAGGTTATAAGGCTTCACGGTATCAGAAGCCGAAATTAAACAAATTATTTTATTTTTGTTTGGGTATGTAAACAGAACGCGAAATTGTAAACACGATAAGAGGATCTGAATAAGACTCTCAATAAAGTGCAAAGGAAATGAATGGACGTAATAGAGAGCTCTTACATCTACTGCTAAATGTAACAGTCACTAAGAGCTCTCTATCAAGAAACTAACAGTATTCCAATGGCATCAATTAGTTGCTTCTACTGTAGACGTCTAATGGTAAAACTACCCTTAAGACAAGAAGCTAATTTTAGCCTAATTTTCTTGGAAAGCGAGGCTCAGAAAATCAGTTTCTCTGTATGTGCATGCGCCTGCGTATGTTCCCCTTCCCTTTCTAATAACTTGATGGTTCTTCTTGAAAATTGGTATTCATATGTATGGAATTCACGCAATCTAAGTTTTATATTTAAAATCAAGAAGGGCCTTATCGAGAAATGTAGCGCAAGAAGGCGATAAAAATTCCCAAAGAAAAGCAGCAGAAATTGACCAGTGGATTTCAGTGACGTCTTAAACAGTGGTTATTAATCTATTAATTTCCGCGTGATTTTAAACAATATAACTAATAAATGTGGATTTAATTAATTTTTTTTTTTTTTTTTTTTTTAGAAAATAGAAAAGTGTGTTATTTATATTAAACAAGCATTATCAGCTGTAAGGTGTGTACGATTTTAGAAAAATAAAGAATAATGTTTTAAGAAAAGTAGGTTTTCAGTTCTTACAGAAACTATTTGTTTATGAGGAAAATCCAACTCGTTTTATCGCTGTTGTTGTTTACAGAAGGAGTTCTGAATGGAGTCATTAAATATCATTGTTTTATTTTATGTTTTACAAATTATTAACAATTAATCTATAGCAGAGCTTCTCAACTGGTGTGGCGCGAGAAAATTTTAAGTGTGTATCTGTAGTCAACATTTAGCTTCTCTCTAGTCAAATGTAGAGAATAAAATCTAGACGTCAAATCACGTGGGAAAATTATTCTACATTCTGTTTCGTTCTAACAATTGAAATTTTAAATCGCATTCAAGTTGGCTTAAAAATATCTGCAATTGCGCCGTGAAGTAAAAAAGGTTGAGAAGCACTATTCTGCGGTCTGTGACTCTAACAGCCTGTTTCTCCAAACAATATCAGTATTAGCTCGTATTGCAACTCTATTGGATTCAATAGAATTTAATCCAGGATTAGCTTACGATTGTTTGGAGAAACCGGCAGTAAGTCATGCAGAAAAGTCCCACAGTCTAAAAAAAACCTAAAGTTTGATTACAGTTTATTAGCTTTGTTAATATCTCCAAGCATTTCAGAGCACATTTTCTTATTTAAAAAAAACACTTGAATGTTTGAATATTGTCAGAAATTTTGAGTATGAAAGTTTTAGTGAAAATTAGCCTAACCGACCATGAACAGAAAACTTTGTTTCTTTGTTTTTAAAGATTCTGTTAGGTTTTTCTTATAATGAGATTTCTTTGTTCTGTAACCTTTAGTCTACCAATAAAACTGATAAGACAACAAATTTACTGTAGATTAATCAAGTATCTTCTATACTGTCAATGTCAAATAGACATAGGCTTTATTTCTAAGTAAATTAGAAACAGTGGAGTAGCTAGACTGCCAGGATGAAGCATAACAAGTTTGCCCAACACCCTACTGATAAGAATTCAAACACAAAATATTCATTAAACTTTACTTGTATCACTATACTATGTAAATTAATTGTTAATATGATTATTTACTGAAAACTAATGTTTCGTTAATAACTATTTTCTGACTTGCAAAAGCAAATCGTGACGCGTCTTTATAACTTCCACAATGTTATCAACAATGTTATCATGTTAACCAGACTCGAACTGCATCTGCGTTGTCTTTAGAAGATAAGGTAGACCGTCGTAACTCTGGGAAGTTGTGATTTAGAGAAGAAACTAATAAATAGATTTCCTCAGTTGAGTAATTGCTTGGCAGTATTTATAGTCCAGAAGTAGAAGTTTGGCGGATCGGAATTTATGTGAGTGTATGGTTGGTGAATGCAATGAATTCGTTGCTGTGTTAAGTCGAGTTCTTTAAATTCCGCTGAGTTGCGGGGACGATTTGCAAGGGTTTTATCTGCTTCTCGAGGAAACCAGATGGAAAAGTGATTTGGAGGCAGGAGAACAAGGGGCAATTGGTTTTCCCACTCCAGGTGAGTGAGTGGCAAGACATTAATTGAGCCAGGGATTCGACTTGGCCACTCGCCATTATCATATAAATTGGATTCTAGTAAAATACAAACACTTGACTGTTTGTGGACTCATCACTCATTGCCGAAGAAGGTCTTAATTCTGAAAGCGCCTTTCTTCGCTATTCGTCTGATAAAGCTGCATCTGCAAATAACACAAGAGATTGAGTTCTTTTTCATTAACAAAAAAAAGAGATTTACCCCAGCTAATTAAAGATACAGTAGCTTCTTTGCCGCCTTATAGAAAAGAACTTCTTGGTAAAATGTACTGTAAGCTATAACGCTGTTATCCGCTGTAGAATCTACTGGAAAGAAGAAATGGAAGTCTCAAATTTTGTTCATTGTCGTAAAGGTCGGTGGAGGAAAATAAATTGATGTTTAAGAAGCTTCGAGTAGTGAAACAGTTCTTTCTACAGTTAAATGAGAGTTGTCAAAGCATTGTTACCTCTAATAATGATATACATTTTTGATAAGCTTTTCTTTCATCAATATAACATATATAATTCCTTCGCAGATTTTTCAACAGATCAATCATACTTGTTCTTCTATGTGAGATTTTTATTTTGTTGTGACTGAAGATGGAGTAAACCATAAAGATTCCAATAGTTCCAATACGGAACTAGTTGATTAAGTGATGATTGTGGTCAATTAGAAACATTTAACAGCAATCTACATCCAGTTTATTTCCAACTTAAAACAGGAGATAGTTGAAGAGTGAAATTTCGTTGACCGTCTGTCTTGAGAATTCGCAAAGGGAATCATTCAAATTAAATCAGGGTGTCTACAGAACCGGGAAATCAGGGAAAACCGGGAATTGTCAGGGAATTTTGTTATTCTGGAAAAAATCATGGAATTATCAGGGAATTTTATACTTAAAATCAGGGAAATTTATGATCTTTCGCCAAGCGAGAGCGCCTATCTTATGGGAGCATTCAAGGTCACGGGTCACGGCGATCTCTTTCCCGTCGGCAGGTCTAATTGTGTTGAATAGTGACGTCATATCCTGTACTATATTCCCGCCACTGAAACCGAAACTTTGTAGCGCCATTACTACGAGGAAAGCAACTTACCTGAAAGGCCAATCGGTGGGTAGATTGTTTATATTCTCGGACATTTCACGAAGTTATTTCTGTTGCAGCTTGTTTATTGTTTGCTCTATATTTTGCTTGCTTTTCAGTAGCAAAGAACCCGTAGCACGAATTGGCAGTAGCTGTTAAATAAGGTGACCAGATTTTAATATTGGTAAAGCGGGACACCATTGACTGGGGGGGGGGGGAACGGAATCTCCAGTTCAACAACCAAAAAAATACGGAATTCAACAATACAAAAAAAAAAAATAGAGACCTTTTTAAAACGCCGCGGGACGCGGGACAAATTGTTAAAAATCGGGACGTCTGGTCACCTTATGTTAAAAGAAAAAGAGAGGCTGAACTTGAACTGAAAAGACTTAATGAGAAAAAAATTAAAATCTTAGAAGCAGCACGAAAGGAATCTGAAATGATTGAAAATGAAATTGCTGTGATAAAGCTTTCACAAATTTAAATAATCAGTATCATGCTGTATATTACAATGAATCTCGAATTCAGTTGAGTTTAATTTTGTGTATAATGTTGCAATAAATCTTTTAAAAGGTAAGGTATTGTACTCATTAATTTATAATTCATTAATTTTTAATTAATTAAAATTAATTACTCATTAATTTATAATTTTTTATTTCTCTCTTTTCTTTTTTTAAGTATTTCATAAGTACTGTTTTTATAGAATTTTTTGCTTATTCTTTTAGTATACTTAGAGAAAATAGTAAATAATTACCAAGTAGTTAAAATCAGGGAATTTTTCTCTTATGATCAGGGAATTTTAAAAGAAATTGTTCGTGAAATCAGGGAAAAATCAGGGAATTTTTTTATTCAGATTTTGTAGACACCCTGTAAACCTACTTGTGATGATCAATCATTTAGCAGATTATGGGTTTCTTCAATAAGAGAACAGATCTATTTTATTCAGTGATAAGTTAGAGTTTCTCTTAACCGGTCATTTCAATCAGAATCACTTCGTTGTTGAACTGCAGTAAGTCTGAGTGGGTGGAAGCCATTCGCGGGAAAACAATCATCGGATTTCGATACGGAATGACAAATTAAATTAATGACAGATATTTGTTTGATGATAAATCTGTCGCTTAAAGGCAGTATTGTTGTTAGAGTTCCGGGACGACGTTCTAGTACGCCAAGGGAAAAATGCAGCACAAACGAAATATCGCCTAACTTCATTGATTGGGCAGGAAGAGACGTCAAATCAAAGGAGGTTCAGAAATGATAAAGACGAGTCTTGTATTGATTCTTTCTTGTTAATAGTTGTCTGTAAAAAATATAAGAGCTACGTAGAACTAACGCAAATATTACTTAGGATTACAACAAAATGAATAAAATTATCAAGCAGTTCAATCTTCTTAAAGTGAAGAAATACAAGGCTGCACCTGAGTAAACAAAAGGTTCTCGTATCCTGAGCTATAAGAAAGGGAATCTGGGTCAACTGTTTCAGCCTTATTAGGCTTCTTCAGCCAGATATACCCTTGATGGTAGCTCAGAGTGCGAGACAAATATGCGAAAACCATTTCAGCTCCCCGAAATGGTCCTCGAGCAAAGTCAACGCAACAATGATGACAAAGAATTTGAGACCGTGCGGTGCAAGGTTATTTATCATTGTTGCGTTGACTTTGCTTGAGGGCCATTTCGGGGAGCTGAAATGGTTTTCGCATATTTGTCTCGCACTCTGAGTACCATCATGGGTATATCTGGCTGAAGAAGCCTAATAAGGCTGAAACACCTGTCCCAGACTCCCAACATGATAGCTCAGGGTGCGAGAACCTTTTGTTTACTCAGATACAGCCTTGTATTTCTTCACTTTATTATATATATATATATATATATCTGCACATTAAATTTAAAAAAAAAAAAAAAGTTCAATCTTCTTATAGTTTACAAATTCTATTAGTAGATGGGTGATTATTGGAGTCCTTATAAATCACTTTCGTAAAGCAGGGATTGTGTTTTGCCATCCTTTGTAAATTACAATTAAAAGTTAAAGTTAAAGTACCCCTCACTGCAGGCCTATACAGGCCTATTGGGGCGCAGGAGGTCAGGCTCCGGCGATGCAAACCACGGGACGAAGTTGGGGCCGGATGGTCAGCCCGACGCCCGCCCGCCTTTAACTCCCGGGAAAGAAACCCTGTACCCATTTGAGAGAGGGTTGTGTAGACCCTAGGACCCGTTTGGAGATGAAAGGAGCGTGGAAAAATCCCGCCCTCCGCTGAGGCCGGGAATCGATTCCTCCACCTCCAACGCGCAGCCCAGCGCCCTGACCACTGGACTATCGGGCCCACAAATTACAATTACAAAGGTAAAAACAACCTTTCTTCAGAGCAAAGTAGATTATTTTTCCCAAAATGCTGAGAAAAGGTTGTTTTTAAAGAACTGAATCAAGAAATAATAATACAAATATATTCTTCTTCTTAATAACTTACAATATTTCAGAAACATTTCCTGTTTCCTTCATCTGGTATAATGGAGAGGAACCAAATATGTTCTTTCTCCTCAGTATCTTTAACAAACCTCAAACATTTGGTTCCTCTCAATTATACTGATGAAGGAAACAGGAAATGTTTCTGAAATATTATAAAATTATTAAGAAGAAGAATATATTTGTATTATTATTAATTATTTTACGAAGCTTGATGTAAGAATGTATTTAACTGAACCAAAAACTTTGATAAAAACAGGTCCAGATTTCAGCCGGACTTCAATGAAGCTGCTATTTCCGGAAGAGTGACTCACTTTAGGGAGATAAAGTTATTTTTATTTTTATTTTTTTTATTTTATGTTGATTTTTATTTTAAATTGTATTTTTTTTTTTCAATCCTAGTTATCAAAAAATAATTCGGAGTACAAAAGTTTAAGCACTTTCGTTTTTTATGTAACTTCTCAATTTAAACAACTATTTACAGTTTCTTTTAAAGAAAATTTAAAAGCAAACTTTGTTTTGATAAGAAATTGTAAATAGTTCGAAAGCAAATTCAGAACCTTCATAGTTTGATTGTTATTTATGCTTTATTTGAATTAGTTTTATTGGGTGGATGGTTCAGCGTCTGTCTTTGTATTTCATTACATTGCTCGATTTTTGTAACTCGATTTTTTTCTAGTATTTCCCTTTGTATAATTAAATGCATCTGATGTTTTTTACGGGTTTTACAATTTAGGTTTACTCTATTATTGTTATTTGTCAATTCGTCAAAATAACTCCCTTCTGTTATTGTTATCTTTTTCTTCTGCCGATTGATTCCGATGAAGTTGGATTTCCACGGGGAGGGGGGAGGGATTCATTTTAAGAAAAATGAAATTCCAATCGAATGTTAAGCCTAGCTTAGTAACAGCGTCCAGATCCTCTTTCCACCCCCTGAGCTGAAATGATCAAAACGACGATCGGACGATCACGTATCTGTTTCTCCTCCCCTTCCAGTTGTGGAAACACGAACCACAATCGCAGCGAAATGAAAGTTTACACTGGGAAATGGCTTCAAATGTGAAATTGACTTTTAAAACAGGCGCAGTTCTGGCTTCAATAAAAATATTATTGCTGTCTCTGTTCAATTTTTATGTTTAGGTAGATAAAATAATGTTGTTTTTAAATTTGTCAAATAAAAATAATAATCATTTACTTTTAGTTTTTTAAAGAAATGTCTACTTTGCAAAAGTTTAACGTGCATACAAATACATGAGAAATAGAAGAAAAACGCACTAGACTAAGACTAAGAGTTCACTGATCCTTTTTTTTTTTTTGAAATTGTGATACCGGGAATCCAAGATGGACCATTTCTGATTTCCTGACCTTCATCAATTGGATCCGCCCTTCCAGTGAACTCGGAAAACATATAAAGATAACAAATTTTATTCTTTATTTAGTTTTTGATGTTTTTTTAATTAGAAGGCCATTGCGGTGTTTACTTTTGTTTTCTTTATATGTTTTCCGAGTTCACTGAGATGTAAGATACTGGGCGGATCCAACTGACGAACGTAATAATAAAAAATTTTTAAATAATAATAAAAAAAGGAGCACATTAGCATAAGAAAAATAAAAAAAAAGTTAGGAAAAAAAAATTTAAATAAAGTTAGGAGAATAATAAATACATAAAAAAAAAAAAATCCACGCGGACATTGAGATTGTAATAAAAAAATACAGTAGATATACGGATTCGAACCGACAACCTTCATCATAGGAGTCCTAGACTTTACCGATCAAGTTACAGCTGATAAGTAAACTGAGATGGTTGCATTTCTAACATTAAGCTAAAGCAGAAATCCAATGAAAACAATGCCAAATATTTCAAACATGGGGGGGGGGGGGGGGGGCGTTGGCTCTGAAAATACCCTCCTCCCATGTTGTTTGGACCTCTGAATACGATGGTGAAATCCGTTTTTCGATCCGACCTTCCGTTCGGGAGTTGTTAGGGGTAGACTGACACGGATGGACAGGACAAGCACAATGGCTACTGATATTACAGTTGAGTATCCCTAATGTGGAATTCCGAAATTCGGAACTTTTCAAGATGATTTCTTATCTATGTAGTGAATGCATATGTGCTCATTCATTCTCCTTGAGCTGATGGATACATTTGGTCACCTAAGAAACTGGTAAACATAAAGAAAGTAAAGATAAACTGATGCTAGTTGTTTGGAATCAGAAAGCCGAGGTATTTCTCTTGGTTTGTTATCAACGGCGAAATCCAGGATATTCGTTTTGTCTAACCTTAGACAACCTTATATTATTATAATACCTATTTGGATATTGGCCTAACCTTTCATGTTCTGTGCAGATCATTAAACATTGGCCGATAATCGCTTCATTACTCTAATCTCCAATTGGTTTTTCGGAATATAAGATGGAATAGGATAGGTAGTAAATAAAAGTCATAAACTACACAATACGCTGTTCTGATTGACTGAAGATGACTGCAGTTTCCCGTGAAGGACGGGTCCAGGGGAGTCTTACTGCAATTCATACTGTCCGTATCATGGCCTTGGTCCATTTTCACACAATATATCATTCAGAAACTTCTGCCGCCACTTATTATAAATATCTAAATTTATAATGTTTTTTGTTTATTTCATTTGTTAAGAAAAAAATAACTTTTTATGAAAGTAAATATTTTTTACTTCTCTGTACCACTACCACGTCATACTCTAAAATCCGAAATGTTCTCTGTCCAAAGTATTCCGGATGAGGGATACTCAACTGTATCTGTTATTCGAAACACGTTAATAGTAGAAATTTACCATTTCTAAAAGTAGTAAATTACCTTTCTTACTTAAATTATCTAAACCATTTAATTTTAATAAAATCAAAGCTGGAGGGCGAGGATTACTGAATGAATTAAAATAATAGCAGAAGTAATCCATTGTTTTGCTTCTAAGATATTTCTATGGAAGTTGGTTTCTCGCGCAAATTTCTCGATAAGGACCAACACGGAACAAATTTCAACTATAAAAATTACGTTACTATTTAACCCTAGAGATCATGATACGTTTCAAGAATACTAATCAACCGTTGAAAGTTATTGGACACGTGGATATATACTCACTTACTGACTGATTTTATGAACGTTATTATCTGAAGAAAACAAGTAAAAAATAACATTAATTTTTATAAAAATTTCATAAATCGTCCTGAAAGGCAAATAGGTTAAGGGATAGGAATAAGAGATTGCATGAATTGTTTACGAATTCTTCGTAGTAACTTCGTCATATGAATGTCGCAGCATGTCTTCTGGCGGTAGTTTTTTCTTCCCCTTGACTAACATTACAGTAAAGGATAATGGTTCACTGTATTCTACTAACGTTGAACGAGGAAGACAAGTTTGGATTAAGGGAGCATCAGCGAAAGAGGAAATAAATACATCAAATATCTGATTATCGTTGGAAATTTCTGTTATGACGTAAATAAATTAACAAAATTAAAGTATGTTTGTAATGATGCTTTGAGATCAAGACTGACAAACAAAGAAAGAGATATATCCATACAATTAAAGGACTTTACTAATAGTATAATAAAATTGTATACCAGTGGAATAATAATAATGCTAATTAAGAAGCTTATTTTTAACTTAATTAAGTAACTTTTAATTCAATGTAACAATTTTAATTTCATCCAAAAAATAAGCGATTTTATTATCTTAATTATTGAATCCCTCTTTGCTGTAATTTAATAAAGTGCTGGTAGAATATCTTCTTTAAGACTCCATGACAAATTGGTTGACTCCAATTATCTGACATTTAAAAGCATTAAAACGAGTAAATATATAATCATATATTTTACAAAGCGAAATATAGAGGTCTAAATACAACAACTTCTACACCACATTGTAAGAAGAATAAAAAAAATCAAAAATTCTGTTACTTTTATAAAACTTTGTTTTGTTTAATGTTTTTGTTATTTAGAATTTCTTTGTTCTTTTAAATTTTTAGTTCTTTATTTTGTTTTTTTTAAAGTGAAGAGAACAACTTTCTTCTGTAGCGTTTTGACTTAGCAAACGTTGTAATTTAACAAATACAATGTATATGACTGTAATACTTAAGTTAATAAGTAGTGGATATTAGTTTTTTTAAAAAAAAGAAATCCCAAATAGGAAATGACCTAAAAATCGTCGAAAAAAATCACGTTTTTCCGGTCGGGACAAAAATAAATGAGACAAAAATGTCTTTCCAAAAGCCACACGATCGATTTCCACGACAATTAATATTTAAAGAGGCAATTTGGGGTTCGATATCTTAAAGAGAAAGAAATGAGATCTTCATATTCTCCAGCCTCTTCCTGCACGACATTTAACGACCAGACTAAGGACTCCCCACAATGTAGCCGACCGATGTCCCATAATATTTATCATGGACGTAGAATTTATTGATAAGCCTAATGATTTAATAAAAGAAAAATTTAAAAAAAGAAAAAAAAATCGGAGATCTGACGTTTCTTTGAGGAATAATCATAGTTGTCTTATATTCCTTCAATATAAAAATAGATATCGCGGGAGATCTCAGCAAGCAACCGACCGATGTTCATGATATTTAACATGAATTTCAATGGATTCCATGTTTTAAAACATAGGATCGGGCTCCGCGTGCCCTTGAAGCAGAATCACCAAAAAAACCAGTTTTAATGACTGTTCTCAAGATGTAGTTCCTATCTAAAATCTCAGCAACGACAAATGACCCCTGGCATTTATTGACCCTGTTTTTCGATCGATCCGTTTGGGAATCTCAATTTTATGATTTATTTGAATTGTATTAACGCAGCTGAATAACGTGTGTTAGATCCTTTTAGTTTCTGTAAAAAGGGAACTAGATAACCATTTTTTCCCGTTGCAGTGGCGTGTTTTATTGCCTTCATTCTTATTTAAACGTCTTGCCTTCTTCCAAATGTGGGAGGAATGGCTTCTTTTCCTTATTTTAAGGCTGCTTTATCTTTGTGGCAAGAGCCGCACTCACTTGGCGCTTTGTTTAATATGCCTGCAAGCGATACGTCGATCCGCCCGGATTGACCGGAATGGGCGCCTGGTGCTCCGGAACGATGTCCGGTAGCCGTGAGATATGGGTGAACGAGCGGTAGAGCAAGTGTCCGCCGCGTGGGAGGGAGAACTTCTCGGCCGATAATTGAATTTGGAAGAAAAGGCAGCTGTTCTCTTCATTGATCGTGCCTCAGCAGACCGGACTGGGAATCGTGGGAGACACACAAGTTAATAGCAGCTGATACGCTTTTACTCGGGAGTTTTAAGTATTTACAGAATAACAATAAAAATATAGAAAATAATTACTTAGAAAATATTAATAGTTTTACTTCAGAACCTTTCTGCGAAGAGCAAATTTAATATGACATTTTACAGGCTAAGTTAAAGCTGTAGGAGATAAGGCTACTATTATCGCCAGCGAAAAGTTGAGATTGAAGGCCAATCCGATGTTTGCTCCCTTAATTCCATGGTAAGAAATCCAGTATCCATTTGATTGAAGTCTTGATAAATCTTGTGAATATCTTGTGGAGAAAAAGGCAGAAATCCCCAACCTTCGCTTCGCCTGGAATTGAATCCTGTTCTTCCAGCCCGCAGACGAGAGCGTTACCACTTGAATGCTCTTTGAAAGATTATCTTATTTTAATTTTTATAAAGTTTTTAAACATTGATTTTATTCAAATAATGAAGATTAGGAAGCTTTCTCTTTGTAAAGTCCACATAAAGACAAAAAAAAAAAAAAAAAAATAATAGACGACTTTTTATGCTTTAAATTGCAGTTTCAGTTCTATTCAAAGATGCAGGACATGTAAGTAAATTCAACGTTAAAGCTCCTTAATCACGAAAAAAAATCAACAACAAGTTAGTAACCAGGAATTTTAGTGATAGATATTCATTGCGAGATCTGTTTGGTGCTGATGCGCTAATTGCTAAGGATTAAAATAATAAATAAATAAATAAATAAGTCTTTATACTATTAGCACAATAAATAAGCAAATAACTATGCAGAGAAGGTAAACATTTGCTGATAGGTTTAAATACTAATTCTTATTTGGAACAACATTCTATTTCTTATGCGCGAATGTACAAAAATTGCCAGAACTTAATAATTGGCATAAACTATTTATAAATATACAGTCGATTTTTCTTTGCCGCTACACATTCAAGTGGCTTATAGAAGATAAAGAAAGCAAGTCGGAAGTGCGATTTGTGATTTTTATTTTTATATTCTTTATTTTTTTTAATTTAATGTCTTTTCATTCCATTGAAATTGGATCTAAATTAATGCAGAAAACCGTTCTTCGAATTCTTCCATTTTTCAGAATCTCGACATCTAGCGGATAAAAGCGAAAGCTTTGGCAATGGCATTTATTGACTCAGTAAGACTTCGTCGATATTGTCTGCATTTCAACGTGTTCCTTATCATCTGATTACTTATTATTATTATTACTATTGACCGAAAATGGGAAACCTTACTTTTCAACTTGATTTAACTAGTGATAGTTTATCGATTGTTTGTGGTCTATCTTAGAAAACACGAGCACGATTGTTAGGAAACCAAGTGATCCTCAGAAATTAAAGAAAATAAAATAAAAACAATAATGAAATATGGAATTCAAATCCTTGGACAGGTAAACGCTCACTACAAATTAAAATTGACCATGGAAAAAAAAAATATTAAAAAAATCTCTAATGGATAAAAGGAAAAGAACAGTTCATAATAAAATGACAAAGAGGTGCCTTTTGAGTCGTGCTAAGACCTGGGATAGCTGTTTCGAGCTAATTTAACTCTCCTCAGTTAAGGCTATCCAGCAAGCACAAACTCAAAAGGCATACGAGGGGGAAAAAATTATCATTTTATTAAGAGCACTATTATTTAAGTCTCTAAATTTTCTCATCTCTAAAATAGACCTTTCCCCACCCCCGATAAAACAGCTCGGCCGATTTTCTTTAAACCTTCGTACGATTTTTGTGCCAACTTAAACCATAATTAGGATTATTTTTATTATGATCCTTCATCCTTGAGGGGAAAAAAATCAAAACAAAAAAAATCACTTTAAATTAATATATTAATTTTATTCTTACATACAGGGGTATTTAAAATATGAATGTGATTCATTTGGTATTGTTTGGAAAATTAATTCTATCTGTGCATCGTAAAATGAAAGGAATTTATGATGGCTCTATAAAAAAATTCATATTTCATTATTGATTGAGCATTCGAAGCATGCGAAGTCTCACCAGTCCACTTGAACGTTTGTTTTTCTCTGTTTGTTCCTTGGTCTTTTTCAACGCTCATTACGTTAAAATAGTTGGAAGGATTTTCATAAAATTTGAAACGTAGCTTACTTACGGTCTAATTTAAAACAGGAGCATGATTACTTTAATCTCCATCCCACTCTTGTCCTCAGAATTGACTCATATGTGAGAATTGTGAATTGTGGATAAATTAATTAATAAAACTTAAATTTATTTATTGCTTCTTTGCGCGGGGTAATAATCCACAGAATACAAAAGTGTTTAAAGTGTTGATATATATTGTTAAAGTAGAAAGGCAACGCATTATCATTCAACAAAGATATAATGCATTGAATGCTAAGTGATTGAAATAATGTTAGACGCTATGGAGTAAAAAAGAAACAAGTTTCGAAAGAAGAAACGAAAAACATGGAGAGAGATCACTATGCCAAAGTGAAACCAATGATCTCTGAATAATATGCCATCAGTTAAACAATGTGAATTTATTAACTAAACTTTTTATTAATAGTTTATTTATTAACTATTAATACCTAAATTTATTTATGGTATTAATATATGACTTCTGTTGATAAAAGTGTATCGTGAATCTTCAAAACGGAGACTCCGTATTCCATATTGGAAGTGATTTCTTAATGAGTGATATCGTGGATAAAGATTATGTCCTTTCCATTATATAATTCATCGAACATTTGCAAGATAGAGGTAAACTGTAATTTAATTAACCAGAACTTTTTAGTATTCCAGGAAAGTTATTTAAACAAGAATCAGGATTTTCGCAGATGATAAGGAGACTGAAAATAGGTGTAGGTATTAGAAGAAATTAATGTAGAGAAGATTTAATGATTTAAATGTAATATAAAGATGAGAATTCTGTTTATTCCTTTTTAATCCAGGCGTCTTCATAGTTACATGCCTATAACTTAATACCTCCAAATAAATATTTAGCCAAACATAAGGAATAACAACATCCACAATAATCAGTCTCTGCCACGCATTGAATAACTTTCCAATGCGTAATTATTTCCAATCTTAAGTATTTCCAATCTTAAGTACCTGATTTTAAGTATTGAAAAGTGGAAACAAATTTTAAATGTAGTTCGATAATGAGAAATACGATCTAAAGTAAAGTAGTATTTCTTTTTATTGGATGGAATTTGAGTTATCAAATCTATATTTTGGAAGGTAATTATAGTTACGATAACTTTGGTAGCCCTTGAATCAATTTTTGATATAAAAGCTTTACGACAAATTAACGAAGGCGACTTTTCGAAAGCTAATGTTTCACTATGCAATCCACGGCAAGCATTTACCTAGTGTTATAGTTGTCGTTATTATTATTATTATTATTATTATTATTATTGTTATTTAATTGCAAATATAAAAGCTTGATGACGGATTTTTCTTACTTCACGTGAAAATCGTTCAATATTTCGGCACTCTACCTTGAACCTTCCTCAGTAAAAGTGTGAGAATTACGTTACAAAAATAATCCGATGTCAATGTATTGGCTTCGGATGATTTCATGGCCTTCTTGTCGATGCCGTCTCTGTAGCACCTTAGACAAGAAGGCCACGAAATGGCCCACTTCACATTAAGATCTAAGTTACATTATTACTGTTAATTGTCAAATTTTATTTTTAGCTTAAAAACTATTGAATTTAATGTTGATTAAATCTATATTACGGCAAAGATATTCTTACCGAAAAGAAAAAGCAGTTTAAGAAAAAATTATCAAATAAATCATGTACTACAGTGAAACAAGGAGTAATTTAAACTTTAAAGGAGTATGACACAAGCAAGCATCTAACTTTAAGAGATCTGAAACTTGGAGGTTCACAACGAGGCTATTCCCAGGGCAAATAGTTGAGTCATATTTTAAAAGTTTTACGGTCCTGGAAGGTTGCTGTAGCAGCAATAAAATCGTGTTAATTTATTGTTTCAACTTAAAGCAATTAATAATAATAAGACTAAAAAAAAAGAGTTTTTTTTTTAAGTAGTTCTGCCTCATTATAGGATATTTTAACTTTCTGGTGAATATTTGGGAATTGTTTTAAAAAAATGGTTAAACATTTGTTAAGCTTAAAGTTAGGCTTTACAGAAAGTTCGAATGATGGAACTCAGAACATTACACCAACACAATCTTTGAGCAATAACAAAGCCCAATAAAAATCAGTTAGTTGTTCACATCGAATTAATTCTGTTTGGAAATTCTGTTGAATCCCCAGCTTCTACTATTTTTATAGATCAAGATGTAAAAAGAGAAAAATTATATGAAGTAAAATTTATCTATCCATTATCGGATCAATAATAAAAAAAGCAATACTATTTTGGAATGGGAGGGTTAAGGTCCTAGCCGTTCAAACAACAACAAAAAAGTCGTGTCTTTTCCGAATGGTTTACAGCGATGAATTTTTCAACAACACAAAAATCAGAACCCCCCCCCCTACCGCCATAAGCTAATGTGTCTACATAAGATTGTGGTAGTTAAGACTCGTGTATAAGGTGTGTCATTGGATTCAAGAGACAGGATACGAATGATAATTTGCTCCATCCACGTTATCATCCTGAGGCTCACGTATTCCTTTTGTTCAGGGATCGGGTTCTTACTTCAGATTAACAGGACTTTTTTTTTTTAATGAGGTTTGTTAAAATTGATTTCATTATCTGTTCAGCAGAGATTTTCATAGACAATGACTCTGGCTACAATAAAGTACTGGTCCACAAAAGGTTTCTCCTAGCTATTCTTACACGCCAGTCCGTATTCTATTGACCAAGGACCTTTGAAACCTAAACCTCCATGGTCTGCCTATGCGCTTTAAAGTTTTTATTCCCTATACATAAAACAAATATTGGGTTTTTCTGCCCGCTACTCCTCCAAAACCATAAGAGACAGAATTACAAATAAGGTGTCGAATGTTAGGTATAGTATTGAGCCTGCATTTCATTTTTTATCCACATGGGTCAACCGTAAGTCACGTGAAGTAAGGTCAAAGGTTAAACCGTTCAAATTTTACAAACAAACCAAGGGTTTCCCAATGGGCTCACCAATATCTGGCACATTATGTAACCTATTTCTAAACTACTTTGAAAACAATTTGTTAATTAAACTAAAAAAACCAAATTTTGAATACTTCAGGTATGTAGATGACATACTTATAATATGGTTTGGCACTATTAGACAATTTAACTTATTCTTTGAAAACTTAAATAAAAGCTCCACTGATTTAAAATTTAAAAAAGAATTAGAAACAAATGGTGAGTTGAAGTTTTTAGACATCAAGTTAATAAAAAATAAAAACAAAATTGTAATGGAGCACTACAGAAAAGAATTTCAAAGTGATCATGTATTAAATTACCAATCAGGCCATAAAGCTCATATAAAAAAGAATATTGTTGAAAATTGGTTAAGAAGATTAGATTGTAATACCAGTCTTGAAAATGTGTATAAAGAAAAAATTCATGATATGACTACCCTCCTTAAGAAAAACAATTATCCAGAAAAATTTATCAATGACCAAATTAAATCTTACAATACTTTCAAAATTAAAGAAATTAACAAATTTGAAAATAGAATTTATATCCCTTACCTTAATAACAACAGCTTTTGGTTACAAACTTTATGTAAAGCTTACAACATAAACATTGGATTTAGATATAATAATAAAATTAAAAATTTGCTATGTAAAAAAGTTTATCAACATGATTATAAGAAAGAAATGGGTTTAATATATAAAATCACTTGCCAAACTTGCCAAAATTTTTACGTGGGAGAAACCAAAAGAACCCTAGCGGAGCGAGTGTCCGAGCACTGTAGGGCCTTGAAAAATAAAAACAAAGACATATCAGACGTAGCATATCATTGCATAACGAAAAGCCACGTTATGGACACAAATGTCCAAATTTTATATAAAGAAACCCAATTAGGCTTAAGAAAAATATTGGAAAGTTGTGTTATTAGAAACTCTAAAGAAAAAAATTTTAATAGGTATAAAGGAGCTATAGTAAATTTTAATACCATTGTACTTATTAGAGATTACTTAAAATTTGATAACCGTAAAACAACCAATATTAAGGAATTAAATTATTAACAATATTTTGAAAAATTATAGATTACAATTTATAAGTCAGATTGTAAACAACAATTAAATTTGTTGTATCACCATGCTTTATTTATTTACTTTTTTTGTAACAATAAAATTAGTTAATAGTCACTTTGAGATGTTTAAGCATATTGTATCAACAATTAATTTTATTAATAGTTCATGTTTTTAAACCAATGCTGCCAAGCTTATTCTTAATTCTGTTATACCTATATTATTGACTTGAAAAAAGGAATATGTACAGTTCCTGAAAATTTGTCTCCCTTATTAGTATTTTAATAAATATTTTAATACTAATGCAATGTATGGAAGAGTGTGTTTCTATCTAATATTTTTGATATGGAAAGAAAGAAGATTGTGGAAGAATTTGGTTTAAACCGTTCATTTTTGGTCGGCTTTCCTACCCCACATACGACGGGCACGTGACCGTGGATTCCGAGATCATTTTCTCAGACAATAACTACCTTCTCTGAAAAGCGTTTTCTACAGCAGAACGCAACATATTTCCAATGAGATCTCAATAACGTACAGCGTTATTCGGTTTTTTAATGTTACTAAGCTATCCACGCCTACTTGGTACACCAAGCTTTTCGAATATCTCCATAACCAAAAGCTATAGGGAGTCAGATCTGGCGAACGGGCTAGCCAGCTCGACTTCTGTTTTCTGTGAAATGATGCCGCAATACTTGCTGTACACCCAATCTAATGGACTGCTCCATCCTGCATAAAAATGGTGTATCCGAGGCATCCATCCTGTTGAAGTTGTGGAAAAACAAAATCAAGCAGCTTCCCTTGATACCTCACAGCATTGACGGGGCAAGTCACGGGATCATTTGGTGTTATTTCTTCAAAAAAGTACGGACCGATGATGAACGAAGCAGTGACTTTCGATGAGTGCAAAGGAATCTGCTGAAACACATGAGGATTCTCCAATGCCGTAATTCTGTGTGTTTACAATTCCATTAAAATGAAAATGTGCCTTAACAGTCCATAGGATGTTCCAAGGCCGTGCATTCTTAACTTCCATTCGTTGAGTTAGGAACATCAGAGAAAAGTTCAGACCCGAGCGTCCGCATCTCCTCGAAGCAGTTGTTGAGTGTGGCTGATCTTATATGGAAAAAATTTCAGCAGTTTACGCATAATTTTTAACACCGTTGCATACTGCTTGGATATTGCCCGTGCACTGCTGGACGTGTGCGCACCGTTTGGTTCCATTGCAGCAGTTGCAACTGTTTCAAAGTCATTGGTTTGATGTCAGTTTGTGTCTTTGTCCTGGCAACACTTGTAACGATCCGTATTTTCAAATTGCAAAATCCTTTTTCGCAAATTAATTTGTCGTTGGGCTTATTCTTACATTCTTCAACCTCGAAGTATTCCCGAAGTGCGACAGAAGCAATGTTGTTTTTTGATAGCAAAGTTTCACCAGCAAACCACGATCACGTAAACTTAGCATAGCCAAGGTTTAACATCAAAGCACAACCGCGCAACCACAGCACATCAGTCGGACATAACACATGCTGTTCATTTTCATCTTTTTATATCCTTCAATCTACGACGTTAGTTTACTGCAATCTGCATGTTTCCGTTCTTCCAGCGCCATTTATTCCCCTGGTGGCGAAATTTTGAACTATTTTTTATCCCTTTAGAATTCAAAACCACATGATCTAAATAGTGTTCACACCAAATTTGGTTGAGTTTGGCCGAATAAGTTTTTGGTAATTAGGCCTCTTTAATTAAGGCCACCCGGTATATTATGAAAAGTGAAGTGAATCAATATTTTTTTTTATTTATTTAGCTGCAATAGAAATAAACGCGATTTGTTTTTTTATTCATTCTTATTCGTTATCTTTTAATTAGTCCAAGAACGACATTAGGTAATCGATTACTTTCTTCTTGACTTTTGTTTGTTTACGTTGATCTTTCACTTTGAACCTAACCGTATGTGACTCAAGGGAACAAGAACTAATTTTATGAGTCAAACAGGGTAATTTTCGAATGCTCACACAACAAGACTCGTGGGATTCGTATCGTAAACGTTACTGGACGGTTTCCGTGACTTACTATCAAGAGCCTTACTGTCTCTTCTGAATGGTTTTCAACATTAAGACACTATTATCGTTAGTGACAGACTCTGTCAATCTGTGTATTGTTGTCATTACGTTCAGATGTCCCTTATTTCTCACTATGCAGTCATTGATTGCTAAATTCCTTGAAGTTTTGAAAACTACTATCAGTAATAAAGAAAATTTACTATAATAAAGGCGTAATTAGAATTACGATTGTTTTTATTTACGAGGAAAAAACTATAGTTTGTTATAATAATTAGTTGAACCTGTACCTTTTTTATACTTTAGAGTAATTTTTCTTTGTTCCTTTCTTCCATAGATAAAAAGAAATATACAGTAAAATTTAATAAGTACTAAATAATGTAAAGATATTGTAATGTTGTACATGCATTGTAATACAATATTACATAATGTAATATTTAATATTTATGTTTACGTATTTTCAGATAAATTAATATTAACATAGACATCATTAAAGGAACGCTTGGATTTCTCTTAATCTACGCTCATTAATCACAACTAGTTGCGACCCGTGAAATATTCACGGAAGTAAAACAAATTCCACATTTTTGAAAAAACACAAGATTGAAAAAGATATTCTAAGCTAATTTTTTTAGAAGCCATGACTTCCATAACAGCTGACATGTAATTTGAATATCGGCTTATTTGTTAAAATAATATTGTAATATTGTTAAAATAAGAAAAAATAAAAAATTGATTTACCACTTTCGTAGTAGCCAGCGCTGCGGTTTCTCATTATGAAACATGATGGCAACCTGCTGCCCTAAAAGAATAGGCTCGTCGAAATTGAGGCAATATTAACGGAAGTAAAACAAATGCTACATTTTTGAAATATCCTGACATTTTCAAATATCCTGAAAAACACAAGATTGAAAAAGATGTTCTAAGCTCATTTTATAAAAACCATGACTTCCGCAACAGCCCACATACAATTTAAATGACTAAGCCAAATTTTGTTAAAATAAAAGAAAATAGAAAATTGATTTACAAGTTTCAACAATTATAATAACAATAACGAATGTCCAACAGCCAATGCCAATAATCCTGTCTGGGCAACACACGTGTTGCCCTACTTGTTGAGTAGTGAGCGAGCGGCTACACAGCCGAAGTTATGTAAAAACCGAGGTTTTACAAACTCTCTGATAAATTTTGATGCATGAACTTCATGCATTTCAGTGTAAACTTCATTTATGTGGGAAAGGAAATCTCAATACGCTGATAATAATTAAACTCATTGTTTAGATTCCATTGCTTTTCAATGGGAATTTTTGTCTTCTTTCTCGCGCTGATTTCTCGACAAGGACTCATTCGGAAAAGATTTCAAATATAAAACTGAGATCGAATATGCATCTCATGTTTCAAGAAGATCCATCCAGTGGTTCAAAAGTTATGACTCATTGGATGACTCTCATTTTTCCATTGGAAAGTTGGTTGATAAGAGTAAAAAAAAAATACACCAATAAGTTTCTTTCGTTTGATAAAGCAATCGGGAATTGTAATGCAATTGTAAAAAATCCAAATATCTCTTAGAATTCAGAACTGCTTCATAAGATTTTCGAGGAAATCAATTTCAGTGTTTCCTTGGCAACTTCATTATTTCATCAAATTCGAAATATAATAAAGATGCACCAGAACAATTATTTCTATGGAAAATAAATTCAATAGCATTCTGTTTGGTTTCTCGGGAACCAAGAAATAACGACCTTAGAATGGTATTTCCAGATTAAGTGGAATTAAGTTTATTTCTTCATTTCATATTATTATTATTAATCGGCCTATTATCTGATATCTATCGTACATCCGGTAGCCCAGTGCTTTAAGCTCTCGACTGCTGTGTGAGGCGTCTGGCTTGAATTCCCGCTGTGGTCAGGAATTTTTTTGGACACTGTTGGTTCTCCTCCAGACATCCCTAGGGTTCAACCAGCCCTCTGTCACCACGCTTACTGGGTTTCTTAATCGGGATTAAGTTCGGCGAGCACGGACTGACCATATGACCTCAGTAATGCCGTTGGTCACAATCATTAGGAGCGTAAACTCCCGGATACCCAAAGACCTCTAGTGGAACATCTTTACCTGGTATACTCGCATAGTTATAAAAACGGACTAGGCATTCATTTTAAGGTGGGGACAGTGCCTTTTTTTTTAAGTTGGACTGTAACAGAGCTTAGTAACAAATTTTATAATATCCTTCTAGTCGTTTTAGCATGGACAAACAAAACACATACCTAAAGTACAAATACTTTGTATTTTCTCATTAGAAAGGATAGGTAAAGAGACATTCGTGTCTGCATGTTTATTTATTATTCTTTATCATTTTTGAATTAACAAACGGATCTTCTTGAAACTTTGCATGCAAAATTTACAGGCATCAGATTATTTCTATTTTCTATTTAACATTTTTTTGCATTGACAAATTTAAGCGGCTGTTAAGAATTGGAAATTTGGTGTAGCAGTAGATCTTTCAAAATTCTTACAGTTTCGTCTTCAAGATTTTCTCTGGAAATTAAAATCAAAGCTAGCTAAAAAACAAAAATATCAATTTCAGTAAAGGCTTTAAAAAAAAATTCGAGACAATAAAATAAATAAATAAGGGAATTTAATTAAGTTAATTTAAAAATGAGACTCCTTTAATAATCTTACCTGTTATGAAAAATCATCGTAACAATTCTAAAGCAAGGCAATTAATTTTTATGTGAATTATTACAAATCATCATAGTCTTATTTTTAACTTAAGAAAATGAAACTCATCAAATCACTCAGTCTGTGCGTGTGTGTCTTCCTTTAATACCTTTCGAATGGCTGGATATTTTTCTTGAAACCTGACATATATAATTTAAAGAAGTATTTAAGTACACTATTTGAATTTGTGTCTGTGTAGGGCCTTGTTGAGAAAATCAGGGTGTGAAGATGAAAAAAAAACTTCTTTAAAAAGCATTAGAAGCAAAACGAGGATATCAGATAATAGGTGTAACTAATCAGCTAATTCTGTATGCTTTGATATGGTTTTAAGTAAGGAATGTCGATTGAATTTTATTTTTCAGAAAAGGGAAAATAATCTATTATTTACATTTTCGTTACCGTACTATAATGTCGTAGTATACCGTCAGCAATCCATCCTGTAGCTAGGACTGAGCATACAGTGCTAGGGAGCTCTAATTTTGAAGATAAACATCGTATCAAATCTGGAAGAAACACGTCCACACTTTAGTGAACAGTTTTAATAATCATCGTTGAAGAGAGGGATAAGTGAGGACCAACATAAATGTATCTTAATTTTATATCGAATCTAAAGATATCACGTAAGAAATTTTAAGAAAATCCGTTGAGCCGTTTTAGCGTAACGCGGTTAGTGACAACCAAAGAAGAAAAATGTTAAGCAAGACTTCGTGTATCAGTTGACAAATGTCAGCCTTTTTTTATGAATTTAAAAATTGTGTAATAATATAAAAAACGATAATAATTATTTTAAGCAATTAGGTTTTGAGTTCTTTCTAGAGCTTTACCAAGTTTTTCAATTTAAAGTAACTTCCATATTGTCAATTCTCAGCAGTGCATCTTCGAAGGAATGAGTTTTTTTAATCCGATCTGTTTTAAAGAATATGTTCCGCAATATAGCCTCTGATTGCTCACTTAGTAAACATTGTCTACAACAATGTCTCTTCGCGAATGAATTCGTGTTACAACTCCCTCTACATTCAGTTGCCCTTTCTTTTTAATCCCATTCTTCTATTCCGGCAATTCTATCTTCGGAAGAATGGTTTATTTCACGAGGAAATATAAATCCCAATTCCCAATATATTTTCTCCATTATTTGGAGGGGTTCTGCTCCCAAGGGACGAGGAGGGGGGGTGGTTGCCAAAGCCTTGTACAATGAGTGGCTCCGCCTACCGTCGTTAAGGAGAGTCCCCGAGGATAAGGAAATGGCAGTAGTCTTCATTTAAGACAACGATCACACAAACCAATTCAGAACGAAAATGGACGTACACTTTAAAATTCATGCAGGGCTTGAAAAGGAAAGGATTCCTTTCACTGTAACTGATAGAATTTGATGTAATTTATCGTAGTTGGGATACATTCAACATTCGGAAATAGAGACAAACCATTAAGAGGTAAAATGTAAGTGGAATGTTTCGAAAATATATCGAATAGCCAATATAAGTGTCTTTCTGACAATCTTAAAGATTAGATGTTAAGTTGGTTTGAAAGAGTGGAAGTCCTAATAAAACGAGTTACAATACAAAAACAAAGTGATACCACGTGGCTTGGCTATTTCTTAAACGTAGCCAAGAGTTTTTGCTACTCAGGAGGTCGGTATTGGTATCTTTGCTATTCAGGAGTTACTAGGTGTACTTTTAGCGATTCCGCATATGAAGCGAGGGAGCTCTTACGGTCATTTGTCGCCATCTCTGCAGTGCAAACTATAAGTCGGATAGGCATGAGTCATATCTTCTTAGAAAGCTTATGACTTATAGAAATGTAAAAAGTATGGTTCCTGTCTGTGATAACCTTCTGTCTCATAGAAAGTGTCTTAAAATGAAATAAGTACAGACACTTAGCGCTAAGATGTAGTTTACATTATGAAACCGTGTTTTTTGCCTTGTTTTGATTAGTTTCTTTGAAAGATCATTAAATCGTTTTTGAGTATGTGTAAGTCTGTCATAATCATGTCCAGGAATTTGGCAGTTATGGAAGGGGTTACGATTATTCTCGTCCTTTAACCAGAAAAATAACCGTTCTATGATTTTCGAGATAAGAAACATGGTAACTTGCTGTGTTTTGCCATATATAACATACTGAGGTGGTTTTTCGTTGCTTTCCTCAAGAAACCAATATAGTATGGTTCCGAACTTGAAGAGAAATAGAAGATGAAGCAGACAAATACAGGAAAGAAAGTATACATCCATGTCGGTTCCGGGATTAGAACCCTGGTTCAGACACATTAGCCCTGTGACATAGCGAAGCCTTAACCACAAGGCTGTGGCTGAATGGCGTTCGTCTTTTATCTTAACGTAATTTTCTGTTGAGTCGATGCATTGAAAAGGAAATATAAAAATAACGTTTGAGAATTTGCCAAAGGTCCGGCTTTCCTTATTAAACTTGCATTTTTATGTGCGGTGTTCATAGTCGAATTAACAAAATTGATACCCAGGTAAGTGGCTTCAATTTTGTTAATTCGTCCGGCTTTCCTTACTTCACTTTTCTCAGTTCAGGAGTTAATTACAAATATTATCTTATTGTTAATCTTCTTTCGCCAGGATTTGAATCCGGGTTCCGACACATCTGTCTCAAGGTAGGCTAGAGCACTACAAATTTCAAATGTTTTGAAGCCCTATTTATTGTAAACAGACAATTCTCGGTTTACGAACGAGTTTGTTCCAAGCCGTTGTTCGTTATATATATATTCCTGAGCTTTTAAAATACGTATCGTAGCTAGTAGTCATTTTACAGTATTTAAACCATGTATTAAATATCGAATGGTCTATGCAGTATGTTTTATTATAATGCATATACTCGTTTATCGATAAGTGACGAAAAATAAATTAAAAAAGAATAAAAAGCAAGATCTCGTACTTATTAAAAACATAATGAGTTAAAAAAAAAAAAAAAAAATATGCGTATTAATATAACATTTGTGCATATACAGCATTCAACTTTTATTCGTCAATATCTTCGTCAGAGTTTATATTTTCCTCAGAAGTGACACCAGGTGCTGTTAAGTCTGATAATTGAGAGGCCCAGTGGAAAAAGGGCACATGCCACCTCTATATGGATTTTGATTTTTTGCTATTGTTGAGTAGATCCTGCCGTCTAGTATCTATTCTATTAACCATCATCTTCAATCGCCATCTACTTTCACTATAAGTTTAAATATTTACAAGAAGATGCCAACTCTCCACGGGCAATTACTTTTTCTAAAACTTGCTTTCCTGCAAAATTTTCATTTGGTGGCATGTGCCTCTTTTCCACTGAGCCCCTCAATTCTAAAATGGCGTGACAAGTAAACAAACAAACATTTTTTTTTTTATTGGCTTGATTAGTTTTTATTAACCAACAACAGTTCAGTAGAATTATGATATAATAATTTTCTGATAATTCTTGTAATAAATATAATTTTTAGAAGTTGTCTTGTCTTGTCTTGAACATCTTAGGTATCGACAATGATTGTCTGTTCCTAGCTCTGAAGATGATTTTGGTCTTTCCATCTTATATTTGGTCGTCCTCTGTCTCTTTTTCCTTTGGGTTTATATTTCAAAATTAAATTTGGAATCTTATCGTTGGACATCCTTTCAACTTGGTTAAGCCAATTTTTTTGGTAATTTTGAATTTCTTGAATTAAACTTGGAGTTTTAAGTTGGGCTCGAATATCATTATTTTTCTTTTTGTCGAGACGTGTAGATCCTAATAAAGGTCTCAAAAATTTCATTTGTGCAGTTTCCAATCTTTGTTTGTTTCTTTGTTTCAATATCCAGGTTTCATTCCCATATTTAATTTCTGCTTTGGCTATAATGTTATGTAATCTTAGTAGTGTTTCTTTCGTCATTTGTTTTCCAAATCTTCTTCTAATTTTTCCATTCATTCTGTTGTATGTCTGTATGTTTGATATCAGGTTTGCCTCATCATTATAACATGAAATTATGTTTCCTAAATATTTAAACTCTGATACTTCGTCTATTAGCGACTTTAAGAAGTTTTGTATGAACTTAATGTTCATTACAATACCTAAGAATTACTTGTACAGTGTGTGTCTGTATGTATGTACGTACGTATGTATTGTGAATAATATTTTAATATTCAAGCTTCGTTGCAAATAAATTTATTTTTAAATTAACGAAACTTGTTAATGTTAAAATTAAAGATTTATGAATAAATAACTATATAATGTCATAGCAGTGATGTCAACAATTGATCTCCATGTGAATACAAAGAAAAAAAAAGATCGAAAATGGTGTTTATGATGTTTTCCAAAGGAAAAAGACATGTATATAAAAAATACATAAAGAAACTTAAAATAACAGAGTTATGAAATATAAATGGAACGGAAGTAAAAGAATAGTGCCAACCACAGAACATTGTATCTATAATGATGAATAACAGAATTTGTGGAAAACATGAAGATTTCAGCAAAGTAAAAGGAAATTATTTATTAAGATTACGAAGTGATCTGGTTCTGAAAAAGTCACGTCAAGTTTTCACTAAAAACGAATATCTAGAAAGAAATTCTCGTAACTGACTGTTAGGAACAAATATATCGTGAATGCTGCTGTGAAAGAAATTGGTGAATTGTTTTATATGAAGATATAAATATTTATATACATTATAATTTCATAACGATTATGCCAGTTATCATTCAGAATAAAGGTATTAACTTTGGCAAATTATTCATTTTTTGTTTAATCAGCTATTTTATGGATTCGAAGGTTTATTAATAACTATTCTGCGAATTCAGATACATCTTGAAATGTATAAATGTATCATTGTAGTTGCTCAACTTAGTTATAATCTTACATATGTATGTATGTATGTATATATGTATGTATGTATGTATGTATGTATGTATGTATGTATGTAATCATGTGAATGTGTATTCTCTTTTTTACTAGGGTATCACTAGATAATTTTGTAAATGTAATCTATAAAGGCTGTGTTGTATGTATGTACCTAGGTAAGTTAATTACATTGAGTTATCAGTTTCTTAAGTATAAATCTTTACTATCCCACTTACAGGGGAGGGAGGAGTAATAAGTCTATTTCTACGAAACTCAAATTTCACATTTCAAATGAATGGATTCGATCTCCTTCTTAATTCGTTGTCAGTTAAGTATTTGGCACTAAAGGAATGTGGACGTAAGTATTGGATTTCCATGAAAAAAAAATAAATAAAACCAAAATTGTAAAAAGGAATTAAAACAAGAATGAAGAGTCATTAGGACTTTGTATTTGTAACTGAAAGATACTGATAGCTTTTTTTTAAAGGTTAATTAATTAATCTACTTAATGAATTAAGGAACAATTAGTAAAGAATTTTAAGAAACCTACTTTGAGTGTTTTTTTCAATATCAAGCCAACTATGTAAACTCTAATAATTATGTAAAGTTATTAACTTTTTTGCTAATGAGTTCCAAAATGCATAAAAAGTTTCACTACCATCTTATTTAATCACGTTATCATTTATTGCTGAATGCTGAAATTAAAACTTAATTTTCGTTTCGAATATCGTTGATTTCCCCGTGGAACCAATGATTTCTGTGTTTTCTTTCAAATCCTCCGAAGTCGAGGACCAATAAATTTGGTCCGTTTCCCAAATGGCGCCTCATTCTCTCTTCAACGGCAACCACTAATCAAAAGTATGTAGAAGTCGTTGCAATGAAGCAAATCAAACGAAACGCCATAAATAAAGAAAGGCGGATGAAAGACTCATTTTGTGGCCAGCAATTCGTCAATTGCTCGAGGGAATCTCCAGGGGACATTTTACAGCTGTTGGAGGCAATAAATGACACTTTTGGAGATCGAGAAATGCACCGTCGCCATCAAAATCGGGAAGTTATTTATTTGCGCTTCCCCCCCCCCCATACCTTTTTCTTTTTTTTACATTATTATTTCTTTTTTTGTGTAGAATTTGAATTATTACCCGTAAGGGAGGACGTACATCAAAAACTTGTGAAAAACCATTCCCGCTTGAAATAACTCTCCTCCACATATTTTCGCTTCGCCGTATATTTCTTGTAGGCTGCGTTTGCACTGACATTTAATTAGTTTTGAAGGAAAATAAAGTACACAACTGAAAATCATGGGAAAATTTCACCTTCGGCAGAAGGTCGCCAGTGCTCGTAAAGTGTAACAGCTTTAGGCAATACTTTGGAATCAACGAAGGTCTGACGAAATTTGGAAGGCGATAAAGAATCAAACTTTTTCTCTGTGAATACATAAAATCTCTCCTAAGATTTGCTTTCAAGACCTTTGTCTATAATAAACTTAATAGCAGTTATCCTTGATTCTACTCTTATTGGTAAAATTGATAAAATAAAAAGATTGATGAAACAAATTAAAGTAATACGATCACTGGGCCTTAAATACAACTCAAAGTATTCATAATACTTTACTGTTATTGAATGTATACTCTACATATCTTCAAAAATTAAATATGTTTCGGTAAAATCTACAAAATTCTCTCTCTGAGAATTTAAAACTTTGCTTACACACCATTTTTTACTTTCACACCACAGTAATGTAAATCAAGCAAGCGACAGACAAAATATTTTCTTTTTTTTCAACACAGTTAATCATCTTGGATTTTTAAAGCTTTTTTAATAAAATAAGACCTTAAACTGAATATCGATGTCCAGATCATAATGGAAGTTCATGATGTTTATTACATCCAATAAATTTACACCATTTTTAATTGATGTCTGAGTGTGTGTGTATGTGTATTGAGGATGTCTGGTATTCAGAATCTAGAGGGCATGAAACTCGAAAAATAATTAACCCACCTCCACCAAATTTCATATTTAAAAGTTCAGTGCTGTTATCTAGCTCTGATTAAATTTGGTTGTATGTAGGTCCATACTAAGGGCCTCTTTAAATAAGGACCAAAAAATTGAAACAAATATTTCGAAACTACTCCTTATTTTACATTGAAGATTTTAGTGTTATTATCTCATTAGGTTTTGGAATTTGTAGCCGTGAAGTTAATTACTTTCCGATTTTACAGCTTGTTCCAGTTCTGTTGCTATTTCTTATATCAGTTATGTTCTAAGAAGTTATGACTAACTGGCAGTGGCGGATCAAGCTTGCTCCCTGGCTGAAAATTTTGTCCAGGGCTCTTGCATCAAACTGATTTCTGTTTACTAGAAAAAGGGATTATAATCCGGTCAGATATACACCGCACAGTGTTAATAAAATTTTAGAACTCCAAAAAAAAATGCGAATGTGGCGTAAAAAATGCGTACCCACGTTAACTTTTTAATTGTAGTATATTTTTTAATTACATAATTTGGGTCGCATGGCTGCAGCCCAGTCAGCCTCCCCTCCCCTCTTAATCCGCCAGTGCTAACTAATGACATTCTTTTAAAAATTACTGATTTATTAATTGTGTGAATATAACAATAGGAGCGATTTCAGACAATGCAACAGTGGAACTGTACGTAACTACAAACCTTGTTGGTGTTTGCCTATTTATGTACATTGGTCAAAACACTAATGAGAGGAGCAAGAGTTAATGTAAGAAAAAAAAAACATTTGTGAGTGACATTCGACGTAAAATGTTATTTTTATGTAAGATACAGTATACAGTTTACACTTTTACAATCTAATGCACATTATGTGATATGCTGTAGAACAATATGCATACCTGTATAACAAGAAAACGGCTGGTAACTGACCTCTAGAAGGGTGTGTGATCCTCTCGAACGGATGTAATGGATGAGGTTATGGAGAATGGTTTGGAAGTATCTTCGCCACTCCTCAATCAGGGTTTTTTTCAGCGGAGGTATTGGTCTATCTGCAATGTATCTACCAAGTGCGTCCTAGGCTACTCAATGAGATTTAATTCAGGGGAGTATGCTGGCCACTGCATACGCTCAATTGCCTCTTCCCTCTTCAAGAATGTTGTCTACTAGCTGAGCTCCATGAGCTCAAGTGTTATCATTCATGAAAAGGATGAATTACCGACGGCTGCAGCATATAGCATGACAGTAGATCTGAGAATCTCGTCTCTATATCTCTGAGCCGTCAGACTGCAATTTCAGATACAGGTCCGAATGCCCACCTATACTTACGCTGCCCACACCACCATCAATCCATGTCCTCTGTAATGTGATATTTCCTGCACAAAAGCTGAGTTTTTCATGTACCAGACTCCCTCCATATAAGAACATGTTGATTGTCTTCATCAGAGAAAAGAAATTGATTAATCTAATGATAGATTGTACTCAAAGGATGCCAGGAAATGTGTGGACAAAACAGATAAAATTTATTTATAGATTTATATAATTAGAAATTTATAAAGATGATTTGGAAGAACATCCGAGTGAAGGAAGTATGGTAATTTAATATTGGGATCCGATTTAAAAGATTTTCAAATAAAGTGAAAGCAAAAATTTTTGAAATTTCCACAAGGAAAACCAACAGATCCTGTGATATTTTCAAATACGTACAGAATGTTATCTGTTTATATCAATAGGTACAAAATAGCATTAACATCGGTATTATTGGATTTGTGCAATTAATTTTCGCTTATTACAAAATAATGAATTGATTACATTATTAGCTAATAAAATGATAATCAATTCATTATTTTGTAATAAACGAAGATTAATTGAACAAATCCAATGAATAATTAACAAAAGTGAACATCAAGATGACACCCAACAACTATTATATTTAATAAATAAATCTACAATTACGTTAATCTCATTAAATATCTTTTATTTAATGAGTTGACTTTTACATAAAATCAAGTCCCTTTTATTTATATTTCTTTTTCCTATACACACACACACACACACACACATTTTAACCTGTAATATCATTGTTGTTGATATTTTCAAATGCGAACGCGTTAGATCACTTAAATGTCTTTCTTTTTTCTTGTAGCTCAGAGTTTCCTCAACTATGTGTTACTGTGTATGGTGTACACGACTTTCCTGGCGTGTCGATCAGGGGAGCAGGGACTCATTCCCGTTCTGAGGGGACGGGGGTGGAAGTACTTTCTCTTGGCCACTGTCGATGTTGAGGCCAACTATCTGGTCGTCAAAGCATATCACCACACCACCCTCACAAGTGTCCAGGTAAGCAATGACTTTTTTTATAACCACTTAATCTGATAGGAAGCAAGCGGTATAATGGCCTCCAGTATTTACGATGGTACATTGACTAAGCATCTCCTATCTTGAGTTAGACTGGACATTGGGTTTTTAGAAATAGATAATTTAGAAAGATGACAAGTTGCCCCAAAACAATAGAAGTAAAGAACAGAAATATTTCCTAAACATATGTAGATCAAAGAAAATGTAATACATATAAATATTTATATAAAGATAATCGCCCATAAGTTCAAGTTAAGTCAATGATAGAATTGTATATTTGGAAAAAAGCAGCCACAGCATTCTAACCTAATTTCTCGTTGGGCATTAACATTGCTGTGGATGCTTTCCTTTTTTTGTTTTTGTTTTTAATATTTCTTAAGATTTTTTATCTGTATTTAAATTTCTTTATTAATAGCTAACTGAAGTTTAATTTGTGGAATTGTAAACTGTTTATAAACAAGGAACCATATCAAAATATTAGATTAATGTTTGATAGCGACAGAAGGCTGCGATTCCACACATAATAAAAAGAGATCATCACCTGGAGTTTTACGCATGCGTCATTAACTCAACGTGTTGCTGCCCCTGGAAGCTCAATACAAATGCAGATTGCTTTCGCTGCAACACTTCTCTTTACCGAACACTAGCTGCGCCATTTACACAACATTGGCTTTCATAAGGGACTTTCTTATCTTATAAAGCCATTGTAACCTAAATGAACTTACCTTTTTTTTTACATAATGCATTTCTTTTTGCATAAAATATATTTGTTTGCTCTCGATTTACGACGTTTGAGATTTACGACTTCTATTTACAACGGTCGTCACATTAATTCTAGTTTCGTTCTACGAAAACCTGTATCGTATTTTGAAAGAACTATGAAATTGGGTTAGATTCCAAGGAGATTATGGTGATTTCGAAGTGCGTCCTCTTTGTGTTTTTAATTCAAAAACTCAATTGAAATTCGCTTCTTAAACTTCACGGTTGATATAATATTTTTTGCTGAAATTAAACTTTATTATTTATCAATAAATTAGTAATTATAGGGCATGATAAAACAAGAGTTACAAGTTTTTAACAAGAAAGAATTTCATATTTTAGTATTTCAGGCATTAAAGATGCTAATGTATCGTTAGTGTTCATATAATGAAATATCTTTTTATATACCACATCGATTTAACAGTGTGGTCGATACATCCAACTTAAGCCGATGACTATAACCTTACTGATTTCATAACTAAAGAAAGTAACAGAATGAATCGTAAATTTTATATTATTTTAATTAGCTTTGCTTGCTTTTATTTTATTTCTTTTAATTTTTAACTGTCCTTAATATACAATAAAAGCAGAAATCACAAAAATCAAATTTATGAAAAAGAACTGTAAGAAAAAGTCTTACGATCTGATCTACGTATACAACAATTACCCCCAAGTTAAAAAAAAAATTCATAAAAATTGTATATATACACATGCACAGATGACTCCCACAATATGTTAATCCGTATTTATGAAAGAAATTTCTGACTTGCATGAAGTTTGCGGAAAGTGCTTAAGCAAAACATTCGAAATAAGCGTGAAACTAAGGTAAATATGTCGTAGTGGTACCGTAAATCAGTTCTTTTAACTACGTTTGTGCTTAAAATCTTGATCTTTCATTTAATGTCTGTATGGTAGTATAGTATTTAATATATATGTCCGGAGAGGGGAGGACAAATATAACATGTAGCATATAAATACTGAAATACTACATATAACCTATAAAAACTGACTTATGTAAAGAATTGTGAAACCTATATCATTAAACATCTTCCACGACACAAGAAACAAATGTTTAAATACCACATTTATTTCAATTTTTGAAAAAAAAAATGGTTGCCGATCTTTGCCTTAGAATAACAATGTATGAAACCTTGAGCATTGTGAAACGTATTAGTTAATTACAGGAACAGTCTGTATTTTTATCATTTTGGAGTAAAAGTTCGATACAAACTTGAACGTCAATTCCCTAATCCTAATCCTTAATATGAAATTAGTGAGAAGAAAGGTTAGAACAGATTCAAATCTTAATATTCCGATGTAGTATAAAAAAATTAGCATCGATCCGCTGATCTATGATCATAGTAAACTGAAAAAAACTGTTATCTTCTAAAAGCTAACAATTCGTCCATGTTTAATGATATTCTTTAATAAGCATTGGCTTTTAGATTATAGAAGAACTTTCGTGTCAAGAGTGCTGTGTGTTAAGTGGATTGGTAAATAGTTCATTTACCAAGAGATCATCAAAGTCTTCTCAATGTTTTATACTGTTAAATAAAGACATTTCTCTGATAAAAGTTTTTTTATCCTGATAAGTTACATTTAAAAATACTGTATATTTGAATATCTTAGAATGTTTATCACTGCAGGAAAGTTACTTTTCTTTCGTGCAATAATTTGACACGTTAATAAATTTGCGCGAATCCAGGATTTTTCTTCAAGAAATCTTTCCTTGAAACATTTAAGGGCGATTGCTATCATTTAACAGCCTCGTCAGCTTTCTGTATTTTTACCACGATTAAAAAGCCTGCTTTTGTATGTTGAATATACAAGCGTACAAATATTCAAAATGGTCAAACAAATAAATGCAACTAAAGCAGAAACTAAACCAAAACATTTGCGTCCTACTGCAACATAGGCTTGTGGAGTCCTGTGGTTTTTATTGAGTTGCTTCTAATGTAACTGAGTAATTGTCAATACTTTAAGATCAACTTGGAAGATATAAAACAGTTTGATTTTTTTTCCAGTTTTTAATATAATTTATAACTAAGTGGCCTCAAAACTGAAAAAAATGAACTATCAAGTAGGTAATTTTTTAAGCGCTTTATTATTATTTTAAACATCTTCCAAACACTTAGTTTGAATTCAATAATAAACATATTACCTTTGAAACGTTAATTATTAATTAAAGTTATGTAGGAATTAACATTATAAGGTATTCATAAAAAAATAAAGAAAGGAAAAAGAAATATGCATCAGGAAACATCTCTTATCTTTTGATATGAATGATTCCTTCATTTTAAAGTTCTCAGTAATATTAAAGAATGACTTCTTTTAACATAAAGCATTGCTTTAGTTTATACATCCGTTTACAACATTTAAATTTTGATAAAATGTAAAATATCTCATTATGTCCCAAATTGTTAGCAGCAATGCTTTTCCCATCTTTTCTCTGTACTCAGCAATTCAAAATATGAAGTTATGATGTTTGTTTGTTTTTTTTAACCAGCTAATGACCTCATTTACTTTTGGCCACGGCTTCTCAGCCACTTGTGACCCTCAAGATTGATCTGCAGTTCCTGGTGCCTTTCCTCGACATGGATGTTCTAATTTTGTTTTGGGTGGCTGGTATCTCTATTTTTTTTGTTTTGATTTGCTGTTACGACAACAGACTGTGACTGTTTTGTTGACATGGGTTTTGTTGACATTTTTGAAAAAAGATGGTTGCCGACCTTGGCCTTAGAATAACAGCATAAGAAACCTTGAGCATTGTATGCGCTTCAAGTACTGCTTCAGAATAAAAATAATTTCAAGGGCTTTATCATATTTGATGCAACATCCGTAAAAAATTAGTTACGAACACAAAAACACAATTTGAATTATAAGTCGTAAGATATGCACATTAGTAAGATATGTCTATTTATTCACCAAATATGGCATTGATACGTTTTTTGCACCAAAACCCTCAAAATATCAAAATAAAGATTGTACATTTTGCATCACAGCCACCTACTGTTCGTTTTGGTTTAGGAGAGCCTTCAGCGCTTTTGCGCATGCGTCAGGTCTCCTTCGATTTCTTCCAAATAGGGGCGAGGAAGATGGGATGTTTACTTTTTATAGTGTTAGTTTACTAGTAGCTGGGTTCTATTTGCGCTTTTCGGTAAAGAATTATGGAAAGAATAAATACTACTGCAAAAATAACAGGTACTAAAAGAAAAACAGGTTTTAAGAAAGTGCCCATCTCAGCGTATCACCCCTTTGTGGGGTAGAATCGTCTGTATTGTCGTGGTTCTCGGATATCGAAACGGACTGTACTAGAATCATTTGTTTTAAAATATACTGTTTATTTGTTTGGTTTGTTTTTGTAAAACTTTAGATCCTAGATTGATTTCAAATTCTTTTTCTAAAAAAAGATCAATTATGAAAACTTTGCTACATTCGACGGAGATCTGAATTAGCGAGAGTGCTTTTGAGTGTCGAAAGCTCTCAAGATATATAAAAGTGGCTCGTGCGACTGAACAGCCGAAATCTAAGCACAAGTCCTCAAACAAGTATCTCAACAACTGTCTCAAGTAGGACACTGTTTTTCCCCAAAAACTTCACGAGGGAACTTCGAGGAAACTGGATGACAGTAATACGTCTGCATTTCGATTGTTATCTTGTCATCTACAAATCAAAATTGGAATAAATGCAAAACAACGAACAGTAAAAAAACTTCTTAAACATCTTCATTGAATCCATAAACACAATGAATTAGCTTTATTTCACTAACACTAACAGCACATATAGGTAATATAAGTTTTTGTCTAACATGCGTAATGGTTCTTAGTGTAAATACGTAAGAGTAAGAACAAAAATGTTACAGCATATTTTAAGTGAAAACCATCATATCGATCCATCTGTCTGTCTGTCTATGATCAAGATAACAAAACAGCTTATCTCTCAAAGTATATGAAACTGTAATATAAGGCTGGGCTTTTTAATAACGACCCCTATTAATTTTTGTACACATTGGGCCAAGAATGCGAGTAGAGAACACCAAAATGCTTTGGTTTAGAATTCCAGTAACAATACCGGAAAAGAAAAGTTCGCCTACGCCAAATACATGCTATAATTCTCAGTTGATTCTTGAACTGTTCACTTTTCATTTTTCTCAGTTTTACTCTCCAAAACGGCTTTTCGTATTTCCTATATTCTCTATTTCGTGAACTATTGCCAACAAGTTTTATTTTTATTATTCATAAACTTGTTTTGACCATCAGGCCATGAAGATATTCAAAAGTTGGCGCTCCGAAACCATATTTTATTTCAATCCGAAACTCGTATTGATTGGCTAGTTGGTGTCTACTAATTGATTATTGATACCCTGGCTAAGGTGTTTTTCCTCTGGTGAAATAGTCGCTGAACAGTGGCAGATGAAGGATCTTGGCTATGAAAGCGATCCTGGATTTTTTTCTTTGCTGCCCTTTTTTTATTAGTAGTCAACACCTGATTGGTTGTGGCAGCTCTAAATAAAGGAATAAGAAATAAAAAAATGATGGCAAGCAGCAATGAATAATGGATGAAAGCAGATTAAGAGTGGCGGGCCCTGAAGCCTAAGCTTAGATTAGCCGTCAGCGTAGCTCAGTAGCTAAATTAAAATACTGGGAACCATTTTTTTTTTTAGTTTTCTGAGATTTAGGGATTGTTATTCAATTATAGTAATACTTTCCCAAAATAAGTATATTTTGTAAGGTTTGTAATTTATAGTTTCATTTACTTTGAATTAAGAAAAGCTGTTTAAGCTTTAGAAAATAACATTAGCATAATTAAACGCCGGGGGTGGGGGCTGAGAGGTCTTCAAGTGAAATATTAAATAATTACGTAGCTGGGGAGGACAGCAGGCAAAACTTAAAGAGACGGAGCATTCTGTTTCTGTACACTTTTCGAAAACGATATTCCGATCATTAATAAAGGTTGCAATTGTCCTCTTCTACAGATTTACGTCTACTGCAGTCCTAAACGTGAATTAGGACCGATTTCGTTGTTTGTATTGAAGCTAAGGATGCGAAAACCATAATTATGGGTATCGTATCAATAAATTATACTACTTTCCTCTCCCCATTTATTTTAAGTATGTTTAACATACCGTACTTAATGTTTAAACATACTTATGTTAAACATCTACACTACAATGTTATTCATCAAAAGAAAACAGCTTTAGTGAAATTTCACTAATAACAACGCCATCCCTGCCTCTAGAACAGTCCTCTACACATAGGCCCATTTTCTGACATCAAATCTGAAACCTAAGACCTGAACAAAAAACGAAAAGAGTTTTCAAATTCAAAAGAAAAATAAGGGGGTGAGGTTCGTTTAGACATCGCCGAACGGCCTAAGCGATGACCTTGACTGATATGTCTGAATCTTGGTTCATATCCTGGTTCCGACATGGATGCTTTCTTTCTGTCCTGTATTTATATGTTTCTCTTTCCTCTTTCCGGCTGACTATTTACGAACACAATAGATCCAAAAGGCCGCAATGATAATGGGTTTCATCGACGGCTCTTTCAGATAAAAAAGTAAAATAAAAAAAGAATTATTTAACGGTAAGAATCAACAGACTCAGCTTAGATTTTTCTTCAGTCCAATCACAAACAATTAAACATAGCATTATATGCAATTGTCAAGACTTAATTCTTGTTTTATCCATTAATCTTAAGCTGAATTAATAAGATCTAAGAATATCGCCCAGTTGTCGCATATCGCAGACAGAGCGGGCCTGTGCGCGTGGGACTGAAATTGTTTTCCCATCTTTATCAAAATTGGAAAATTTATAATCGACCTCGTACTTGTAGCGCCATTTATCAGCAACATCAATTCCTTTATGGGAACCTGTAATGAACGAATGCTGAGATTACTCTGATTACTTGTGATATTTTGTAATGATTATAAAGGAAAGCTTAAATTTTGAATTAAAATAAGATTATTATATCGTTTTGATTAATTAATTTTATCAAGAAAAATAAATTATTTTTTTAATAGAAACTTTAGCCATTTTTGAAAGAAATGGAAATCGGTAGATTAGCCTAATTTCTCCCAAAAAAAAGCTTTTAATAGGTTTAAGTTTCTACTGGAAATCCTTAGAACCTAAGTAGTTAGACTTAACGGATATTCCGAGTATCAGTTAATCTTTTAATATGCCTTAAAAATGGATCTTTTGAGTGCTTATGTGGAAATAACATACTAGACTTCAACAAGTATCATCACTCTTCGAAGTTTATATACAGGATGTCTATAATTAAAGTTCCCCTATTCCATGCATTCTGTAACAAAAACTACTTATCGAAATGGCACCAAATTTGCAGTACTTCGTAATGATGCCACTGGAAGGACATTATTGAAAAAAAAAGAATTCCAAAAATCACCATCAGGGTTTGTAGGCGTTTATGCAGATCATGACAATGGTCATGTCACAACATGTTCATTATGTTGACCATCATTATCTGCTACCATCTAAATCGCAGAATCGCATGTTCAGCTATTGAACGCAGTGTGTCCCTGAAAATGTTGAGCACGTGACGTGAACAGATCTGCCAAGGTTGCTACGATATCACGATAAACCAGATCTTAAGATACTGCCGCAGCCAAAAATCGCATGGAGTAAGAATGCGGGTCACCAGTATTGAAGTGGCAGCTGATGACGCGGTCATCAGTGAAATGATTGTAGACCACCTGTTTAACACAATTGGCGATGTGAAGTAGGACATTCTGCATGTGACTGTTGAATCAAGACAATGATGTTGTTGGAGTGCTGAATCACCGAAGTGGTTAGTAATGATACTTATCGATTACCTGTAACGGAACATGGAGTAGGACCTGTGCGCCTACGCTTTTCGAGGAATAACGGTCCAACAATGAATGTTGACTTAAACCCATACCCAGCTGTCACTATTGGGGAATGTGAAGGAATTTCTAGACATGCATTGCGATTTTCTCTCGCCCAAATGCGACAATTACGCTTGTTAGCTTCACCATGCAGATGGAAATGTGCCTGTACCAGAGAATATTTCAGGCCATTTTAGGTCAACCTCGATCCGAGCTAAGAACTATACCGCGAAAATCTCTCATTGATGTGGATCAGGAGACAGCAGTTGTTGAACGTGAGAAATTTTTTAAGGATAGTAGCTGAACAATTTTGTGGACCGTAGCAAAATGTTGGTCCAACGAATGTGCAACGCGCCGAACACTGACGCTGGCCCTGACATTTAACATCCTGTCCTCTTCCACTTTGGTCGCTATATTGTCAACCATCTGCGCGGCAACAGGCTTTCATCCTCTTCCGGCTTTCATATCCAACGATCCTGTTTCTTCAAATTTGAGGATCATTTTTTGTAACCCAATTCGGAATCATTGAACCTCGTCGAAGACCTTTTAACTATCTAAACCTCCTCAAAGCTTCTGGTTTGCTCTCCATTTTGGTAAAACAATTTCACAAGTAATGTTCTCGTAAACTTAGTCATTTTGAGTTGAACACAGTATGCGAATGAAAACGCGTGTGAGGCTGTTGCTTAAATAGGGATACGAGGGATGCCATGCTAACGGAAATTTGCATTCGTGATACCATACAAACGTCCTACGGCTACAAACGTCCCCTGGTGGTAATTTTTGAAACTAATTTTTTTTCATTGAATGCCCTTCCTATGGCATCATTACGATGTACTGCAAATTTTGTAGCATTCCGTTAAGTATTTTTTGCTTTAGAGTGCATGGAATATTAACTTGTTAATTTTTATAATGAGCCTAACAAGCAACAAGCTGACATAATACAGGTGTGTATAATTAAAGTTTAGCTATGTACTCTAAAGCTAAACTTTAATTATAGACACCTCTACTATATCAGCTTGTTGCTTGTTAGGCTCATTAAAAAATCAGCAAGTTAATATTGTTTAATGCAGTGATTCCTAATGTGGGATAAAGAACCATTGAGATTACGAGAAAGGTCAATTTTACTTATAGGGAAAAAGATTGAAAAAAAAAAGATTACAAAAACTAAGCAGGAAACTAGATCCCATGTAATGTTGACGGTAAGGACCCAAAATTTGTTCGCATTTGTAAATATATTGTATCAAGTCTATAAAGGATACCTAAATTGTCTTCAGCCTAGACAATTGACAATTCTTTTGAGATAGACAATTTAATCTGGACGATGCCACTAGATCAAGAAATTAGCTTAGGGCAAGCATTCCCGAATAAAAGGGCGGAGTGTAGTTGTATTATGTAACCAAAACTCCTACATCCTTCATATAGTATTATTACTATTAATATTATTGTTTTTAATGCTGTTTTATTTTAGTCTTTATTACGTAACGTCAGCTGTATGTTAGTTGTTTTCATTACACACGTTCATTACAGACTGCGGATTAACTATGTTGCTTTTGATTATAAAATATTCAGTATAGAAGACGTGGATCCTTTGATGATTTTTTTCTCTACGCTCTCGTAATCACAAATGCTTACTTTCTTTTCTTAGTTGAACACATTGTCGTCGATGTACGCGGTTCGTACGTACATAGCTAAGATAAGTTTCTTGTTTTTTTTTTTGGTTGGAAACGAGGCCTTTTCATTTTGCGTTCAAAAAACCCAGTACTGATGGACAACAACGAAGCCTGCATTAGATCACGTTCACGTAATGTTAAATCGTATAAATCTATTTCCAATAAAACAATAATATTCTTCGATAATTATGTACATTTATTTGAATTTTTATCATTAATATTTTAACATATTTGATGATTATAATTCAAACCCTATGAAAAATTAATTGAAATAATTTATTAAAATCTTATTAAAGATTCCCAATTGAAATTCACGTTCAAGCAAAATTAGACATTGTAGAGTTTTAATTGCAAAAATATTAATTTATTAAACTAAAGCTTAAATAGAATCATCAGTTTGATTCAAATAAGTAATACTAGATCGGTTATTGACAGTGAATTCGAAATATTATTATTTAACTTCAGCATTTCCCTTCTCAGTCTCCCCTCACGTTAAAGCGGTTGGCGCAATTCCATAAAATTTGATGCGTCGCTTATGTATGGTCTCCATTCTCAAAATTGCCCCCCACAACTTTTTACGTTCAGTCCTATTAAGCAACGGATAGTTGTGTGTATTCCAACTTTTATTCAGTTTTACTTTTAATGCCATTCCGGCATAACCTTGTGGTCAAATGTGTCGGAACCTGGGTTCGAATCCCGGCGTCGGCGTAGATGCTTATTTCCGTTCCAGTACAGCAGACACTCGCTAATCCGGCACGTTCGGGACTTCGGCATTGCCGGATTACCGAAAATGCCGGATTACTGAGCGCCGCGCAGTCTAAAAATAGCCGTTATTGCGAGGATAGCGGAAATACCGCTGAAATAGAGAGTCAAAAGGGCTATTAATAGGTATCAGGCCATTTTTCCGTGTTCTATTATGATTTCTCTTGATTTCGGTAGTGATGGATAATGTTAAAAACAAAACAACAAAATATATTTTTATGTAGTATTATATTTTAATATAGTACATATAGTGTAGTTACTTTATTTCGTACATTAGAGGTGCTTGGTTTAGAAAACATTGTACAGAAACTCAACTCAAACTCACAACACTGAACGTTCACGGCAAAGCGATACTGTACCGTAGCACTGACAAGTGAGCACTAAATGGCGGACGAAGATTTGTCATCAATGCCGAGTACGCCCGATCTCAGCCGATTGCCCGCGAACTCTGCCGAACGCGCCCGGAAGGCTTATTCAGTGTAAAAAAAAAACCTTAGACCGATGCCGGATTATTGAATGTGCCGGATTATCGGATGCCGGATTAGCGGGGTTTTATGGTATTTGTCTTCAACTTTCCCTTCAGGTCTGAAGCCATTCCATAATAGCTTCCTGAGGAAGGGACTGGGAAACCCACTCAATATCTTTCGAAAACGAAATTAAAAGGAGACCAGACTCCTAGCTGGCGCGTCCTCGGGTGGCGGTCGAGGAAAACCCGAACCGATCTGAATAAGGAATAAGGAGCCCTGGACCAAAAGGGCGTAGCAAAGGAATTGCAATATGACTACATAATGCGAATTATCCAATCTTTCAAAAATAAAAATAAACAGTGAAGCAATACCGAGGTATTGTATCGTGAATTTTCCAGTTTACATTCTTGCCGCATGCAGTAGCAAAAAGAAGAGCAACAATTGGGCTGCTGGTAACCGTTGCTGTTATATTGATGTCAGATTAGACATCAAATGAATTAGAAAGAAAATATAATTCCTAAAAAGTGAAAGATTAAGGAATATAAGATGATTATAAATGGGGCATTTCTTAATCCTTTGTTAATTTAGTTAGGATGATCTGTGAAATATCTAATTCGGAAGCTAAACAAGATTTACTTCCTGTAAATTTTCATCCGACAATTTTTCAATGCCAAAAAGCAAAGTTGTACTGAAATGTGACTGTGCATAAAAGGAACAATTGAAACATTTATTTGTGAGCTCATATTTCCTAGATTATGTTTGTTTTAAATTTAACGACATATATAAGCTATCTTGCCATGATGCTAGGCAGTAATGCAAAATGTAAGGTGCTGTTTTTATTTTTCCTTTTGCCATAGAATATTTTTTTTAAACAAAGTAAATAAAATATTCTTTAATCGTCACCACGCTCAGCTATTATATATATTCTTAATTTTTACCACAGAAGTTACGTAACAAATTTTATAGAAATCCGTCCAGCTGTTTTAGCGTGATGCGCGTACAGACAAACAGACAAATGGACAAACAGAGGACAGGCTGGCTTTCGACCGAGTCGAAGCTGCTGTGATCATATTTTTATCCTTCGGCAAGCTCAATAATAATAATAATAATAACGATCTCACACTTTGTTTTCGCCGAAAGCATTGATTTGTCAAAAGGAAACATTTTAAGCCCAAGAGATGAGTGTCTTGTCCAAAAATATACATTTGGGGTTTTAGGAAGAATCGTTCAGTATTCCAAATTTAACAATCAGTGACACACGAAAACGCGCACGCAAATGCTTGAACACACTGATCTTATAATTATAAGTCTTTCTTTCCTTCAAAAATTGCCTCAAAAGTTGCATTCTTTAGCATAGAAATTAACTCTCAAAATAATAACAGCAGAATAAATAGTTCATTAGCACAGTGATTCGAAGGAGAAAAGGAGAAAATTGGATGCATTGAATCCGGAACGATAACTTCCATTGACGCTCTGCCTCTAATAACGCTTCTCAGTTCGTAATTTTAGCATAAGTGGATCATAATTTTTTGTCAGTTTTATCAATTCCCTATTTATTTGTAAGCTTTACATATACCCGTCCTTTGTCATAACTCATTAGAATGACATCGCACAGCGGAAAGTGAAGTCATTTCCCAAAGGAAACCCATAACTCAATCAAAAGACGTAAGTCTATATGAGTTATTACTCCGTCATCCAATCTTTGTTTCTGTCGACGTAGAAACGGCTCAAATGTATCTACACGCGTAGGCTTAACTTTGTTTTAACGATCTCATAAATTATTCATTTAGTGGAATATCTCGGGAGATGGCGCTCCGTCAATTTGCCAACCTCGTCTCCATTTTTGGCGGGTGATTGCGATTCGATGAGGCGAGTTTCTCGTGTGCCGAGCATTTGCCTAATCCTTCCCGGCAGCAGCGACGAAGAACGCCGGGCGTTTGAATACGTAATCGGTACGCCATCTTGAATCTGACATGTTGACGTTATCGGGCACGGGGTTCCGGAATACGACAGTCTTCGGAGATGCAGTTTCCGGGAAGTTGTTAGACGTCAAGAGCGGGAAGATTCCGCCCTGGAAATGAAACCCTTTGCTTGAAGGGAATAATGAGCTTTTCTAAGTTCAATGAATGAATGACTTTGGACTTTCAACATAAAAGAGTCGAGGCCTTTCGACCACTGGTCCCAATGCCTTTGTCAGAATTTGGTTGACGAAGCTTGACAAACACAATTGAACAATGTAGCAAGACCTAAATATTGTATTTGATTAAAGTTTTAATATATGTTCACCTATGGTTCAAAGCAATTTTCCTGACTGCCTTTGAAACATGTTTTCTCTTCGGAATGAGTTACATTAAAGTTGGTTTTCACATACTTGAAATTATTAAAAGAATTTCAAATCTGAAAATAAATAAATTCTATAAGCTTAATAATAATTAGAGATTTTCATTAGGGACCTTGCCAAATATTTTATCAATAGTAATGTTTAAAATTTAGGGAAAGAAATATGAATTATATTCTCCAATTTTGGATTATTACTTTTCCAATATCGATTTACGTTGAAGAAGTGATCAAAGGTTGTTTACGATGAAATGCAATATTATTATTCACTGTCATTTGCTTAATATTTATTTCTAATAAAAGCCTTTTAAAATACCTTAGACTTATTTTAAAAGTCTACCTTAGACTTTGATTAGTAATAAGTTTTAACCAAATAATAATGAATAATAATACTGCAAATACTTAAAATATCTTAATATAAAAGATGCTCATAAATAAAATTGTAATTTCGTTGATGGTTTACATATTAATTTACGTTGCCAAAACTCCACTAGTTAAAAATTTAAAATTGACTTATTTTTATTAAATTTAAAATGTTTAAATAAGGTATTATACAGTATATAAAGTAGATTTCCGATAACAGGTTAAATTACTTTTCAAATTCCTATGTTTTATTTATTTATTTATTTATTTATTTATTTATTTATTTATTTATTTACTAGCACCAAAGCCTGTCGGACGACAGGCACAAAAAAATCTGAAAAATCATTTTATTATCAACTATCAACTGTAAAGTAGATATCTCCTTATAAACTACATTTTTTGTAAAAACAGCATCAGATCCTTCTATCAGGTGTCCTTGATCTATTCGGTCAAGAATTTTGATTTTAACGTCGCAAGCACGACGTGCTCGAGAAATAGCAACATATAACTGTCCATGACTAAAAACAGGCTCTGGTAAATAAATACCAACCATATCTGAAGTTTATCCTTGTAAATCAATTTTACTAAAAGTAAGAATGGAATAATTATTATTTTTGACCCATAACGCCAAAAGGAATTTAAACTCACCTTTGTAATCTATATACTGCGCTAACTTCTGAACAAAGCTTCTACGGCAAAAATGGTTTTGAGTTTCAAAATCAGCATAAAAAACTGAGTAAGTATACCAAATTTCATTAAACTGGATGCGATGGTAACAAAATTATTTGGTTTTGAACGTATGTTCTATTAGAATTTCAGTTGTCGAGGTCAGTTCCCAAGAATAAAATTTGATGGAAACAACATGGAATGACAAAAAGAACTAATATTTTCATCCAATTTGAGTACCCTTGATTCAATGGTACCGTTGAGAACCCTTGGATCTATCTCAATAGCTTAATTATATCGAGTTACATACAGACAGACAGATAGACGAACTTAGCCAATTATATAAGTTGATTAAGTCCTGGATTGTGTTTTGATGTCTATTCCAAGAAAAGAAAAATGATAATTGAAAAAAAAAAAAAAAAAAAAAAAACCTACTTATAAATAAAATTTCGAATACAGTTAAATAAATTATTATTAAGTATTTATTTGAAATAATAAATACATATAAGATACATATAAATACATGTAAATACATATAAGATACATATAATACATGTAAATACATATAAGAAATGTACAAAAAATGAAAAATTATAATTATAATTATTATTTTGAATCGTTTTACATAATTTATATTATAAATGATATAAATTACTTAAAATAATTTTAAGTAATTTTGAATCGAAACTGAAGATTTTAATTTAAAAAAATGACAACTTTTTTTAATGGCAACTTTGAATGTTATTATCTAATTAGGATGAAAAACCTGTTGCAAGCTAATACTATATCATGTATTCTGTTCACTCACAACTTCAGTCGCCCGGATAGCTCAGTCGGTAGAGCGTTAGGCTTTTAACCTAACGGTCTGGGGTTCGAGTCCCCATCCTGGCGTAATATTTTTTTCTTTCTAATATTAATTTTTTTTTATTAACAATATATTTAAAATAGATCTGTGTTATTGCAATGCATTTTAAATAGATCTAAAAGCTAAAGAAAAAAAATTTGAAATAAACTTTAAGATAAATAAAGAGGGAAAACCAATAAAGAAAGTTCTACTTAAATAATGTTATTATTTAGCTGATAAAACCCGTTTACAGGATTATAACGAAATTCATTATAAGAATGGTCAATAGTTATATTTTAAGACTATATTTGTTTTTATGTCTCTCTGAAAATAATAATAATAAAAAAGCATGATGAAATATATTGTCTAAGAAAGATATACTTTAAATATAATTTCGCATTCAAAAATAATTTTGGGCATACACCTATATTAATAAATAAAAACAAATAAAATTACATTATAACGTTTCGAGACTATAATAACAAATCCGTTTCTGAAATGTGACAATAAAATATCTTAGGTCTGTTATAGACACAAAGCATTATTATGTACTAGCAGCAAAGCCTGTCGGACGACAGGCATAAAAAAATCTGAAAAATCATTTTATTATCAACTATCACATATAAAGTAAATGTAATCTAAATACTGTGGTAACTTGTGAACGAAGTTTCTACGGCAAAAATGGTTTTGAGTTTCGAAATCAGCGTAAAAAACTGAGTAAGTATGCCAAATTTCATTAAAATGGATGCAGTGGTAACAAAATTATTGTTAAAATTATTTGGTTTTGAAAGTATGTTTTGTTAGAATTTCAGTTGTCGAGGTCAGTTCCCAAGAATAAAATTTCATGGAAACAGCACGGAATGACACAATGAATTAATATTTTCATCCAATTTGAGTAGCCTACTTTTGATTCAATGGTACCATTGAGAACCGTTGGATCTATCTTAATAGCTTAATTATATCGAGTTACAGACAGACAGACGAACTTAGCCAATTTATATGTATATATATATTTGATTCGATTGATGATTTGATTTGAAATTTTTTTTTTTTTAATGTTTATCAGGCCTATTTAGGTGTACTTCTTACCAGTACACCTGTAATATAGGTTCTGAGAGTTTAATCTAAAGGATCATTTTCCACCCAAAAAGAAAAACGAAATACCAACAATATCTAAAGTTTAATTTATCTAAAGAATAATTATTACTTTTGACTCATAACGCCGAAAGGCATTTAAAACTCACCTTTGTATAATCTGAATACTGCGCTAACTTGTGAACGAAGCTTCTACGGCAAGAATGGTTTTGAGTTTCGAAATCAGCGTAAAAAACTGAGTAAGTATGCCAAATTTCATTAAAATCGGTGTAGTGGTAACAAAATTATTTGGTTTTGAACGTATGTTTTGTTAGAATTTTAGTTAAAATTTCATGGAAACAACATGGAATGACAAAATGAAGTAATATTTCATCCAATTTGAGTACCCTTGATTCAATGGCACCATTGAGAACGTTGGATCTATCTTAATAGCTTAATTATATCGAGTTACAGACAGACAGACAGACAGACAGACAGACGAAATTAGCAAATTATAGACTATAAGTTGATTTTAATTTAATGAGCAAAATGAAAGAGATTATTATAAATTTCCCTTTTATATAACTGGGGCAAAGTAGCCTCACAGTCTGCATTAGACACAGTGATTTTGACAAACTATTATTTTACTTGCATTTACTGTCTGTGAATTATTGCTAATTATTGACATTGACGGAATGGAGAGTGTAGTACCTTGGGCCCCTGTTTTGAATTATTGTAATAAATTCAGTCTTAATAGCATTTTTGCGGGTTTTTTTAACTCAAATAATCCTTTGATACTTTTTTTTATATATTTACTTGGAAATAACTCAACATTTTTTCAAATAAAAAAAAAAGCTTTATGTTGCATAGTGGACCAAGGTACAATATGCTCGTGAACCTCAGGATAACCATCCTGTACCTTGAACCACACTTAAAAAGGAAGATTAAAAAAGAAAACAAAGTATAGTCCTACATTACCAATTCGTAGCTATTGGTTGATATTTTTCTCTATATAAATATTTTTATCTGGATCATCAGAATGAATCTCAAGGGCCTATTTTAATGCATTTGAGTCTAAAGGGCCTCTTTTCTTCCCAGTTTTGCTACTAGGCATTGTTGTCGTTGATATCAACCACTGAAAAACAAAACGTATTGTAATCTCTTGTATCTTGAACCAAGATACAAGACGCAATTGAGATACACAAGTATCTAAACTTCAATAAATATGACTGGCTGCCTGCACGCTATCATACATTGAAAAATTTCATCACCATTTTACTCATCAAATAACGGGGATTCCAAAGAATATACAGTTTTTATCCTTGTATGTGTTTCTATTCATTGTTCCGTATTTAACAATAGCCTCAACGGTTTCATTTCTAAGTCAAAGAATACACAAACCTGAAAAGGTCTGCTCAAAACACCTTAAACTGAAAATAAAAATATGGATGGAGAATAATCTGAAATATAGAAATGCTAAATACTTTAGATTATTCATCTTTACAGAATTCATCAAGTGATATCTGGACAATCAATATTATGTCTTGAATTGATCTATTTCTAGAAATATGATTTTGCGGAGGAATATGTCAACGATTTCAGCGAATTTTTTTCAACAATTTTTTTGAAATTCTTTTTATGTTTCAGTTTGATTTACATATTTATCGTACTACTTGGCTTGAGTTCCTACTATATTGATATTTTTTTAATCTTACAGTTTCGTGTACCTAATGCTCTGTTTTTAATATAAAACAAATTATAAATGTGGTGAATATGAAGTCAGAAATAAATATTATTTACCGATTTGAGTTGTGCCTCGCGCTAACAATCAAAGGATGAGATGTGCGCTCAGGAGCAAGCATTGTTAGCGGCAACAATGTGACTGACGAGGCAAGCATAGCAACGCGAGAAGCAAGAACTCAGAAGAGACCGGAAAATGCCTCTACGAAGAAAGGACTTTTAAAAAGGACATCTTGTGCTGAAACGACTTTTAAAATTATTTTGACAATTCAGCTCATTCGAACAGAATTCCTCCTTTAACAATAGAAAACCAATTGCTGTGGAATTTATAATATATTACATTATAGATTGACAAACATTTAAATATAAGTTTAAACTTTTCAATATTCGATATATCGAAATAGTTTCTGTAATGTAGCAGAAAAGGAATTAGCGAAAACGAATTAAAAAGTAAATCGTCAGTTGATATATCATGTTAAATTTGAATGTTTACATAACAAACAAATGTTGGTTGTCTTTTCCAAATTTGCTGATTTTTTTAGAAATCTTTTTCTTAATTTTCACAAAGTTTTTCCACTGTCGTCTAAATGTTCAATAGAGTAGGTTTTCCCATTTCAGAGATAAGAAAATCTCAGAAAGTGAGGGTTCACCAATTCCCCTGTTTACAAACAATCCAACCTTCTTTAGTATCTCTGCTTCCTTTCATTCCATCACCGGGAAAAATTAGGGGAACCGTAGGAGAAAAACAATTTTCCCTTCATTCCCTGATGTATCTGTTGTTTTCTTGCCCCGAGATGACAGATGCCAGACGATTGCATTCTCGTGCTGTGTCAGCAGTGAAAAATATCATTGAATTATTACAGAATAAAATTTAAATATATAATGTCTGTCACAGCTAAGCGAAATCCTTGTATTTTGATGTCGAAATCTTTATTTTTAAAATCGTGTTCAAAATTCGATCTGATAAATTTTGAATATTCTTTCAAAATTTTTTGTCATCTTGAAAGCTCTGTTTTGGTAAAAACAAAATTCACTTTAAACTTTAGAGGGATAATTATGAATATTTGTCACTGATCTAACAAACTACGCACATTTAAATCAAAGGTAGTTAAAAATGCTTTTTAAGAAAGAAATTAGTTTACTGTTATTTATTTCAGGGTTGCTAATGGCAGATGTACGAATGTGCAGTTCGTAAATAGATTTGGAATGATATTAATTTAAGAGTTTTTGAAGTTTCAATTACAATTTCTTAAATTTAGACAAAAAAAACTAACTTCGTAATTCAGTAAAAATATTTTGTAGCATTGAATTTTTTCTTTCTTTGCAGAGCCTACACTTAAATACTGAATTCTTCATTTTATTTCTTCTTAACTTAAATATATTTCTTCTTTAAAGTCATTTTCAGATTTCATACAACCAGAAACGATATTTCAGAGAAACCATCGTTCTCCTTTTTTAAGTTTTGAATTTCGAAATATAAAATATTTCTGTGAAAAATCGTTTGTAGTTGTAAGAAATTTAATATATGAAGAAGAGATTTTTTTCTTGTTAACTTATTTCTTATCTTCTCTCTCATTGGCATCATCACTTTTCTTCATGATATTTGGGATTTCGTGTTTTTTAAGTGCTTTTGTTTTTGGTTTTTTTTTTATCTCCAATAAAATCTCATTACTAAAACTTTAATTACTTTAGATTTATTCGCTTGATCTGAAATGTCAATGAATATTTTGTTAATAGAAATCCTGAAATTTTCGGTCCTTGGTTTGATTGCTACCGTTTATTTCTTATGTTCGCCACCACAAATGGTATTTGACAAGATGAAAAACCTTGTTTAAAAAGTATTGAGCTCAAGGAACCTGCATTTATATAAACATATTCTTATTTACTGAAAAAATTGAATAAGATGCAAAAGTCGTGCAAGAACAGTAACTGAGCTGGTTTGAGACACAGAAAACTAGGCTTTTGATTGGGACCTCTCGTTTTTAGAGCCTCGAGTTTGCAGATGTCAGGCATTTTTCTTTGATGGTGTGGTGTCGAGACCGAATTACTTAATTAAAATGGTCCTGATGCTTTTTATATACATATGTATAACATTCTTTTAAAGAGGCTTCACAAGTCTAGCTTGCCTTGGACATCTCAAACTTAAAACCACCTCTGATTAAAATGTCTACGGCTGAAAAGTTTCTTGCTTTTTATGTGGTAAGGAGGAAAAAGGTAAAAAGTAAAATTATTTTGAATGTAATGTCTATTATTGAGTTCAATGTCTTTTTCTTCATAATCCTACGTCAAATGCTAATTCTGGATAAGATCCGAAAGGTTTATCCTTATACAGTATACAGCCTTTCACACTATACGATTTCGCAAGAGATTCTATGTAAAATACCTGTTATTTTGATTCCAACAATGATGTAATGGAATTATCGCTCTAAGCAAGAACTTAATAAAAAGATTAACTCTTCTAATGAATCACGTGACACGTTTCGACCAATGGAATACTTCATAAGAGTATAGATAGTTCATTTGTTTGCTTAAGGCTTTCTAATTGAAGATATCTTAATTAAAAACGTCTTCCATTCACCTGAGCTTTAACTTGATTAACGTTTTTAGTGGTTCTAAACGACACTGTCCTAATCAAGTTTCCTAGTTTTCCTTTATTTGTAAAAAAAAGCGGGAAAAACTTTTCTCGACTGAGGTGTGCAGCATCATGTTGAAACAACAGTTTGAAGTAGGAAAAAAGTAGGAAGTAAAAGAGGGAATAAAAAAAAAAAGAAGTAAAAAAAAAAAAAGCCATGAGAGAGAAATATCTTCCGTTTTCTCTCCAGCTTTTCTTGCAATCGATTTTGGTGGCCGCGAACAAAGCCTTAAATTAAAGCCGGTGTCTTGTAGACGCTGTGCTATGATGCCAATTCCCAATAGGGTTAATGTTTTTCCAATATTTTTGTACTGTTTCCATTTGCCAATTCAAGCGAAGCACCTTCATGATTAAAAAGCTGACTCCCCCATCCACTGAAAGAAATTTTTATTAATTTAATTCTGCCACTTTCAAGAAGATATCAAACACGCTTCTTAAAATAGTGAAATATTAAAAGAAGCAAAGAGGTGAAAACTTGGTCAGATCTCTTCAGTCTGAGCTAGAAAAACAACAACTCTGTAATGAGCTCGTTTAGATGTGGCGTGATTCGAATATTAGGGTGATTTCATTACCTGTTGATTGCTCTGTTTGTCTGTCCGCATTTTCGAAACCTGAAGAGGTCGTACCAATGTCGGAAATCGATTTTGGAAGAAAACTACTCAATCCACAATCACTCCCACCAAATCCTAATCGGTCTCGAGTTTCAAAGAAGTTATATAAGTAATAGAATTCCACAGATTTGGTCGGTTCGTCACAGTAACTGGAAGATATTGACATGAAGTTTCCAATGTAATGAATAACCAGTTGCCAGACTTCTTTCATGGTAAGAAACTATTAAGGTGTTTCGAAACGCAAATGTGTAATTAGGCTAAAGTTGTTTTGACCCAAGTAATTTAGCTCTTAAAATCAGAGGGAATTTACCAAATCTAATAATTTTTCTATATTTTGTAAATATTAATATTAAGTAAATATGAAATTTAGGTACTTTTCCATTATCTGGACTCTATTACAATTTCTTACATAAGGATAATGTACATAAGG
>JAFIDM010000001.1:120308103-120323687 GCA_023159025.1 Thereuonema tuberculata
TTGTCTCCTTTTCTTGCAAACTTCTTAACCGTCATCTCCATTTCAGAATCCGCCAACTTCTGATGGAACTTCAGTCGCCAATTCAGAACCAATAAATCCGTTCATTAGTTTTGTTGATCTTGTAATTAGCAAGATTAGCGATTTCCTATTAGCAGAAGCTTTATTTCCCGTCATTCGCTTCTCCATATGAATGGGATTTGTTCTTAGGTAAGCTAAGCCAATAGGTTTTCTTCGCACAAGAGCGAACTTCCACAAATATTCATCGACCCAATGTAAATACTCCTTAATCAGATCGTTTGCGTTTCCAATTATCGGGAAACTCTCGTCATATCGTCCCGTCTTCCTCCAAATCATTGCGGAACCCGTGGTTCGATATTTATTCGTCAGAGGAAATCGTCTTCTATTCATTATTCATCCTCTCTTCGACTGCGCACAAGTTATTAGGTTCCGAATAAATTTATATGGTAAATCCTAAAAAGATTATTTTAAACGGATATTAATGTCTGTTAAGGAAATATGCTTACACGGGTCTTTCGAAGAGGAGCAAGTCATAATCAGGAGAGAATTAACAGATAGATGAACTGGATGTGATCTATATGTCTTCTGAATTGAATTTTCTGTTTCAAATATTGCAGAGATTCTTTCAACCCAAAGGAAAAAGGGATAATCTCACAGAACAACTGAAAAAACGAAGATAATCTGGAGGTTTTTTTTTCCCTTATTATGTTTTTTTTATGATTATAGATTTTATTTCCTTTGTGAGACAGCGATTAAGATTACCATTTGACAAATGAAAGATAGATTAAGAGTTTTAAAGCAAATTGATTAGACAAAAAAAACCAGAATTTTATGAAAAACAAAAACTTTCTTAAAATCTTGCTATTTTTGGGGTTTTTATTTTAAAACAGAAAAAAAAGATAAGAATACAAATCCAAGTATATTTTTTCCATTTTCAAAAAAAAAAATTTTTCAAAAAAAATTCAGATTTTAGAATTGTGCAAAATCCGCTTTAAAAAAGAAAGGTTCTTTTTTTAGTCTATGTTGGGACAAATCCTTAATCACTTCCATAGCATAGCATGGCTTAAGACCCCTTCAATTTAATTCCCTGAGACTGATAACTCCGCATAACCTACTACTCTTTGAATTAAAAAATGCTATTGTCTGTTTAGAAATCTAAAAGCTATCACCCACAGAATGTACAAGATACTTCTTAAAGAATGACCGTTGTGTTTTCCGTGAACTACAAGGGAAAAATGACTTCTTTAATAACAATATTATCAACGAAGAAAACAGTTCGAAATAGTTGATATTCTCATTTTCATCATTAAAAAAGGCTTTCCTCAAAGATAACTAAGAGACCTTGTTCTTCATCATTCTTTTCATCAGATCATATAATATGAATGTGTGTGTTACCATACTCATTTTTCTGTTGTTCACTAAGCAGTTTTATTTTATTTTTGTTTGCTGATATTCACTGGTACAACTTCGTGTATAAGCATTAATCCTTTTCTTTTCTTCGGAATTAGTTTTCTTCTTTTCTTTTCAATTGTCTTCTTAGAAAAAGATTATTCCGTTGTACTTTACGAGAATTTAAGCTGACTGCTTCCATTTCAGTCAATCCTATTTCGATTTTGGTGATTATATTATATTTCCTCACTCTTTTAATCTGCAAATAATTTTGAATTGCATCAAATCATCTTTACGGAGTTGATTTTGTAAACACGATGTATCCTCCTTTTCTATGATGAACAAGTTTAGTAAAGATTAAGGCAAAACCCAATGCATTAAGAACGCAAGAGCCCGATTCCCAAATATATATATATATATATAAAGCTGGCATACTGACGATTGGAGGGTCAGATTCCTGCACCGAAAAACATCCTAGCTTCCACTTTGGACGACGTGACTACCTTCGCTCGTATACTACAACTTTGTGAACTGTCATAAACAGTAATATAAATGCAATGCTTTCTTATTCACTAAATTGGATAAATAATCATACTGGATTTTTAGTGTAGTAAAAATTTAACAAGAGTCGAAATTTAGTACGACTGTTACTAAGTAACATTTAGTAGAACACGAAATGTAGGAAGAAGAAACAGCGCAGATAAAAAATAAAAAATGAACAGGCAGTATTTCATCCAAGTATCCCTTGATTCGTACAATTCTACTATGTACCAGAAATTTCCATAAAAACTTTTATTTTCGAACATGAAGATCCGACATATTTAATGATTTATACAAATTCTGTAAATGATATTGTTCAATACTAGAGATGGGCAAAGTCGTTCTATTTACTGAACTAGTTCTTTTGAGATAGTTCTTTTTATTGAACTAGTTCAATGAACTATAGTTCAAATGAACTAAGTCGTTCTTTTTACCTTAACAACCAAAAAAAAAAAAGGTAGGTTCTCAAATACTTTTACAACCAAAAAAAAAAAAAAAGATTCTCAAATACGAAATAAACCAATTCCAATAGCCAATAGTGGAATGGTAAAAGAACGAACTAGTTCATTTGAACTAGGTCGTTCGCGAACTAAGTCGTTCTTTTCATGAACTAGTTCATTTGAACTAGATCGTTCATGAACTATAGTTCTTTTATACGAACTAGTTCAATGAACTAGTTCGTTCACGAACTACCCATCCCTATTCAGTACAGAAAGTTATTTGATGATTAAATTGTTATAAAAATTCTTCCTATTGTTTTCATTCCGATCAAAATTAATGATTTTTACTTCAGTAATAGTTTTTTTTTTATACAGTATATAATTGTAATTCAGTGGTCCGAAGATCCTAAGATCAACCAAATGTGAAACAAATAAAATAACCCAACTCAATGTGAATTTAGATAAAGAATAAGATTTTACAATTTTACTAAAAAGAAAAATATTGCTAAGTACAACCAACGTACGAGGACAATCTGATCAAGTCACTTGGGATGTGACAACAGCAGTAGCCTCTCTTACAGGATTCAAAGAAATACTCATTGAAACAGCATTTCTTTTAAGGGAGAGAATTTGAATGTAAATTTTATTCTCCATTTTCCTGTCGCAAATATTCCTCAACTTTCAAAATAATTTCTAGAGCACTGCTCTGCAATATTTTGAGTGAAACTGTCAATTAAATCAGCGCCTGTGCTTTGAGGCGCGGCTGTTTCTGATTGGCTGAAAAATAGCTACGTCATGTCCATTGGGCATGTATTCAATTGCCATCACATGCTGGTTGCACTGTAGCTATTGTAACAGGCAATTCTATCATTTTCTCCAGTTTATCTCAGATATGCAAAGCTTACAAATCAACAATTCCTTCTTACGGTTTTGTAAATAAGAGTCGATTCTTATCTTCACTTGTTCGTCTAATATACTGTACTTCTGGATTCATCTGTGCTCTGTGCAGATGTTTGGCGGCTCTTAACTTTTATAAGGAACGAATGCATAAAGAACAAACAAGCATACAAATTGATATTCAGTATTACGAGGATTTTTTAAAGCTCGTCCAAATCCCACGATCGTAGTTTTCTTTCATTGTATTAAGAAATAATAATAAAAATGTGTATTTGAATAAAATTGGTCGTTAAAATTTAATTCCAATAACTGTTTTAGAAATGAAAAAAAAAATGTATCATGGTGGACGATCCTCATTGGATAGATTTTTTCGGGGTTCTCTCATTTCCCTGCTCTACTTCTTCTAGTTTACTTCACCATTCTCTCCGTCTGTCATTATTTCTGTGGGATAGTATAAAATACATAAAAGTTGCAGTGCTTGCGACCAGCATTTCACACACAATCACTCAATGGGCGTGAATAATAATTATTGAACCACTGAATTTTGTAACTTGGTATTCACATTTATGGATTTAATATTTATATCTTTTCCAAATGATTCGTTGTGGAGTGATAAGGAGACAAAAATTCCCGTAACAAAATCACTGGAATCTAAACAATGGATTGTTATTCTAATTCTTTTAATATTTCATTGTCTTAAACAATGAATATTAATCCTTTTACCTAATACATTAATTATCTAGTAGCTTGAAATAATTAAACAATTTAAGAAATGCGGTTTTTATTAATTTTCTTCAGAAAATATAGAATTGGCACTGTTTGTATTCAATAAATCTTATTATTAAAATATAAATGTGGGATTTTCGTTTTTGTAGTTTTCACGACAAACAAACAAAAAATATTTGGTTGTGAAAGAGGAATGGGCCAATGATACTTGGATAAACTTTTCAATGAGGGATTTTCCCACTGAAGATGTTGAGTCATCTCCTGAAGAAGACCCAAGGGACGTGGCCGAAATATCGAATGAACATCACCCGGAGTGGGAAAAATCTCTCATTGAAGAGTTTATCCAAGCATTGAAATAACGTTCTAAAGACAGTAGGCTTTAAGTTCTTTAAAATTTCTCTGTAGTGAAGCAAATTTAAAAAAGATGTACACATTAGATGTACATATTAGTATTAAATGAGAGTTTCAAGTTTCAAGAAGATTCATCCAGCGGTTCAAAAGTTATTAAGGGAAGGGGCAGGAACACACATACAGACTGAGTGATCTCATGAGCCTCATTTCCTATTGAAAGTAGACTAAAAATAGGGAAATATTTCTAATACAGCTTTATTTTAATTACGGGTTAATATTAATTTCTGCTTTTCTGGTGAAAACTAGAGAAATTTAAATTCACGCTTGTTATTTCTTTCTGCATATCTATATCATAAGCGCAAATGTCTGTTTGTTTGTTTGTTGTTTTTAAGCAGCATTGCTATTTCTCAACGGATCTTTACCACATTGGGTACGGATGTTCACGTGCATCCTAGAATAATGCATGAACACCGAAAACCCGGATCCGGTCTAAGGGGTGTAAATGTGGGGGAATCATTCTTGAAGTGCACAGATATCTCTAAAACATCTGTAGTTGGAATAACGAAATTTGATGAGTGTTAAGAAATAAATTATATTTATTATAATTTATTACATTGATATGAGTGTTCTTTGTCAAAATGTAAAATATACATATTAGATGAGTTTTCGGTATCCGGATCATAACGGGTCTAAACGGGGGGATGACTTTCCTGCAGGGCAGGCATATCTCCAAAACCGCTTGAGTTGCAAACATGAAATTTGACATGAGTGTTCTTAATTCTAAGTTTCAGTTTTTATTTTACTTGATGTAATTTGATGTTTTTTGAAAGAAATGTAGCGTATGTAAGACTTCCGGAACGAAGCGACAATAGCAGGTCTATAACATAATTTGTAAATACTCCCGTTTGCCTTTCTTACCAACTGGAAACAAAGTGATCACACAACTGCAATTTCTGTGTCATCGACATCAGGCATCTATTTTTTGAAACCCGCGCGAAGCACGGTATTTTTGCTTTCCAAAATGCTTTATTCTTTTTGCTTTGTGTATTATTTATAGACAAAGCAAAAAGATTACAACATTAAAAGCAAAGGATTAAATCTTGTAAAGCTTATTAAGTAACGTTAAAATCCTTTTGCAGAGATAATTGGAAAATTTTAACGAAGCTTTTGCTCCTTTGTAATCCATCGCTTCCATGGTAATTCTTCTGAGATTAATAAATCCGATTTGGTGTAAATCATGATCACCTGGAAGATAAACAACTTTCTAGAAGGTTCTACTCTTCTTCTCCTAAATTATGTAAAACATTACAATGTCTTTTACATTCAGAGAAATTTATATCTTCTTTGAAGTAGAATTTACTAGTTGTTGGAAAGGGACTAACCTTTGACATTACACTTTTTTTTCTTTTCTTTTTTAATTTACGGATCAACTTTTCTAAATTTACTGACTGTCTTTTTACTGACTTAAGTGATATCACATCCTGAAGAGGTTTTAAATAGGTATTATTCTAATTTTATCTGCTTATTAACAAATTTATAAAAACGAAAGATCTGTCTGAAATTTAGTTTCAAATTTTCGACTTTGCGCCCCTCACTCCCAATATTTGACACAAAATCTCACACCTTAATAATAATTTTTTAACGTGCATAATATTCACTACATGTGGTAAAATGACGTCAAGACATATAATGAAAACTAAAGAATATGTATAATTATAAATACGACCGGTTTCACTAGCGAAATGGCCGTCCTGATCAGGCCATCATAAGTCGGACAGTAGTATAAAGGAAAAGACTCCTATTTCTTTTATGTAAACATCCCCTCAGTTACAAATAACTTATTTTTAAATTTTTCATTGCTGAAATCCTCAGTCCTAATTTTAAGTCATTTAAATCCAGTTCATTTTAATATCAGCGACATATTTAAAATGGAATACAGAATGGATAAACTATATTCTTAGATGTTGGTAGAAATTGGTTGTTGGTCGATAATTAACTGTTTCATTTGTAATGTTAGGGATTTTATTGGTTTTTTTTTTAACCTTCATTTCAAATTTCTCCGAAGGAATCAAAAGAAGATTTTCAAATACAAAAATTTTTGTCTTCTTTTTGTTCATCTCCAACTTTTCCTTGATTCCCTGCGTAGTTCCTCAATTTGAATTTACGTAAAACATCTATTCATTTCGGCTTTGGGAGCTTTTCTATACTAGCTTATTAAGTAATTATTTGTAATGATAGCGATAGAATGAATTTTTGGAGAATGCACAAACAAAATTAACTGAGGGCTGTAGGAGTCGGGTTCAATTCTCGGAAGAGGTCGTGGATTTTTTTTTTCCCAGGATGCTTCTCCTCAAGAAGGTCCCAAAGTTCACCCCACTTTCGTGAAATGGGGAGCGGGTTAACTCCTTTGCAGGGGTTTAAGGCGAAGGAATGTAGGACTACTTACTACTCTACCCCAACTTCATCCCACTGGTAAGAAATCGTTGGGTCCTATACCTACGGAAGGGGCCTGCATGGCCTGTAAGCCTTTAACCTTCTTAATACAGAAAAGAAATGGTCACTGAAGCACACAAAACTGAATATGTATTTCGAATACAGACTTTGAATACCGGTATATATTTTCCCTGTTATTCGTAAGAGCGTTTTGTTTAGTTGTAAGCTTTAGGATGAATGAAAGGACAATATTGATCTATTGTCTTTCTTTCTTCCGCATGTTTCATTATTAGAAATGAGACAACCCCATTAACATGAATTTAAATTTAAGCTTCAGTAACCATAATACCTGGTGGAGGATCCGCTCTGGGCAGGTTTTCTCGGGGTTCTCCCGTTTCCCCTACGAGACCCCCCCCCCACCATACTTTCTCAGTCTTTCTCTCCGTCTGTCCTCCTTTTCATGGGTTGACACAATAGATCTTTCAGGTCGCAGTGCTTGGCTTTCCTGCCGCCCACATTCATCCCAAGTAATAATAATAATAATAAACCACGATACCTGAAATGCTATTTTGGTGTATTATATTGAAATAAAGCGCTTCAAGTATGCATTGCCGATGTGAAACTGGTCATCAAAATTTGTAGTAGTATTGAATATCTGTCTCCAACCGAAACCAACTGGAAAATTATATAAAGTATAATAATAATAGTTTTGTTAATTTTTATGCGTAATATTACCGCTGGTAAGATTTCATAAACTTCGAAAACTCGCATAGTTCAATTGTATAAAAAAAAAAAAAAAAAATAGAGAACCGAACTTGAATAGCAGCCATTTACTATTAAAATTACAGTTTTCTAAAATAAAAGATTGGTGTTATAGTAAATGTAGCTCTTTAATAGCAATGTGTCCTGGCGATTTGAGTCCCTCTATACCTATATGTCAATAATAATTTTCCTTTTAATAGTATAAAGTTAGGGACTGTCCATAAACTACGTACGCATGTCGGAGTAGAGGGTGGTGCTTAGCGTGACAAAGTGGGTCGAGGGAGGAGGAGGGGGGATCAGATGATATGTAACGTCACATTACATTTTATTTCAGTACATTTTTTTGAATTCAAAAATATCTACTAAGGTATTTAATAACGAAATTCATTAAAAACACCCGCAATTATCTAAATTTTAAAGTTCAAACGAAAATATTCGTAAATATGATTGTAAACAGTTAAAATTAATTTAGATTTTAGCGCCAATGGGGTTGTGATATTGTGAGGGGGGGAGAGACAAGATTGTGACAAGGAGTGGTAGGTGGTCGAAATAACAAAAATTAACGTGACATAATTTGTGGACAGCCCCTTATCACTTAAGTTTCTGTCTCCTAGATTAAATAGTTTTGACTATAATGAATTCAATAATCAAAATAGCCTTCCTAGGATAAGTAATATTTTAGCTTTCAAGATTAAGAAGCTTTAATAGCAATATAGTTATTTATACATATTACAATGAAATAAAACAGAACTAAAGAGGTAAATATGTTCCAAAAGTAATAGGATAGTAATAGTATAAGCTTTCTATCAATCTAATTCTACTACTGAACCTTCGGCATAGTTTTTAAGTTGTCAGGCCTACGATTTCGATTTAAAATTATAATCTTATGTTTATTATTATTATTATTATTATTATTATTATTATTATTATTATTATTATTATTATTATTATTCTGTTTCCTTCTGTTCGACCCTTCTATCTCTTCCATACGAAGGAGTATTTTCAACTGTAGACCAAACTTACCGTCTTTGGTAACATTGTTAAATGTGGCTAAAGAAATGGAATTGAAGGCTTCGCAGTAACTGCTGATTATTTACAAATTGTGTAAAGTGGAAGAAGTTCTAGAAAAAATAAAAAAAAATAAATCCATACAATAAATTTCTTGAAATTTACTAAAATTCAAGTTTTGAATTTATGAAAGTAATATTTAATCATTTATTATTTTCTTTCAATTCCTAGGCCTGTTAGCTTTGTATCAATCCTTCTTGCAAGAGGTGGAAAGTATAGAATTTTTTGCGAGTAAATAGTTGAACAGGGTACAGTAATATGCAGCAATCTACATTACACCCGTTAAAAGAATAGTTCGAACCCGGATTCAAACATATCATCTGCGTTGGAGCAATGTCCCGACCATTCGACTACGTCCGAACGGAACATGTGTTATAAAATGTTACATAATAAAATCAAAGTTTGTAAATATTGTAGTGATTTTATAGTTTTATCTGTTGTATTATAGTTATTTTATCGTTCTCTGTTCTTATTAATCATTTTCTGTACATTTCAAATTTTTCAGTTAACTCATTTATTTATTATTAAATCTTAAACGGTTGGTGGCTTCCTCATAATTCACTTTAATTTAAATAGTAACGGTTTAAAACCCGTTACTTTCACATGTTCTTTAAATTACCCAATCATTGTTAAAGGCCATCAACCAATCACAATCAATGTACATAACCTATAAATACCTGGTTTTTTTTCATTTAATAAAGAGATTGAGTTTTGCTCTAGCTTAGTTTCAGCCGAATCTTATTCTCAACGAACCAGGCGAAGTAACGCACCACAGTATTTGTTCAAAACTTCAAAGTTTTAGTTATTGGTGAAAATTTCGTTATTAAATACTGATAAAGTAAAACAGGTTAATTCTTGGTTTTATATTTATTTTCCTTGCAATATAATCTTGCAGAACTGTTTATATTTGCTATTTTCTTTCTCGCTTGAAGTAGGAAGGCAGAGTTCAAGATACCAAGAGGATCGTTCGCTTCACTGTGTGTTTTATTTACTAAATGGAATGTTGTTTCCTTTTGTTTCAGCTGTTGGACTGTTTCACGATTCCCACCGTGTTGGCCCTGTCCTGGATCTTCCTCAAGGTCCGTTACAAGATCGTTCACATCTTGGGAGTCGGCATTTGTCTCTTCGGGGTCGTTTGCGTCGTGTGGGCCGACGTCGAAGAAGGCAAAGGGGGCGTTGGAGGTAAGGAATGCTGAGAAACACTTTCGTTTCAGGCAAAACTTAAGCTTAGATCTTCTTTTTTTGAAAAGTTTTCGTGTTAAAAGGATTCTAAACAGTCATAAATTAAAGAGGATTTGCACGTATAGTTTTAGCTCGCAACTATTTTAATAATAAGTTCGGACGAATGTATAGCCTACTTTCCATAAAACGTTATTTATTCTAAGTTGTAAAAATGAGAAAAACGAAGACGCTGCCTTTATATTCCCATTGCAATTCATACTTAACATAAACATGCAAATTTTCCGTTTTCTGAAAAAAATTAATTAAACCCTCATAATTTACTTAAATTGTTCAAATCGAATAATTTTATGGATTTTTCAAAAATAAAGCCTGCACACCTTAAACAGAAATGGGATAGAAACCCATGGTGTAGATTCAGTATTTTTCTAAGGGAATTTTTAATCGTCATCTGTTGCTACTTTTCGATAAATACCCATTTGTACCCAAAAATATTTCAAATATAAAAGTTAGGTCGTCTATTATCCTTAAACTAGCAGCATAAAATGACTGTCATCCGACAGGCATAAAAAAATCTGAAAAATCATTTTATTATCAACTATCAACTATAAAGTAAATATCTCCTTATAAACTACATTTTTTGTAAAAACAGCATCAGATCCTTCTATCAGATGTCCTTGATCTATTCGGTCAAGAATTTTGATTGTAACGTCGCAAGCACGACATGCCCAAGAAATAGCAACATATAACTGTCCATGACTAAAAACAGGCTCTGGTAAATAAATACCAACCATATCTAAAGTTTGTCCTTGTAAATAAATTTTACTAAATGTAAGAATGGAATAATTATTATTTTTGACCCATAACGCCGAAAGGCATTTAAAACTCACCTTTGTAATCTAAATACTGCGCTAACTTGTGAACAAAGCTTCTACGGCAAAAATGGTTTTGAGTTTCAAAATCAGCGTAAAAAACTGAGTAGGTATGCTAAATTTCATTAAAATGGCTGCAGTGGTAATAAACTTATTTGGTTTTGAACGTATGTTTTGTTAGAATTTCAGTTGTCTAGATCAGTTTCCAAGGATAAAATTTCATGGAAACAACATGGAATGACAAAATGAACTAATATTTTCATCCAATTTGAGTACCCTTGATTCAATGGTACCGTTGAGAACCTTGGATCTATGTTAATAGCTTAATTATATCGAGTTACAGACAGACAGACACAGACGAACTTAGCCAATTATATAAGTTGATGTGTATGCCAAGTTTCAGGAAGATCCCTCCAACGGTTCTAAAGTTATTATGTGGACACACACAAACTAATTTATGGAACACGGGGTCTGATTTAATAATGAGTCTTGTTTTCCTATTAGGAAATAGATTAATAAGTGTCTGTGCTGTAGACATTTGTACATCTTTCTGATTACGGATGATATCAATGTATAGATTTTTGAATCTACTGCTAATAGACTAAAAGTCGACCAATTTTTCAAGTTGAAATTATTAAATAATAATTTTGGGTCTAATGTTAGACCTCATATAAGCAGTCGAACTAAAGCATTATTTAAGAAATCTTATCAATAAATGAGACTAAATGTTTACTACAGTGCGTCTCAAATATCCGTATCTGATATCAGAGATCGGTGTTGCCAAGGTTGACGTGTGGTTTCTTTTTTTTGTTAGATAATCGTAACAATGAATTTAATCAGGATATTCATTGTTTAGATAATCTGATTGGAAGTGAGTTATGCATTATTGTCATTGTTAGCCATCTTACAATAGGCTACTGAAATCTGTAATTGAAACCAGTAACGACAGAGGTCTCGGTGGGAGGTTAAGATGAACAATCCTGTGAAATAAACCTTACAGAAGCAAAAAACAAATACATAACAATAGTTACCATTTTAATAGTTACAGTCATTCACTCAATTAAAACTCTTATTTTTGTTTTTATGGCGTTTTGTCGTCTTTCATTAAAAAAAAATTTTGATGTGATTTATATTATTCATTCACTAATGAGGTTACTTTGGCTCGTAGCCAAGTGATAAAGCGCTTGACTGCGGCCTGGAGGAGCTGGGTTCAATTCCCGACAGCTTCGGAAGACGGGAATTTTTCAATGCTGTATTCTCCTCTAGGCTGCCTCCTAATCCACCCAGCCTCTGAAGAATAGCTACTAGGCTTATTTCCCGGGAGTTAAAGACGGGCGAGCGTCGGACTGACCACCCGACCTCCACGTAGTCCAGTTGATCAGAATACGCCGGGAGCCTTATCATATTGCGATCCCAAGGGCCACATAGGCCTAAGTTGGAATACTTTATTTTTTTTAATAAGATTTATTACTTGTTTTTAAAAAATAGTCTTCAATAATTACTTCAATCAGTTCAAATTTAATGGTATTAAGTATGCACAAAAATTCGACAAACTTTTGCAATAAAATTTTCCTATTATAATAAATCCTAAATCTGTTATTGACTTCTACGTATAATGGACTTCACTATGCACTTCAATTCATTGATAAACACTCTTTTAATCCACAAACATTCACTTTGTAGTTATCAATTGTCTTTTTATCAATTATGGTTTTAAAATGTTTTAAATTAAAATAATTGGACAGTTCTCGAGCCAGTCAGCTGCTGCGTTTCATTTGAATCTAGTTATACTCATTTTAAAATAAATTATTCAGTAGAGTAGTAGATTGAACTCAATGATGAAATACTTTAAAAGTCCATTGTAGTTTTATTTATTTATTTATTTATTGTTAATTTTTTGTTTTACCGTTGAATGTCTTTTGTTTATCTCATTCTTCTTTTCATATTTCGTAAACAGGGTAGCAAAACATGATAATTTGTCGTGTCCTTGTAAGACAGTCTTTAATTGCAATATATGTATGTTTTAGGTAGCAATAGGCTCCTGGGTGACATGTTGTGTCTATCCGGAGCCACATTGTACGGAATCTCCAACGTGGCAGAAGAGTTCGCTGTCAAGATGCACGACCGGGTCGAGTTCCTTGGCATGCTGGGACTGTTCGGCAGTGTCATCAACGGCATCCAATTGTAAGTGCAAACAATCGCAGGATTTGCAACATTTTTCGAAGCTATTTATAAATAAAATGATGAAAAGAAACTGACATTTTCTTCCTTATTTTTCTAATATGTTTTTTCTTTGTTTCTACTTCAATAAATATTAAAAATATGCTAATATGTTGATGATGGAAATTATTTTCCAACAGTACAGAATGTTAATTTATATTTAACAACCGGTATTTCAGTAATTCTAGATTTAATCAAATCGATGAAAAATATTATAATTTCTTTGCTTTACAAATGAATATGTAATGTAATCAAAATAATCATAAAATCATTAAAAAGGAAAAGGTATCTACATTTAGAACATTGAATAATTTTAGACATGCAGTAGATATTATAATATCATACATTATTATAAATCATATTATAAATCTGTTTTACTTACTGATTTTTTAAAATTCCTTTTTCTTTAAAAAAAAATGTTTTTATGCATTTTTTAAACTTTTTATCTCAAATTGGAAAACTATACTATTTTTTTTTTATTTAATAAGAATTATACAGGAGCGAATTAAGATGGTAAATATAATTAAAAATAAAATGTTTTAATATTAAAAAAGAAAAATAGAAAAATTGCAATCAGAACAATCATTGATGTAACATTTTAACAGATATGAAGTATTCGACCATTTTTCATCAAGGTTTTTCTTTATAATCGTAAAGAAAACAGATGTAAAAATGGGTGATCGTATTTAAATTATTCCCTACTTCAAAGTTATCTACAAAAGAAGGAACTCAATCATACTTGTAGAAACACTTCCAGGAATATTGGGAAAAGATTGAGAAAATATTAAAAAATATATATATATATATTGTGGCGAATTATTTTGGTCTCTGATTCGTAGAATGGAATTAGACTGAAGCAGGTGATCTGAACTATTCTGTTTATTTCTGGGGAAGCAGGGGTTTAAATAGATTTATGTACATGGATTGCTATTGATTGGTGTGCTTTACAAATTGATTGGGGGTGGGGGGTTGAAATACACGTGGTTATCAACTGTCTTTTAACTGAAACTTTAAATTATAATTGAATCATGGGAAGCACCCCAATGGAAAGAATTTGAAAATAAACAAACAGAATTAATGGTTAACGGCAGAATTTGAAATGTACAATAGATTAAATGATGGTTAATACAAAACACTAAAATTATAAGGATAAATGGAGTAAATGAATAAATATAAATATTAAAATTACTACTACTATAGAAATCATTACTTATATATATAAATAAATATATATAAATCACCACTAGAGCAAAATGTGATGCTTCAACTCTAATGTTGCAGGTAAATCTGAATTAAATTAATTAATTAAATCATCATCATATCTCTAACCTCGTACCTATATATTCGTATTTCCCACAACTAGTTTCGCTGTTCTATATTTTCTCTTTCAGTTATGTATTTTCCCAAATTAATTCCTCTTTCTCGGAAGTGTTTCTTCCACAGCTGATATTCTTTGCAAATGACTCTGAAGTGGTTTAAGTTATTAATATTATACGAACATTAGTATTAGTAAGGAAGAATAAAAGGCCGCGCGGTTGGCGTTGTTGCTAAGACATAGGCCTCTCACCTCTGAGTCCCGAGTTCGGTTCTCATGTGGGTTTCGTGATGGGGACGATCCGCGCTGGACAGGTTTTCTCGGGGTTCTCCCGTTTCCCCTGCACTTCTCCCACCATACTTTCTCAGTCTTTCTGTCCATATTTCCGTGGGATAGTACAATAGACCTCTGGTCGCAGTGCTTGGCTTCTCTGCCATCCACATTCACTACATACATACATACATACATACAAGGAAGAATAAATAACTTCCTAAAATAATAATTATATAATTAAACTGTTTTAACGTTCAGGTAAAAACTAATTGAACACAGAGACATATCGCACCTTTTGCATAAATATATTAATAATTAAAATTAAAACAATGCGACGTTTCAAAGTTCCAGTATTCGAACTTTTTCGTCAGGGAAAGCTAACAAAACTGAATGAAAACAAAAAATACTGGAACTTTGAAATGTCGCATTGTTTTAATTTCAATTATTAATACTTGTGTAAAAGGTGCATTATGGACTCTTTTCAATTAATAATTATATAACTGAAAATATATAAATTAAAACTTAATAACACTTATATTTTGATATTTTGTACCCATGTATTTTTAATAATGGATGTAATGTTTAACGAAACTAAGTTATTTTGACTTTCTTTTGTTAAACAGAAATTTTGGGTGTCGTCCTTTACCCAATAAATTGGTTACACGAGAGCTGAATATAAAAGGAATTTAGTGAATTTTGAAATGGGAATATTTAATAAATTCAAATGTAGAAAGCTGACTGCATCTTATTTGAAAATCAATTACCCATAAACCGCTTTATCGTTAGCAAAGTAATGGTGTCAAATATTTGCCAACGCTGTGGCAAATTAGATAATAATTGCAGGTAAAAGAGAAGTTCACGAAAATGTATTAACACTCGAATATTTGTTGGACAATTGGATGGTGTTACGCATCATTTGACCAAGCTCCAAAATTCGATTTTTTAGATTTTCGCGTAAACGCAAAATCTTCTGTATTACTTCACATTTTTTATGGAATGAAGAGTGTTCTATATCGAAATGAAGATACTTTCACAGAACAATTCTTATCATTGTCAAAATTAATAATATCCTTCAAAGGTGACGGATGACATGACGCAAAT
>JAFIDM010000001.1:120323787-120338723 GCA_023159025.1 Thereuonema tuberculata
TCAGGGGTCATTGATTTGTATGTTTGTCCGTTTTGTCTATTCGTCCCATTTCACTGAGCTTAGGTATGCTGGTTGGGTCGGGCTGATGATAGGCCAATAAGCCTTGAAACAGCGCTGTCCCCGATTACCAGCACAAATATCAAAAATAGCTCACTTATTTGTGTTTTGTTTAGTTATGTGCGTTCTTTGTTTTATTTTACTTAAAATATATGAAGGCATTTAAAACAAATATAGTAAAAGATCGTATTCAATTCACACGGATCCTACAATTTCTTATTTCTTTCTCAAAAAATACTCTATTCAGCACATTCCTTTATCCTATATTTAACGTTCTCACAGTTAAGTTGTTCGTCCATGATAAGTGGTGAGACTATATAATTATAACTCTACTTGATTGATAGTAATTTCTTCCAACACATTTTTATGAACTGCTCCATTTAAAGAAACTAACTTTGTAGTTTTTTCATAGTTCTAAAGCAAATGAAATGAGGCAAACTAAACTGTGCTATGAGATACTTGCAATTCGTTACGTAAAAGTTGACCCCTAAAACAACTATAGCAAAAGAACTGCTTGAATTTACAAATATCCTACAATCTGTTATGTTTTGATAAAATTAATTCCTCGAAAACGTTGATCAAATTAGGTGGATTTTTATTAATAACCATCCAATATTATTCTTTTTTTTTGATGAAAGTAGATCAAAATATTTGCAACTGAAATAACAAAGATGAGTTTCATTAGGATTTGATTAATGAAATTTGAAGTCGTTTGATATTTTGGATAGTTAATTTCTTAAAAGTAAAGGTATTTTTTTAAAATTTTAGTTTTGATGAAATTAGAATTGAGTAATTTTAAAATTTAAAGAAAATAATGGTTTCTATTTTGATTTCATTGAAATTAATAATATCAAATTTATTCTTATTAAATTGGGAAACGTTTGAAATGTGGTTCCATGTTTTGGAAAGTCTGGTGTCTCCCTTTTTACTAAAATTATTTTCGAGTTGTAAAATAGAGAAAAAAAGTAGTGATTTATTTTTATGAAATTAATTATGATGTGAAATTATTAATTAGTAGTTTCTAGAAGTATTTATTGAATTAACGTTATAATTTTTCAAAGATTTTTTAAAAGTTTTAAAAGTTCAAGCAGTTTGAAGGCTTAAAAAATAAAAAAGTTTAAATATTTCGAAGGATTTCAGCCATCGCCGATAAGAACCTTGTTCTTTCTTTTAATACTCATTGCTTGAGAATTTTTAATGTAAATTAATGTTATCGTCTTTCCATGTTAGTTATAGAAGTTAAGTCATTTATTATTACAGTAAACTTCCGATTATCCGCATTGGGTGATTATCCGAATTAGGTAGCGCGGCAACCACGGATAAGCGAATTCCGCGGATAATCCGAAACTGGTCGAAAATCAACACAAAAATGCTTTTAACATGTTTAATTTACATTAAAATGGCAGTACATACATTATAAACAATTATGTTATTTTATTTTACTTTATTTTTTTACTTTTTAACAAAAAAATCGGTTAATTGTTTTTAATTTTCGTGTAGAAACATGAAAACACCTATTGGACGTCGCTAAATGTGCGTCTTTTATTTTTAACCTTATTCTAGATTCAAAAAACGCACTTTTTGCACTTTAGGCGTTTGTTGATTCCGTAATTTATTATACAGTAAAAAAAAACGGAAATAGGAGAGGTCCGCGGATAATCCGCAAAGCGGATAATCGGGAGTTTACTGTATTATTATTTTAATTGAGATGCCATAGGAACAAAATATAAAAAAGGAAATGAAAGTCTTCGCGTACTAGTTTCCAGGCACTTACAATTACCCCTCAGCGTTTTTCCTATTAGAATAGACGAACACCCAATTGGGGAATGAAGGAAAAAAAGTGCGGAGATATGAACTTTATTACCGGAAACGAAATTGCTTTCGACCTTAAGAGTGGTGTTAGGCTTCGTTGTTTCGGACGTGAGCAGTGGGAGGACACGACTTACTCAATTGGATTAATTGTCAATTACATGTGTTCCCTCTGTCTCCAAGACAAGATGCGACCGTATTCGAATGACAACAGCTATCTGTCACCCGAACAAAAGAAATAAGTTCGGACAACCAGGTTTAATATAGAGACACAGACAACACTTGTAGGTCTTGCGTGACAGAGAGCGATAACTGGTGCGGATAAACTAACCTCACGAATCCACTACAAAGAGTATCCAAAAAAAAAAAATTATCTAAGAGATATAAAAAATAAAGAAAAGAAAAAAACGAAATAAGATCTGTCCTTAGTTTTTTTTTATTTATTTATTATTTTTTCCATTTTTAGATCTGTAAAAAACGAGAATAGGTGGATGTCCAATTATTGGTCAACATCCAACCGTCGGTTTTAGGCTAAGTCCGAAATAATAAGTTCTTAATGCTATTACAACTTCATTTGTGAAATTCCATTAAATAACTAAATTAATTACTTTAATGTAGAGAAGTGTTGCTTATTTCAACGGCTCATTTTGCCGTAAGAAAACTGTAAGATGATTAACGTGCAATTGTAATAAATACAAAGCGACCGTTTCATTCGAAACAGATTTAATCAGAAAATAAAAAATGTTTTAGGTTTTATAAACAATTTACAAGTTTCGAAAACCTGTAGCGGTTTTCTTACAAATATAAAAAAAAAAATATTTATAGTCCGATGAAGAAAACCGCAACAAGTTTTCGAAACTTGTAACTTATTTTATATTTTTTATTTTCTTATTTAGTCTCTTTGGAATGTTTTGCGCAAACGGTCGCTTCTTAAAATTGTCGGTTTCCGAGTTAATTTGGTTTGTTCTCACCGGAAGTGCATTTTAAACTACCAGAGTGACCTATCACATTACCATTTGTTGTCCTCTAAGTAATTAGAAGAGGAGCCAATCAGCATTCAAATTCTTCAAATTACTAAAACGTAATAAATTTAACATGAATATTTGTAATTCTATAGTATAATTTTCTGTCAAATATTCATCACCTTATTTTGTTAATGGTTTCTGTTATTTAGAAAGGACAATTTTTTTTAACACAAACTGATCAAATTATTAACAAGAATATAAATTACAAAAAGTTTAGATGCCAATATTTTTACTGAAAATAAATGGAGACATGGAAAACTAGAAAAATTTATTAAGGAAACACTTAAAAATATTAAAAAGAAATAAATGAACCATTATTATAAGAAGATTAATTTTAAGTCTTAAAATTAACTGTAAGATGACTGTAAGATAGAATAGTACACTACAACCTCGTTTATCCGGCTCTCGTTGATCCGGATCTCCGGATAATCCGGATCAGTTTTGTAGACATTTTTTTTTTATTTAATGTTCACATAGATAATAATTTTAACTATGATAACAAAAACATAATTATAAATAGGCCAAACATTCGCTTTTTATTTTGATTAAATGTCCAGTTCCTGCATAGATTGTACAATAAATTATGGTAATAAAATGCTTTTTGTCGTGTTTAAGAAAGCTTTACTAGTGTCATAGTGACATAGTTTTTTTATCGTAATAAACTTATTTAAGGATCAATAAGTCGCTTATTTAAGGATTTGTTTTGCTTACTACCCATATTACCCGGATATTACCCGGATTATCCGGATTTTCGATTTTCAGGGTTGCCTTTGATCCCAGTTAGTCCGGATAAACGAGATTATAGTGTATTTGTTTTAATTTTAAATAATATAATTAAATTTTCATTAACTTATAGATAGTAATACTATGGTTTAACTAATGTTTCAAGGTCTTCAAGTTTTATATTAAGATTTTATGATTATAAAAAATATTGTTAATAATGGTAATTATATATCTACGTCCTACAGCATGGAGCATGGTTTGATGGTAGTTACGATGGTTTTGATGGTAGATTTTTTTTTTTTTTTTTTTTTTTTATATACTAAAATTACTGCGAAACGACATTTTTCAGGAAAAACGTTTATATAAAGCGCTTTATAAAGAAGAATGAGTTGCATTTTATTTAGTGCACATAGGATCTTTAACGAGCTTAAATATAAGCCTAAGGCTGAAGAAAGCAATAACTTTGACAGGAAAAATTTGATCCAAAGACTATGTGTTTAATAGAAAAGTCGAAAACTGGAAGTGTTTTTTAATCTGCCTGGCAACCAATAGCCCTCTCTATCTGCTGTTGAGGCTAATCCTTAAAATTGCGGATATTTCAGCGTATTGCGAAACGTTCCAGATTGGTTTAAATTTGTAAATAAGTTGTATTTGTTTAGTTTATTAGTTCTCGCATTTTCAGTCTAAGTTTACAGATGTTGCCCAAATCATTAAACAATGAATTACTGCAAAACGTCCTTCGTACAAATACACACACACGTGAGCCATATTGCTCTCACCGTTTTATATCAACTCTGTCTCATAAAATAAACTGTAAAGCACCGATCTCTAAACAGAATTTACAGTTCATGGTGAAACTACGTTGGAAGGATTATTTATTGGAACACATTTCAAAAGTTCCATTTCTCAAAACTTTTCAACTTCATTTTTTATAGGCGCGCGGTAAACATTACTGCCGAATTATTCGTTCGTGTATCATAAAAAGAAAACACGAAGTTCCTGAAAAAACTGGAATCCTACTTAGTTTAAAATCCTACTTTTTATTTTTACTTTTTTTTTGAAATTCATGAAAATAATTCAAACGAAAAGGCTTACGTTTCGTTTTTAAATAGTAACATCTGCTGGATATAAAAGATAAAGATTTTTTTTCAATTTCTGGAAAAAAAAAATAATAAAATCCGCATATTCTTTCTTAAGTTGTCTGAATCAATTAATTTTAATCCTACATTAAAATGAAATTAAGAGGATTAATAATGGGATAAATGTCCTACGTGTAAGATATCGATAGAAATCCATTATTTCAGTTCTAATCCTTTTGCTGTTAGAACTTTTGTCACCAACCTTGCAAAAAGTTACAAATATTTTTGTAAAGTTACATATATACAAATAAAAGTAAGGTTTTCCCGGGGTTCTCCCGTTTCCCTTGCATTTCTCACACCATCCTTTCTCAGTCTTTCTCTCCGTCTGTCCTTCGTTCCGTGGGATAGCACAAAAGATCTTTCAGGTCGCGTTGCTCGGCTGTCAAGCCACCCACGCTCACCAAATTACATTACATTACACGATCATCTAATTGTCATTCAATAAGCATGCTATGTTTCAAGAAGATTCATCAAGGGTTTTTGAAACACACACACACACACAGACACCGACATAGTTGTTGAGCCTCACTTTTCTAAGAAAGTTGACTAAGAAAAAATTCTAAAATGTAATTTTTAAATCAAAATAAGCGTCTCCGTGTGTCTGTGAGTAAGATAATTCTAAAATACGTATCCTAGGAATCTGAATGTTACTATGGTGGATTTAAGCTTTATTACGAAAGTGTTTCAATAATACATCAGACTTTAAGTTGCAGCTTACAGCAGAACCCGCCAAAAGATATTTATATTAAAAATGACTTAATTACAGTTAAACAAAACTTGTTTTCCAGGAACTTCACATAATTAATAAGTTTAGACTATGAAACGTGTGATCTCTATTAATTTTTGTACCAATGTAGGTCTAAAATATAATAAATAGGAGTTAAAACAATAGTTATTGTTTAACTATCTTTTTATAGCTTATCTCTAAAACAGTCGGAATCCAGAAAACTAGCCATGATTAAAAGAAAAACTATCTTATACATGAGGATAGTAGAAATGTTGGTGCGGCAACTTATTTGTTTTTATAATTCATATTATTTATCTCAGAATATTTTTTTTTTTTTGCAACTTTAAATAGATCAATTTAAATTGAAAAATTCTAAATTTAATTCAGGGAATCATATGCAGAGGAATTTGGATCCATCAGAGTTGATGGAAATGGGTTCACTTTTGGAAAAACCATCAGAGCTTGGTAACATTCCAAGCCCTGATGACTGCAAAGAAGTGTAACTGACTTGTCGTTTGCCAGCAAAATATTAAAAAAAAATGAGAGTGGAGTAAAGGCCCTGATATACATATATAGTAAAACCTCTCAAATCCGGCCCTCGGTAATCCGGCTGATCCTGAGTATTTTTTTTTTTTTTTAGTAACTAAATTCGTTTTTCTATTTTAGTTATATCGAGTTCTGAGAGCACATCGTGAATCAATGTTTTTGTTTATTAGATTAAATTGTAATTTTTGATGTAAATTTAAAACATTAAAAGAGATTTTTTTTTATTATATTTTACAGTACAATATATTGTTAAAATGTGCTTTAACGTATTTGCTTCATTGTACTGCATACAATAAATAAGACTACTGTAATTATAAAATACACTTTTTATTTGTATTGTTTTTAATAAACATTTGAGTGTAAAATTATGAAAATGGGGTTAAATTAATTAAACCTGGCATTATGTCTTCACAAAAATTGAGCTATTGAGTTATTTTAAGAACACTCTCGGTAGTCCGGCTTTTCTGTAATCCGGCCTATTGAACGCCACATTAGGCCGGATTTGAAAGGATTTACTGCATATATATATATATATATATATATATATATATATATGACCGGACGGGATTTGAAAATGCCAATACAAAAAACACATTACCGTTTCTGCGAAGATATGGTCAAATTTATCTTCACGTCATCCAATTACAAATGATTGATTGAAATCTTTGCTTTGCGAAACCCAAAGGGTATGCTTCGAGTTTTGCCTGTTCGATTATATATGCCTAATTTTGAAGTTTATATATTATTGCTTCTTATTTATTTATTTATTTATTTATTTATTTATTTATTTATTACTTATTTTACTTTATAATTATGACTTTAATTCAATATTATAGATCTTGCTCTCTTTGATTTTTATTTTTTATTTTTAATTTTAATCTTTTAATTTAATATATAAATTTTAATAAGTAATAAAGTATCTCAGTCATCTTTTTTGCTTATTTCTTATGTAGTAATCTTTTTAAATTTTTTAAATTTTAGATAGTTTGGTCGTGGTTTTGTTTTTAATTTAAAAAGAGCAAAGTCTTGATATATTGCGTTTTTGTTTTCAAAATCGTTTCTAAATTTCGCCGCTAATGACGTGAAAATAAATTTGATCTTATCTTCGCAGAAACGGTAATGTGTTTTTTGTATTGGTATTTTCAAATCCTACATCACCGTCCGGCTTTATATGTTTAGTAATATGAGTTAATTTTATACTTTCTAAATTGCAAATGATTGATTGAAATCTTTGCTTTACGAAACTCAAAGGGTATGCTTTGAGTTTTGCCTGTTCGATTATATATATATGTGTGTGTGTGTGTGTGTGTGTGTGTGTGTGTGTTGATTGGAAAGCATCTTGACCAAATCCCTATAGTAATGTGGCAAAATTATAAAAAATCTTTGATATATTGCATTTCGAAATTCTCGCAGAGATCTCCTAATAAAATGTCCAAGACGACATAAAGAATACCAACTTTAATATACTGAGATGTTGAGATCGGTGTATCTGACATTACGAGGACATAGAGAGTGCAAAGAAAAAAAACTATCCTCGCAGTGTTTGGGCAGGTGGTTGCCTCCTTTTGTATGTTCTTTCATTTATTTGTCTCGGTCCTTCATTTATTTGACGTTTGTCGTCAGTTGGCTTCCATGTACACAGAATATAAAAGAATTGAAAGGAAGAAACTTTTAACTTCTTGCGCAGCGCCATCTAAGGTATAAACATTTAAAGAAATGATGTGCTTAGTGAAGATAAAATATTCAACAAATTCTTCAGAAACCTTCCATTTGCTTATTCGAATCCCTTTTCAATTTAAAATGGAATTAAAAATATCACGTGACTCTGAAATAGAATTCGGAGAAAATATACAGAAATTAATTTAAATTTTGATCTTAATATTTAGCCGATAATGAATAAAACATATTCTTTTTTATGTATAACTAGCCTGCTATCGTCGTTTCGCTCCGGAAGCCTTCCATATGTAACGTAAAAAAAAACGCTTTATTTATTCATAAACCAAATTACATGAAGTAAACTAAAAACTGAAACTTAGAATTAAGAAACTCGTGTGAAATTTCGTGTTTCCAGCTAAAGCGGTTTCAGAGAAATGCGTATCCTTCAACAATGTGCTCCCCCCCCCTTCCCCATTAGGACGCTAACACCGAAAATTAGCTGAATTCGTATATTTTAGATTTTGACAAAGAACACTCTTGTTAAGGGAAATAAGTTTACTCTAGTTTAGTTTACTCTAGTTTACTTTTTAGTTTAGTTCGTCCTTTTTAGGACTCATCAGCCGGTCCGTCCCAGTCTCTTCCCGGTGACAACTCAGGGTGCGAATCCTATCTTGTAACGTTGTGCCTTCGTTTGTTTACTTATTTCTTTGAATCATCGGGCACGTTAAACTTCATTTCATTTTAAACACTCCTGTTAAATTTTGTATTTCCAATTAAAGCGGTTTCAGAGATATGCGTACCTTCAAGAAAGTTTGTCACCTGTTTACACCCTTAGTCCGGATCCGGTTTTTGCTGTTTTAAAATTAAGAACATTGAATTAAAAAAAAACGTTAAGAAGAATACTATTTATTTCTAAGTAATAAAAAAAAAGGAATTTCATTATCATAAATAAATAAAAAAAAATGTAAATAATTATAAAGATGAACCAATTTACTGCCAACTAAGAAGATAAGAATCCGGTAACCATACCTCTAAAGGTCAGCATTTAACTGCTACGCCACACCAAACTTCCATTGTTGAGACACAAGTCAGTTAATAAGCCAATACTTGAAAATTATACAAAAAGTGTCTAGAGGATTAAATTAGGAGGACGGGCAGATGTGGCCAGGCTTGTTTGTAGCCTGTTGTTTGCGCAGGGTCCTAAAGACTAATTGAGCAAAGTTTGCTCCAGATCGGTCAAAGGGCCTAAGAGTGTATAGCGAACAAGCATACAAACAAACAAACAAACCTCCTCCTTAACGGATATATATAGTATAATATATACAGAAGAAGAAGAAGAAAATTACACATAATTTAAGCTGCTTTAATACCTTATTGATGCTTGCTCGACTAAATAAAAAAACAAAAATTAAACTAAATCTAGCAATTCATGTTAACTCTATCAATTATTCAGTAAACAAGTAATATTTTAATACAATAAAATAAAAAGCATACTCGCACGTAAATAATGAAAAAGGAATCACTGATCTGTTTTGGTATTTTTGATACCGGGAATCCAGTACAGCTGTTTAGAGTTCCTACTCTTCATCAGCTGGATTCGCCCAGTATCTGACAGTTGGTGATTCCAAGAAACATATAAATAAAATAAAGATGAATTTCAAAAACAGATCAGTGATTCCATTTTCATTATTTATGTGCGAGTATGCTTTTTATTTTATTGTATTGTCAATTTGTTCGCACGTTAAACTTGTTGTTATAAGTAATATTTTATAAAATACAAACAGATTAAAATGATTATCAAAGTTCAAACTTACAATTCAAAGTTACTAATCAGAATTTTAATGGATTTTTAACTAAAACTAATTACGAATTACATCGGAGTAACATAAGAAACTCACTTTTAATATTGATAATTAATAATATTAACATTTTTAATATTCACTTCCTGAATACAGTTAAGATTGACAATGACTATGAATTTACACATTTCTGGACTTTTAAAATTTTGGATTTGATTTTTTTTTCTGAAATTCTAATAATTCCGTTTTCTATATATGTACATTAAACGTACCAAATTTTGTCTCAATTGGATAATTCCTTCTTGGTTTGTCGACTTTTTTTGTCAGAGTGTATTAAGAAAGAAAATTACAGAAATTGTTTGATAATGAAGGAAGGATGTTGTTCATTGTAGAACTATTTGATTTCCTAAAAAATTTCGGAAACTGAGGGACTAAGATAAGTTTTTTCCAAAATTTAAGGCTTGATTCCAAACATATATACTGTATGAGCTGTGCCCCGCGGTTTCACCCGCGTTAAATTCGGCCCTTCTCGGTAATGTTCGGTTCTCGTTGTGCGGCCAAGCCGCCCCGTCGCCGCCGCCGCACCCGTTTGTTGACGTTTATGTTTACTGCTCCGCTCCTATTGGTCGTAGCGTGATGTTGTGTAGCCTACAATCTTCCTCAATAAACGGGCTATCTAAGGCCAAAAGAATTTTTGAATTCGGACTGGTGGTTCCTGAGATTAGCGCGATCAAATTTACAAACTCTTCAGCTTTATATATTAAGTACAGATAAGATAACACATTAAAAAGTGAGACCAATATTCATAAATGACATATCAACAGATGATCGCCATATTAGCCTGAAACAGACTCTCTTGAGCTGTCACTTATGAACTTTGATCTCACTTTTTAATGTATTTATATATTTTTAGGCGCTTTTTCTTTATTTACAAGCGCATAAGAAATTCAATGAGGCTGGCGAGGTCCAGCACAATTTTCTTTTTCTTTATTTTAACGTGTTTTTATGTTTTTAGTTTAGATTTGTGGAGGTTACATTTCTTTTCCTACTTTATATATGTATAATTTCGAAGATATTTTGATCCAAGTAATCTATAAATAGAAATGAAACAACAAATGAAAGAAAGAAATTAAAGTTTATCATTAAGCTAATTGCTATGATGTACGTATTGTATACGTATATATACTTATGACAGAAAATTGTTCTTCTTAAGCATATAAATGAAACACATAGTCTTCTCTACATCTCTAAAAAGAAAAACCTGTCAAGGCGAAACAAGGCGACCTTTTGAGTGTCGGCGCCTGCGGACGATGTCCTTGCGTGGGTGTTAGTGTGCGGCAGGTGGTGGCAAAGCACGAGAACAACCTAATTACGATGGTGTTCATTCGGAACGCGGCTGCCGAATCTCAAGCAGACGGCGACAACAAATAAAACAGATGAAATCGTCCCAGGTGGAGCAACCATCGACCACCAAAACCAAAATGGAAGTGATCGTAAAATACTGCCCGTTCTTCACCTCTGACCTTTCCTAAGCTAACGGCGTGGCCACAGATTTTCTTGTCTTCTTAACACAAAGATATAAAAGAATGAATATTCTCATTGCAGCATACGGAATTAACTTTTTTTTTTTTGTTAAGTTACTTTTATCAATCATTCTAATACTATATTATCACATTCGAAAAAATATTTTTTGTGTTTAAAAAATGAGAATACGAGAAAAAGCTTAAGAATTAAAAATATTTAAAATGCATTAATGGAAACGATTAATTAATATCAAGATATTGAAAACTGTATGCACTAGAACATGATTTGGTAGTAACAAATATTTTATTTAAACATTCTATTCATATTTTAATTTACATGTAGGGTTATTATATATGTACAGTTTAAATAGTAGAAAGTATTTTATTGCATATACAGTATACCGGGTGTAACAGGATTGTGGTACACCTCAAATATTTTGTTTTATATCTTTGTAGTGTAATGCAATTTGGCACATTAATGATATATAAAAGAATACGAACAATGTATTCCCTTTTGAAATGTCAACTTCCCAATCTAAATAGAACACCCTGTATATTTAGACATATTTAAATTCTACTCGAAATTTGGAATTCAACAATGAATCCCTTGCACATGTTTCGTTCGAATGTGTTATCTATGAGGAATATTTTTAAAACACATAATTGACGTTGAATAGCAGTGAGAAACCACCGACATGTGTGTTTCTACTGTATTGTATTGTAATACGTCTACGTATTGTTAGTGAGTAACGTGTATGTACGTCGATAGAAGTAGTGTTGTGGTGGAAAATGGAACTTTACTTTGGATTGGATCCAATGGACGAGTACCGTGGCCACCTAGATCAGCAGACCTGATGGTATTACACTTTTTAATCTTCCCTCACATGAAAACTGTTGTTGATTTGAGACCATCTAAAGCATTAGCGGATCTACAGAATAGAGGACGAGCAATGTTACCCAGTATAACTCCTCAACACTTGCATAACATTATGCGGGAAGTAATTAAACGAGCGCAATTATGCAGGGACGCTCATGGAGGACACTTAAGCAACTTACATGATCCAATGTATTTCTTTTCTACAATCGTAGCTGTCATTACAATGCATATTTGTTGTAGTTCTTTTATTTTCATTTAATAAAGTACAGGAATACATAGCCAGATTGGTTTTTCCAGATTCCTAAGACATAACACATTCAAACGAAACATGTGCAAGTGATACATTGTTGAATTCCAAATTTTGAGTAGAATTTAAATAAGTCTAAATATGTAGGGTGTTCCATTTAAGATTGAAAAGTTGATGTCATTTTCGGTTAAAGTGGAAGTGATATTTCAAAAGGGAATACATTGTTTTCCGTATTCTTTTATTTAACATTAATGTGCCAAATTGCATTGTACTACAAGGATACATAACAAAAATATTTGAGGTGTATCACAATCCTATTACACCCGGTATATTCAGGTAATTTCAGGTATATTCAGGTATATTCAGAACGAAACGTCGTAATATCAATAAAATATTCTGGAGGTCGTTACAAGTCAAAAAATCTATCAATATATATCCAAATCGATAAAAGAAAGCTGGTAAAGGAGCTTAAAAGAACTACAAATATACCAATAAAAACACAAGGTCTTTTCACAGTAATTATGTAAGTAAACTAGCCAGGTAACGTCGCTCCACTCCGGAACCCTTGCATACATAGCATAAAAAAAAAAAACAACTTTAAATTTTTAGCAAATTAATATCGAGATCGGAAAATATACGAGTTCCCAGCCCTTTTGTGGCCTTCTCCGGATAACTCAGATTGCGGGTTGGCGCCACACACCTATATATCGATAAGGCAACTTTAAAGCGAAAATATAAATCCCCTTTATTCCCTATCCCGTGGGAATTTCGAAAAATTCGGCCTTATTCCTTGTCTACATCATAAAGGGAACCTCTGTGCAACATTTCAGCTTTCTAGGTCCAAGGGTTTGGGCTGGGCGTTAATGAGTCAGTCAGTGAATGAGTGAGTCAGGATTTTTCTTTTTATATATGTAGATAAGATATTTCGCTTATTCGTGGAGTCATACAAGATCCATAGTGTATTGGAAATCTTTTGGTTCTCAAGCGGAATTTACAAAATGATTTCCTGATCTCACCTCCAAATGGATAACCATGATGAATTAGTTATATCCTGTATGGCTGTATAATTGCTGTATTGGAGATAAGGATCTTTACTAAAATTAGAGACACATATTTTGTACATTTGTTATCCTTGTTAATTTCTAAAATGATGACCTTTTATTATTTCATACTAGCACATATGTAATATATATGGATAAAAAGGAACCATCTGGAGTCAAGCTCTAGGCCTTAGGACAGCTGTTTCGTGCTTATTTAAACTGCAGGAGGACTACAGGATTACACAAGCAACGATTATAAAGGCTTACGATGGGAAAAGTAATATATTCATATGTGACTCCGCAAAAATTAAGACTAAGAAAATAAAAAACAATGTCAAGAGGGAAATCAAATCCCTGGGCTGCTAACGCTTATCACAAAAGTCAAAATAAATAAATAATAATAATAAAAAAAACAACCTTCTAACAGGTGAAAAGAAAAGAAATCAATTCATGATGAAAGGGGATGTTTTGAGGAATCACGTTTGTTTATACGAATATATTACTTTTCCTTTCATATGCCTTTTCAGTCTGTACTTTATGGGTAGCCCTAGCTGAAGAGAGCATAATAAGCTCTAAACTGCTGTCCCACGTTCTCAGCTTGCTAAGAAAAGGTTTCTTGAGCGTTTTCTATCTAAGCAATAATATCTAAATACTAAAAAGCCAGCCAACCGAGTTGCAAGCGCTCAAGAAATACTGCCAAATAATTGAGATAACGGAAGTTTACTCTGTTCAACTAATTAAAAATGAAGAAGGAATTCGTTAAGATCATCAAACCGAGCCACCATTGTTTTGCACTTAAAATAAGAGTAGTATACAATTCATAATAGTTCTAATATAATGTTGATTAAATAAATATTGTTATTTACTGTGTTTTTTGTTATTACTTACACAGCACACGATATTTTATGATACTTGTACTTGAAAATACTTTTTTTTTTTTTTAATTTGAAATTTGCATTAGGTAAGTTTTGTAGTGAATAGGAGTGAATGTTAATCAAATTGTAAAGGTCACGTAACGAATGTCTGCAGTGGAATGTGAATAGCACAAATGAAGTATTCATCGCGACTTAAAAACCACTATTCTGATGGTAATGATGAAACACACGGAAACATAACACTGACAAAGAAATCATTAGGCTTAAATTTAAATTAAAACTTATAATGAATAAATAAAATACAACGATAAAAAACGATTTAATAACGATGACGTTGGAAATAGTTGTTCAGAAAGTGAAACATGAATAATTTTTTTTTTTTATTATATTGTTATACAATGTTAATGCTATTGTTGTAGAAATTACTTGATAGTGTGCCAAAAGTAAATTATTATTTTTTAAAATACTTTTAACAAAATTCAAAAAGAAAAAACTAATTATTCAAGATGGAGCATTCTTATTTGAAAAAGTAACTATCTTCGACAAAACGTCATTACTGAATTCATAAAATATTTTAGAGACTGTCTATTTGCAAGATTTCTACCAAAAGAAATTTTAAATGATGATCAACTAATTAATATTAAAAGCCACAACAACGCTCTAAATAATGACCAAGACCGCATCAAATGCGGGATCTATTGTGAAGTAAATGAAAAGTAAATATTTTCAAATAAGCCTCAAAATCAAAAGGATGGAAAGGGTTTGTTTTAAATCAAACTATCCGTAAAAGAGGAATTTTACAGTTCTTTTTGTAGTTAAATAAATAATAAAGAAGTCAATGGCCAGTTCTGTAGTAAACCCAGAACAATGAGACCTAGAACAATTTGTAATTT
>JAFIDM010000001.1:120339123-120361643 GCA_023159025.1 Thereuonema tuberculata
TTCTGTAGTAAACCCAGAACAATGAGACCTAGAACAATTTGTAATTTATCAAACCTTGCGTTGTTAAAAGTGACACTACTATTTATTGGCGCGCAAAAGTCCTTTATTCAAGCCATTGAAATTTAATGGTCAGATACAATTTCATGCTACGCCCGCATTTAGTTCATTTAGTAAGTCTAGAGATCTCACTTTGTATCTTTCGAACGACTCTCAATAAATAGCAGATGGCCAACTTGAACAGGAAGTACCCGATTCGGTCGTGGGTATAATATTCAATTCACTGTTAGATCTCCATTTATCCAATTACCATATTTTTCTGATCTGTTCAACGACCAGTTAAAACCGATAATCCCAAACCAATTGGCCGTAGGGAGTCCAACGAGGTATGCTTCACTGGACTCCGAATTCCCGTTTGGGCTGCGGTGGGTGTTACACATTCATAAATACACACGCGGGAATCTTAATAGGTCTCCCCTAAGGGGCCATTAAAAAATAATTGAATACTGTGTGATCAAATTATTTTGCCCCACCGAATAGCGGGTATTCCCGACTTTCGCGGACAATACGACAGTACGTCCTGGCATGAACTCGATGTGATTCCGGAAGTTAGCTAGAGGTACAGCACACCCATTTGTCGACAATACCTTTTAGAGCTCTGCCGTACTGCACTGTGTGCTTCAAAACTACGAATTTCTTTCAGGAGACAGCCTGGATCAGCCACATTGGAGGTCTTCTTAAATCACCAGGTTTTCCCATTTTCCCACTAAGCATCAGCATCGTTGGTGCGGCTATATCTGCTACTCTCCTATTTATACGTGTAAAATCGTGTCATCTGTTCACATGACGATTGAATTTGATCGCATATTGTATTTAGGTGTAGAGGGAATGTGTAATCAGTAATTTCTAAGAATTTTCACCACTAAATTGTTTATTTGAAAAACAATAAATGGCAGAAGGTAGGTATGTAATGATTCTTTTATAATGGAAAATTCGCATTTTCATGCATGTTTTGTGTGCACTTAACTGCAGTAGAGCTTCAATATATGTTTGAATTCAATCCGTTGTGATCTAATGGAAATGAAGAAAAGGTATAATTTTCCCAGAATTACTATGCTTCGCCTCTTGTCAGAAGTAAAATCAACGGGAAGAAATAAGTCAAAATTGAAACCATATGAACGCTCCTGAATGATTTAATTTTTCACGCTGCTACTGCCATTTTTGTAAATAAATATGTTAATTTATAAATGTTTATATTTTAATTTACATTTCCTACATGTAAATAGTTTAGCTAATGCGTAATAGTTATTTAAAAAAAAAAAAACTCATGAAAGAACGAGGAAATATTAAATTTATTTTGAATAAATAGATATAAGAAATATTATTATGTAAATGTAAAATAAATTGAGTAAATATTTTGAAACGAACACATTTGCTACAGCTATTTCTAGTAAACACAGTTGGAAAGAGAACAAAGGAATTAATCTTCACCAATGCGATCTAGTTCTAGTTCTTACCTAAAAGGTTCCGAACTAAAAGGAACGAATGTAAGGAATAAAAATTTGTAAATCTTATCTTACCTATCAAAATCATCATTAAAACAGCTGGACTGTTTTCTTTAAAATTTCGAACTGTATCTATTTATGATCCAATGTACAATGTGAACACGATGACTTTGGTCTTCCCCTCCCCTGAAGCTCAAAATTGTATCTTCCGCTCTCCAATCGCTGCATGTTCAGTCCATGCTACGCTCTGGACAGTTGAGAGTAAATGTAATATTTTTTTGCTAATTACTCAAAATTATAAAAAAAAAAGGAAGACAAAAGAAGTAGCAATTATCTTTGTAGTTGTGGACATTTGGTTGGACATTAGATGTCAAGAAAAACCTAAAGAAAGAAGAGTTAAGAAAGCAAAAATCCATTTGTCGCTCCTATCGATAATCGATTTTCAAGGAAAAAAAAAAAAGCCCCCGACCTCCGCCCACGCATCTTTGTTGAATATCGGCGGTCTCCAGAAGCAAATCTAAAGACATATTGTTACGAATAACGACTAAACTATTTCACGCACTTAAATGAATGTGTTATAATGGGCCTAAAAAGAAAAACATAAAACTTGTTACTTCAGGTTCAAAGCCAGTTACTATAAAGAAAACAGTCACATGACAAGACATGAATTGGAAGAATAATTTAAAAGAAATATTAATCATCAAATAATTATTTCATTTTAGCCCATTTCCTAGAAAATGGATTTGTAAAATCAGTCTGTCTGTGTGTTTATGTGTATACGGTTGTAAAAAGGTTGAACTGCTGGACGGATTTTCATGAAATTTGGCATATACACTGATGATTATTAAAAGTGCTACACTACCAAAGAAAAGAGAATATTTTTTACCACGCCACGATGCTGAACTTGCTATTGAAATTGATTTATCAATCCTGTTTCTTTATATTATATAAATATATATCATAACTAACTAATTTAGAAGGTTTCCCTTATATCAGCTTCTATTCCAGCTTACGTTTAAGAATCTGTCCGAATTTGGAAACTTTCAATTTTTACCAATGACCTTCGTTGAATAAGATTACATCAGAACTCAACAGATGGCATTACTTTACTTTCCTATCAAAAGGCCAGCTAAGTCTTACATCTCTTGGTTAATTGCAAATCATTACCGCCATCTGGTGTTTGAAAGATAAAACGATGAATTTCGAGGCAATTTTAGGCATCTTCCCGCTCAATTCCGCATCTAAGATTTATTTCATTTAATAAACACAATCTATAGATTCATTCTGCAAGGTTTCATTAAAATCTGAATTTTTAAGGTTCGAGAGGTTTCTTTGTAAGGTTTTTTCTTTGTTTTTTTTTTGTAAAAAAAAGACGTGGCAATTAATAAAAGAATAATCATTTCAGATAGTGCAACGATTTCTATTTTTGAAAAACTGAACTACTGTGAACTGTTCGTGAATGAGTGTAAAGATAATAGCACATTGTTTATTATTGCAATTCCTTATAACAGAGCTTGCTATAAGATGTACATGAGGAAACTTTCCTATTTACTGTCTACTTTTGAATACTTTGGTGTACCGCTAAAAAATTCTGAGAGTACTTTTGTAATTAACATTTAGCTTCTCATTTCTCAAATGCTCGTATTTTCTAGATGATAAATTAGCTGGGCAGAAATATAAATATATATAAGCATATAAATTACAGGGTTTGAACGATTTCAAAAATTTCCTGTAAAATTGCTATTGAAGTTACGATGCGACGAATGATACAGTTGAATAGAACATATGTTCAAGTTTTTTTTTTATGTCTTAGACATAAAACTGTGAAATACGACCTACATTAGTCCCACGGCAACTGTAATCCCGGTATGCACAGTCCTGGTAAACTCGACAGCATTGGCTGTTGCGCCCTGTAACAAACGATTGCCGCTGCCGCTCGCCATGTGATGTTGTTGACAACATGGCGTTCACAGTTGATGAAAAGGCGTACTGTGTTTTAGAATATCACACAACAGGCTCCACCGTGACAGGTTCCAATTACCTTGACATGTTAACGGGAATGATTGTTACCACAGTTGGAAAACGACACGGATACTTCATTCTGCAGCGAGACGGGCCCAACTCCATTTTCACTCAGCCGTATTCGACAACCTGAACGAACGGTTGTCACAACGGTGGATCGGCCGTGCAGATGCAAATGATCAACTGTTATTGACGTGGCCTCCCCGTTCTCCAGATCGTAGTCCTTGTGACTATTTCTTGTGGGGTATGTTAAAGACAAGGCGTTTGTATCGCCCTTATCACGGGATCTCAACGAAAATGCGCATTTCCACTGCAAATAAAACAATGCTAAGTCGCGTTTGGGAAGACTTTCAGTACCGTTTGGACATTTGTCATGTTAACAATAGTGGCCATATCGAATATTTATAAGCTATGCATACAAAAAAAACTTGAAACATGTGCTCTACCCAACTGTACCATTCGTCGCATCATAACTACAATAGCGATTTTTGAAATCGTTCAAATCATTTTTGCTCACCCTGTATAATACAGAAATATAAACTATCTTCTGTTGGTCTTAACAATCAAGATAAATAAGTATTAAATCACATTCAAATCAGCTTAAAAAAACATATTTCAGGAGATCTTTAAATGTTTAAGATAGACTGTTCTGTTCATTTGTAAATCATAGGGGATTTTTCAAAGGATTTCAGCATATGCAATAACAGCAATGAAAACGTTTAGTGTGGCGCGGGATTTCTGCCAATATAAAAAGTACGCCGTGATGCAAAGAAGGTTGAGAGGCACTGTCTTATAGCATGTTATCGTTGTAAATATAGCGTTATAATATTTTATTATTAATATCAACTTAAATTTCTTTAACTGGTTAATTTCACTAGTTAATTGATTTCTTATTCTTATTTGGAATAATTTTTTTAACATGGACTTCCAGGCATGATTAAGTGATGAGATGATTTCCTTATATGGTGAAACCGTAATATCTCTAATAATTTGAAGTAACAAAAAATCTTGTTACTTCACCGGTTTAAAACAGTGGTTTTTAATTTTCAGGTGTAACTTCTTTTATTTAGTTTTTAAAAATTAGTTATCGTGCAAGAAATAGCCTAAAGGCGATTACTTCTTTCTACCTATGGTATATTCTAAATAAAGAGAAAAGAATAAATATTTATTTTGTTAAACAGTTTAACAAAACTATTCTGTCCAAGAATTACTCATTGTGCAATTCCAATAACTACGAAATTTCTGAATTACATATTTTCATTTACATAAGTAAAACGTTTAAAGTTACTGCAATAAAGAATAAACTCTTTTTTTTTTTTTCAATTGACTACAAAATTATGAGCATGTGAAGAACGTGAAGATCGAAGAGGAAAATCGATGTTAAAAAAAAGTAGGTTTAAATTTTTCAGTGAGTTTCTATGCATTATGGACGGCTGTTTCGTGATTACTTCACTGTAATTGCTAAATGTTTCAAGGGCTTATTCTTCTGATACAACTTGAAATTCATTTTTTGAATATTATATACCGTGTTTCCTACAATAATGGTCTTTGGCAAACAATAAATTTTTGAATGTTTATGCAAATTCTTATTTTATTGCTTTGTATTTCTTAAGAAATCCTAAAAATGTTGCTATCATAATCTCCAGACTTGTCTCAAACAATTAGAATTAGCAAATGCTCTAGTGGCCTTTCAGACTTACAGTGTTTGTATTGGCCTTTTGCTTCGAGAACAGTCTCTGCGTGTTCTCGAAACCCTTGTGACAGATGATCAAATATCTGAAGACCTGTCTCCAGTTCAACCAACCAAAGAAGGACGAGTTACCGCCGCTGCCGGTGGGCGTCAATAGTTGCCTAGCGATGGTGACAATCGAAGAGTTACACAAGATGCTTCCACTTCATGAATCAGTTCTTCAACACACAAGGATGAAATACAAGATTCTAAGACGCTCTAGAGAATTCCAATTAAAGATACCGAATGCCAAGTAATTTTTTCCTAAAAGCGGTTTTAAATGACTAATTGGAAATCAACTAGAGGAATCTCGTAATCATGTTTATTTGATACAAACAAGCAAAAAATAATATAAAATAAAAATCGTAGCTTAGAATTCAATGCGTAGGACATTAAACTGAGATTTTCAAATTGAAAACAACAAAGAAATATAATCCGGTGGAAAAATTCAATATTAAAGAAGGGGATTCACGTCTCGAATTTGATTTGTTTATTGAATGTATTTTTGTTTTTTCAATAATTCAATATCAGTATACATAATGAAGCTTGACTTACAACGTGAATCATCTTTGTGTATGTTACTTATTGAATTTCCTGTAGAATTAAAAAAGAAGTCAAACCATAAAGCAGGTCTTCAACAAAGAAGATCCTTTGTTAATATTGTGTAAAAAGTAAGGAGGTCGAAGATTTCCTATTTTTGAAATTGTCGCACAATTAGAAAAGAAAAAATTTCAAAATTTGAGGGACTCGAAATCCAGGTTTTCACCTCTTCGTCGTGAAATCTCATTGCGGGAGGAGGATTCTTTAAATAAAGAAACAAACAGAAATCGTTGGGAGCGAGGTCTGGGCTGTCAGCGGGATGTTTAAAACTTCCTAGTAGAAGCTCTGCAACAACAAGCTTTTGCGGTGAAAGCCCTTGCATTGTCGGGCAGAAACTCGAACAACACGGGAAGATGTTGCTGAAAACTTGTATTACGCCACACGATGCTGCTGCAACCAACGCCTTGCTGTGAAAAGCCAAGCCACCATTTGGTTGCATATGCAGGTAGCAGTTCTCTGACATTGAAATGCAGAAATTCATACCAAAACTAAACAAAATGCCACGACAAAGGTGATACTTATGTTGAAAAATAACTGAACTACGCCTTCAAGAGTTTCTTCACTCAATTTTGTTCATAAATAGTTTTTTATAACTATTTATTTCACAATTTTTTAACAATTTTACTCGTTTATGTCTTCTTTTCTGAATATCCTTCTTACGTATTAGAAGATTCTGGCTTGTGAGAAATTTCGAAAAAATCAAAATTTAAGTCGAAATGCAAAACAAATTGAAAACCAGGTAGGAAATATTCATAGAACACTGCAATGCATTCCCAATGCGTTCCTGATTTTACCTCTACATAAACTTATAAGAAAAGCATTTTCCACAATATTATTACGAACCCTAAACAGTATACTGAAGTAAAATTCTTGAACTAATTACTTTTAAGCTTCAAGTTTGAATTAATTGCAAACGATTTATATGAAATTAGAGTTAAAAAGGAAAAATCTAATTTTAGCAAACATGGATCTTACTGCTCAATCTGTATTAAAAAAAAAAGTCATATCAGATTTCATGAAGATTCAACGAAGCAGGAGTTTGGAAAATACGGTTATTCGATATCAGTTTTATTGAGTTTTTATCTTTACTTCAGACTCATACTTCGAGAGATTATCAAGGAACATGGAAAAACCAATAAAATGTTTAATAGAATCCATCAAGAAAGCCCTGCCCAGAATGCTGTTACTCTCTCAACCGATAATAGAAGGATATATGCTGCTTTACATCACATGTCGGCGCCGGGATTCGGACCAGGTTCCAACCCATTGGGGGCCACCGACTAGACCACAAGGCTATGCCGGAACAGTAATGAAGAGAAATTACTAATTACCGAGAAACAAATTCTGGTCTTTCCCAAATCATTACGATTTTGCTTGTATTAAGAATAAGTTTGGCAATCTTTCTAAAACTGCTTCAGAAATAAGAGACTGCCGCCTGTAAGAACTGTAGCATTCTTGCATTGGGAAGAGGTGAATGAAAAAAGCCTTGTTGCACAGGTGGTTCAGGAAGTTGATCGAAACTTGCAAAAATTTGCAAACAAGAAACAATCTAACATTAGTTTTTGAAATTTTTTGTGCGTTTTTATCAAGAAATTAGAGCGTGACCCAAAAGTCTTATTGAAAAGCACTTAAAAGCGAAACCATGAATTTCTATCGAGGTAAACAACGCATATCGATCAGCTAACAATTCATTGATATTTGCAAGTGCTGTGATTTGCTTAAAATAACTTCTGATGTGATTAGACATGGATTTAGCAATTTAGATAACTGCTTCCGGAGTTATTTATCAGCAATTCAAAATTTTTGGATAATCTTTTATTTTTAGCAGTTATTATAATTTATACGGAGATTTTTCGAGGTGTTGTTTTCAGAACTTTAAAAGCAAAGAAAAATAAAAACAAGTTAATTTAAGCTTTTAGACAGTGTCAAAAGCAAAGCGGCCCCTTAATATGCACAGTTTTATAAACATAATTATGAGCGAGACCGTTCTTCGCAAGCGTGAAGCTTCTCGCTTTGCATCAGCATTTCGTTTTTTTCCGCACATCGCCACAATCATATTTATAATGCAGCTCTACAACCATCACAACAATTACGCTACATGCAACAATTGCGCCTTTTGCATTAGCAACATTCACATTCTTAATAATAAGGAAATTAAAACAATACCAGGTTTCTTGGTTTTTAGCAACCCATAAATAGCAAAACACTTATTACAGCTTGCCTGTAAAACCGCTAGGGAACCGCTAGTGTCTGGATATCACACTCTGTAGCGGCCGAACTGTTAGATATTCGAATGAAACCTTCAACATTGTGTTCAGCATCAAAAAGTAGGTGTGGGCCCGGTAGCCGAGTGGGTAAGGCAAGCGCTGCGTGTTGGAGGTCGCGGGTTCGATTCCCGGTCTCGGCGGAGACGGGAATTTTTTCACGCTCCATTCTCCTCCAAACGGGTCGTAGGGTCTACCCAGCCCTCTGTAGAATGCGTACCGGTTTCTTTCCCGGGAGTTAAAGGCGGGCGGGCGTCGGGCTGACCTCCCGACCTCAACATAGTCCCGTTGGTCAAGTAACGCCGGGACCTTACCTCCCGCGAGCCCTTGGGCCTGCATAGGCCTGTCATGGCATCCTTTAATTAATTAATTTATCAAAAAGTAGGTGACCACGTATAAAAAAAAATCAGATCTCTAGGACCATTTCCTGACCCTCTAAGGCGTTTTCTGTCTTTTAAAGGCGTTTTTAAAAGAAAGACAACGCCTTGGGGAGGGGGGTTCAGGGAATGGTCAGAGATATTCGAATGAAACCTTCACCATTGTGTTCAGCATCAAAAAGTAGATGACCAAGTGTAAAAAATCAGACGTCTACGACCATTCTTTGAACCCCCCCCCCCCCCAAGGCGTTTAAAAGACAGAAAACGCCTTAGAGGGTCAGGGAATGGTCCTTGAGATCTGATTTTTTTTACATGTGGTCACCTACTTTTCGATGCTGAACACAATGTTGAAGGTTTCATTCGAATATCTCTAACTGTTTGGCCGCTACAGTGGAGTAGCAGACAGACAGAATAAAAGCAAGAGCGGTCCCCTAGCGGTTTTACAGGCAAGCTGTAACCTTGGGGCCGCTAAAAACAGCAACCTTTTAACGAAAGTATGCTTTAAGTTCCTTCAGAAACTTTTGTGGTTGTTGTCTTTTGTCTTTTTACTTTCCACTCATTTATCCTGAAAACTGATATAATTCTAAGTGTTGATTTCGTGCAATCAAATAGAATCTATTAAAAAACGTTTAAAATTCCTGTAGAGTTCAATCAACTTAAATTAAATCCGTTAACGATGTCAACCAAATCTGACGGCAGAACTTTAAAAGAATTTAAAGCATCAGACTCCTATAAAAAAAAAAAAATCTTCGAAGGTTGTTTTTTCTTTCGGTTTCACGTGCATAAATCTATCAGTAGTTGCGGATTTTTTTTCCTCGAAAATTCTATTAGCTTAATGCATATTTGAAATAAAACATTTTAACAGAACAACAGCGCTTCTTTCGCTTTCAGACCTTTTCGACAGATCACATTAATCTCATTAAATATTCACGTTATTATTTCAGCCTCACAACCAAACCCTTTCATAATTTACCGGGCGCCGCGATCTATTGATCAAAAAGAAAAGAAAAAAAGTTACAAGGAAAACGAAGGGAGAATTCTTGCGTCAAAGGTTCAGTGCGCGATAGCAAGTCTTGGCTGATGGATGAATGGGCCGCGATGGGACTTTGGGAAGACGAGAGCCTACGAAGAAGATCTCACCGGTAGTCAAGGAGTCAGCAATGTGGTAATTAAAAGAGAGGGTGGTATTAAAACTATCAAAATGATGAATTGATAGAACTGGCTGCGTTATTTCTGCACAAGATTTGAGATAGAGAATAAATGTCAGTTTTTTAATCGTTTATATCTGAGTGCGTTTAAAAAAATATATCAACTTGGAATACCCTCAGCTGTCATATAGGATTGAGCGTGCAGCGCTGGGGAGATGAATTTTAGTACTGGAGGACCTAAATAATCGTGCTTATATTTTGAAGTTAGTATAAAAGGTTTTAAAGCTCCTATTAATGGTCAAGATCTACAATATGAAAAGGGTGAAATAATTGAGCTGACATTAGTAAACTTCTGAAGAATAAAGTGTAACGAATACATAAGACTGAATAAGGGCAACTGCTGATTCAAGAACAAGGAGAGCAATTTGGCCAATAACAAGTATAGATAATAGATAAACTTGGTCCGATAGATCATAATAAGATAATTAGTAAATGTGCTAAAATAATGTTACAATTTTGAAAGGCTAAATAAAAAAGTGCCTGCTTTTTAAGTTGTGCTGTAGATGCACAACATGATGCGCGGATGACACAACATACAAGTGAAATACTAAGACTTTGTATGCTCAGTAATTAAGAAAGAGGTAAAACTCTTTTTGTTTTTACTAGTGCATATTTAAGTGCGTTAAAATACATAAACATGAATTAGTTTCAGTAATTTCTTTCGTAGCAAAATGAAATTCTCTTTATAGTTGAATTTTTCAGAGCTTGCAATTTCATTCATCCATCTTTTGTGTTACTTTTGTTGTTCTCCTATCGTCGCTTCAATGATCTAGCGTGGCAGTCATTGGCTGATCAAGTATTAGGACACTTGTCAGCGGAAATAGATTACTGTTTGACAGCCTTTACTCGGAAATATTCCCTGCAGTTAGAGACGAGAGTTACCCAATCTTCCTTCAAATGGACGGTGAAGCATTGGATTTGCCTTCGTCCCGTAGACTTGTGATCACGGGAGCCTATCTCTCCTTTGCCATCCACTCTCATCGTGAAACTGTAACTTCAATTCTAAGAATGATATAAGTCATCCATCCATTTTGTTAACTTCTAAAGCTCTTTTCTTTATGAAGTCCAAATATCAGGTATTATTTGAATCCAAAGCTAGATTTGCATAAATAGCACTAAGTAATCTTTCTTCTTAAGCATAACATCGGGCAGTTGTTTCTTTAAGTCATTAAAAAGAATTCTATTCCAGTTTCATGGAATCTTGATACCATAAAAATGTATTAAAATACGGTGGTTATCTTTTAATAATGCTTTTTCGAGCTTTCCTCCAAGTGAACGTGAAGTTAATTAGTCTACATTGATTTTGTTGCTTCTTTATTCTCAATCTAATTTCCTCAACACTTTGTTTGTAAATAGTTTAGAACAGATGGTATCTTTCTGTTTAACACTAGATCTTCATTCTTTGATGAATCTTCTGCAATTATTCTGGTAATTTTGATGATAAAGTTTACAGCTTCAATATCGTCAATTCCCAAAACATCAGCTAACTGAATCAAAATATTTTTAAAATCTGTTTCAGTAAAAAAATACATTTTTTTTTTATTCAGTCTTTTTCACATACTTGCTTTGGTCATCCGATTACATCCTTCAAATTCTGCGTATTATTCACTTTTCGTAAAATCATCAACAAAATATCTCCTTTATACACGTTTTCGCTAGAAAGTCAGTGAATCTGTAAGTTTCTGTGCATGTACCATCCTAACAAATTTTGAACCGCTGAATATTTCTTCTTGAAATTTGAACTTGATGTACTTGTTTTAGGACCATCCAAATTTCATAATTGAAATCTTTTCCAAGTGGGTTTTTAAAGACAAAGCAGCACGAGATAGCGACGTAAATTCCCACAGAACAGCAATGGAATCAAAACAAAGGATTTCTACGGATTAATACCCTTTGTTTACTATGTCGTTAGAAATCTACTGTTTCCATTTTAATTCCTTTCTACGGCAATTTCGTGAAACTTCCCGCGCTGATTACTTGACGTGGAGCCTCAAGGAAAAATTTTAAAATACAAAAGTCCGACTGTCTTTTGTCCTTAAATGTGTGAGTCAAGTTTCAAGAAGATTCATTCAGAGGTTCAAAAGTTATTAGCTAACACACACAAACATACAGACTGATTGATTTAATTAGCCTCTCTTTCCTTGGGAAGTAGATCAATTACAGCAATTTTACGAAAATTTCAAAGGAATTGAAATAGTGACCCGAAAACAAATTTCGACTTTCTTTGAGCCATTTGCTAGACTCAATTTTTTCCCCAATATTATTATCTTTCATCCATTACATAATCCGTCAACTACCTAATCTTAACCCAATTACCTTCAATTTTATTCATGATCACCCATCTTTATTTGACCTGTCTGAAAAAAAAAAAGAGAGATATCACCAACTTTCCAATGACTTTTTTTTTCCCTTACCCAGTTGATAGGCAACATCAGTTTTTATGGGTCTTTAGAGAGTTTCCAACTGGAGCAGCGTTCTTTGATCGATGGACAGACCACGGGGACTCCTCGTTTGATTCCTGTGTCTCAAGTCGGCAGGAAGACGTTTTCAGAGAATACATTAAAGTGCACGGCAAAGTGAACTCAAAACGTTAGAGGTTCTCCAATAACATGCCTTCCAAGTATGGAAAGAAACATAGCCTTCATATTTACTTCTTCGCCATTTCTGTTAGTTTTTGACTTCACCTATTTGAGAAAATGTCAACTAAATACGGTACTTGATCAAACTGTGAAAAAAAAACTCATCTAAATGTTAAGTTCAGAAATTATTCAAATTTAAAAGATTTAAGTTTAAATAAAAGTTTTGTTTACTATTTTAGTTCCCTACTAAATAAATCTTTGAAATTTTGATATGGAATTCCATTTTATAGCATACAACAACACTGAAATGCTGTCTAACACATTAAAAACTCTAGCGCCTTTCGTACGTGCGCTATTGCAACTAATTTAGCAGATTTCAGTGATGCAACGAAGTATTTTTTTTATTTAATCTATCCATTTTACAATATGTCAACAACCTTTTCTGCGTCTAAATAACCTTTTTACGTCTAATAATACGTCTAAATAATAACTATCTAACTATAAATAATAACTTTCTATCCTGCGACCCAATATACTTAAAATTAGACAAATCAACAATAATAGCAATTTCTTATACAATACTTTAACGTGTGCTTTATATTACATGGGTTCTTAAAACCCAATACAAATATAAAATGTTAAAAATAAAGTTATTTACAATAAAAATCATTACCGGTTTCTCGAGCTCCTAATTTTGCCCCCTTCGTCAGATAATCCTGACGATGCGGGAAAATTCATGAGCTCGAGAAATCGGTAGTATTTTTTTATTGTAAACAACTTTATTTTTAACCTTTTATATGTGTGGTGGCTTTCAGGAACCCATGTAATAACATTTTCTATTTCATAAATTTTTCATTTTTTATTGTTGATTATGTAACGACCTTTAATGACAGAATGAAGTTTTCTCAACAATGTAGTGATAACATTTCTTTCCTGTTTAGAATCAGCTTTCGAAACTTATCAGTAGAAATTTTCTGCGTCATATGTAATTATTTATAAGAAAGATTCTTCAGAAAGAAAATACGATCACAAGAATTTTTTTTTTTTAATATGTTGGTGACTGTTGTCTCTTTTTCTTATGTTTCAGCTTCAATATATTTTCAGCTTCATTTCCAAATATAGCTTTTTGTATTATATTCTTTACAAAATATTAATCAAAACTGATATACTAATGTAATGCAGAATTAGTATTCATAATAATGCATAATTAATAATTAGAGCGATCATCTCAACAAACTGTTAAAGGAGTTGATACAATGTGGTAATTGTAATAAGTACAAAAGCAATATCTGTGACCGAATCTAAAAACTACAACAAAATCTCTAACATCAGAACAAAAAAAAATTATCAACGATTTTTGTTGACAATTTATTAGTAGCACTAAAATTGTTATTGTGACTTATCCCAGTCATATTTTACACTTTTTGATGGGGTAATTAATGCTGCTGTCGTTTGGATAACTATTCAGGACCCACCTGTAAGGTAACAGATCAGACTTTGCCTCCTATGAAGAGAAACAAACACTAAAAGAAGCATCCAAGTCCTTCACCGAGATACAATAAAATTGTAAAACCAACTTATTTTTCTTTTATGAAATAGAAAATGGTTTATTTGTTTGATTTATTTAACTAACAATACACACTCATAGTTCCATCGATTATTAAAGAAAAAGCTTCTACATTTAACGGAATCAAAACATGAAAGAAACTCGTACAGACATTAAAACTGTGGTAATATAAAATTCTGACTTAAATTTACAATGAGTAAACAACAAAACATCTGTAGAAGTTTGCACTTCAACATAAATTCAACATTACCTGAACAAAGATATAAATAATAAATAAAAATATTTTTTTTTTTTGCAAAATTCTTCTCCTTAAGCCCTCAATAGACTTTACCTGAATTTTGGTTTCATTCCGTTCATTAGTTTTCGCTGCAGATGCCTCCAAACAGGGAAAGTTATTTTATGGCCACCTTGTATATATGTTGCATATATGTACTAGCGCCTATTCAACAATGACGGAAGAACAATATAACGGCTTTTAGTTGAGATACAGTATTTTAAGGAGAAGTTTTTTTTTCTATATTTAAATATGTCTCTAACGACTCTTCAGTTCGTCGCTGAGTGCGAGCTTCTGCATCTAATGCTCGTCTGGCCTGCGGTTGTAGTAGGCTAACAAAAAAGAACATTAAAATTTAAATTTTAATCTAGAAGACTAAAATTAAGAGTTATTTTTTTTCCCCTGGCTCTTCTCTCATTGCGTCACACACACAAAGGTGTGATAAGAGATATTTAACAACAATTATTTGAATGTAGTTCCATTGGCCTAATGGATAAGACATGTGACTTCGGATCAGAAGGTTGCAGGGAACGTTTCCTTGTAGAATTTACTTCAATTTTCCCAGGAAATTAAAATTATTTTTCAAACACAGAGGAAGTGCATTAGATACAGACAGATCTAGAAAACTAAATAAGAGATTTCCACTTTTTGACGATTTTTCCTATCTTCAAAACCTTACACTCACGTTTTTTTTGGAGCTTTTGCCAAAAACATTTAGATCCTTTAGGACACTCGTTTAACTACAAATAAATAACAAAAAGTAGAAATCTATTCAAGGGTTTTTAAGGAGCGGGCCTTGGAAAGGGGAAGGGGGGGGGGGGGAGCTCAAAATTGTGACTTACTACCGTACATTTTGAGCTTTGAGCTAAAACTTTTAAGTGATGTTAGATATGATGCTTAAGGACACAGTAGTATTTATTTCAACCAAGTCCGATCACCCGCGGCCCATAGAAATTTCCGCTTTTTGACGTTTTTCCTATCTTTATAAATCTTATCCTTTTGTTGTTTATAGAGTTTCTGCCACAAACTTTTTATAGCTTGTTGGGCATTGGTTTAACTACAAATAAGTAACAAAGAAGTCGACATCTCTTCACGGGTTTTTAGAGGGAGGGCTTAGAAGTTGGAAGACCTCAAAGTTGTAAATGCAGTTTTTAAACATTTTTCACCTTTGGGAAATACATTTACCGTGGTGGATGCGTGGCAGAGATATTTTATTTAACTACACAGCTTTTTTTTCCCGCCATTTTTAATGTTTTAGCCTACTTTTCTAGGAAATTAATAGTCAATCTGTGCATATGGGGGGGGGGGGGGGGGAGGGATTGTATTTGTTTCTTTTCACTTAATAACTTTTGAATCGTTGAATGGATCTTCTGAAAATGTGGCGTGCATATGGACAAGAGCCAATCTAACTACTAGCTTTTCAGAAAGTTTGACATATACGTTTTTGTTTCATCTTCATAGCGACGAAAATTCCCGAATGAAAAACAACAACAACAAAATTAGAACCAACGCAACGGATTAACTTTTTATAAATCGACTAATCCACACTTGATTTGAAGTGGTTAAAATTAATCATATTTAGACAAGGGTAAGTAAATAATAAGGATTTAACTAGTTTTTACAAAAATTGTACTGATTCATTTTTCAGCAAAATACAATGAGAAATAATAAAAGCAAGAATTAGTGTTAATAGGATGACTTAAAGAAAAATAAAAAAAAAAAGTTGAAAATGTTTTAAAGAAAATAGATTTCAAGCTTTTTCTGGAACTTCTTGTATTAAAAGCATTTTAAATTACATGATTTCTTAAATTCTTAATTTTAAACATTAGTGGCTCAAGCAACATAAACTGAAAACTTACTTACAAACTGAATTAGATAAGAATTAATTATTTATCTAAAATTAACTTCATACTCTAAAAACAATAGTGTTAATATTTCTTGGTCGTAATTTTTATACATATTTTTTCAATATGTGTGAATGTGAGTGAAACATGTGAATGTTTAAACGTCTAATTCATATTTGCTCCTTATCTCTTCTCTTTAATAGTCATTTTAATTTATAAATAACATCACACCACCCTTAAAACATAAATAAAATATTTAAAATATGTTTTATAAATCGATGTGAATCAACACAAAGCAAATTTTAAATATTTTATTTATGTTTTAAAGGTGATGTGATGCTATTTATGAATTAAATGTGTATGTTTTTTTATGTTTTTTAACCTTCCATTCTTCAAAGTTGATAAATACTGTTTGTTTTCCGTCCAACTATTAAATATTGTCTTCAGGGATTTCTTTTTCTTCTCTTTTCTTTTGTTTTTGGCGGATTTTGCAATTTTCTGCTGATCCGAATAAATTTCTTTTCTTTCTTAACTGGTAGTGGGATGGTCGTCAAACAGCCATAAAAGTAATAGAAATGAAAAATACATAAAAATGGACGATATTGATGCGTCTTTATCTGTCAATGAGGAGCGTGGTGCCAGCTGAGAATTCGCCCAAAATAGCCCATTAGGACAGAGCACTCTCAGGCTTATGGCATATAAAGCAGTTCGCATTAACCACGGAAAACTTGTAAAGTCTGCTCTCAATGCGCTTTTCCCTCCAGAAACGAATAAAAATATTAATAAAAAAAGGGAGAAAGAATAAGTGACGCTTCTCTATCTATCGGGATTCCGCCATTAAAATCACAAGTCGAAAAAGTGAGTTCCTCCCCTAATTTCTTGGAGTTAGCTACACTAAAACCGGATTCGGGTGAAATGCATTTGGAAGCGATGAAAAACGGGAAAATTTCTTTTATTCCCGTTCCTCCCGAAAGTCAGGGAGGAATCACCCGAGGGTCTCAGAGAATTCGTGACCACCCGTCGAGTTTATTTGAGCTCTAAGGAAGGCAAAGGGAAACCGTTACATTGTTTTAAGAAAAGTGAGTTATTGAGAGGTTTTGAAGTTGTTCGGTGGATTTTATTCTGAGAATTGTAAACCGAACTATGTCCATGTTTAAAGGTGGGTTCGCAAATTGCCTAAGAGTTATTAGTTTTCATTTTCGACCTAACCAGAAAAGGGCGAGGCGCAAGAGCGGCAAAAATCAGGAGGAAAAATAAGATCTCGCAATTTTTTTTTTTTTTTTTGGTTTGAAGATTTGACTCATTTGAAGATTTGACTCATCTTGGGGAGATTTTTAGACACTGGTTAATGATCCAAGAAAATCTCCTTTCTCACTGTCTTTAAATGTAGGAATCTAGCAACTCAACTTCATCGGTTTGTATTTTGATGAAATTTTATATTTAAGCCATTTGTAAAACAAAAACCATAGACAAAAATCCAAATTTAAATTCGATCGCATTTTTCATTGGAAATATTTTTAAATTTTGAACTAACAACATTTATACCAGCAAGACAATGCTCAAATGCTTACGAAGTTTGGTATGAAAACATGTTAATACAAAGTTAGCTGAATCTTCTGCGTTAGCCAAATTGTAGATAGCTTGAAATCGTAGAAAGTAGAAAGTATCAGGTTCTTTTACTGCCATATTTGGCTTAGATTCTGAAGCTGACCTGTACAGACATCATAAGGTGGACTTTCTTGAACTCTTTCAGATTTTGTTTTTGGTCTTTCTTTTCAAAGCAAAAACAATGACAAAGACGCATCTACTGAATACTCGATTATTCTAAAACGTCCACAGCAATCGGTTGTTTGAACTTTGACATCATAATCTGAAGGTTTACAGCAACTTACTTAAACGGTCCGTTGCTAAATTTTTTGGATATCCCCTAAATTGTACAAAGCAATAAAGATAGACAAGAATGATCTGATTATTTCTCTACTTCCACAATTACGACATTATCAGTATTACATTTTACCGATATTAAGATATGCTACTATCAGGTAAAAGCTCATTTATCCACGGCACAATGGGGACTCAGTATCTAACATGATATTAGAAATTCTAAAAGTGCGGAAGTTTGGAAATCAAAACAACTGTGCCTGTATTGTAAATTGGATCTAAATATTCAACACACGAGAAAATAAGGCCAACAGTTTTATGAAAACCAGTCCAATCATTTTACAGTGATTCATACAAAGACAAGTAAATCAGAAAAAAAAATCTTCAAGTTGAATTGTAACACTAAGAATGCTCTGTTAAAAAATAGTTCTAAATTGAGAATGAAATTCGTCTCGTGTTTCCTTCAACTCTGCAACCAATGACCAAAGAATAACAATTGAGCTATTGTAGTTTTTTAATGTTTACTGATTGCTATTAACTATTATTAAGATTTAGGTCAGTTTTCGATCGTGGAAAGGAACTGGGCATACAGAGCTTGGGACCCATTTCATACGTAAATAAGCTACAAACCGAATTCGATGAAAACCAGTTGAAACGTTTCGACGTCATGTGCTTTTTAACAGACAAAAGACAAATGGACAAACACAAGACAAAAAAAGTTCAAGTAGAATAGTGAGACTTCGTATGATCAATAATTCATAGTCGAAACTGGGCAAGTACGGATGAAGTGAGATTAATTTTGAAGGAATGTTCTGGAAAGGAAATTCACCACAGGGCGACAGTCGAACAAATGAAGGTAATTTTACATCTTTATATATCACAAACCCACTAACACAAAAACTATATTTTCATTACGATCGTTGTTTTTTTATTTTCCCTCCAAAGTTTTAACTTCATTAATTTGTATCATTCCGATTTCCATTGGTAGGTAAAATGCATCGACAAAACATTTAAGAGATTTGAAATTGCATTCATCAAGTATTTTTTTTTTTGCCATTGTCTGCAATTTGAATTAATGAACAGGAACTCCGAGTTCATTGGGAAAGAACCTTCCATTCTTTTCTTCAGTGTTTGTATTCTTAGATTAACCTCGGAGACAATATCTAATTAACGAAGCAGCAGTTCAGTTGGCACTCTACCAACATACACCATTGGAAATTCACAAAAGAATACGAAACGAAAGCCTTCCTCCTACGCACAGATGGCAAGATTTTACTCCGATCCTAACTTCGTTTTCGTGCACACCTACAAATGTTTAATGATTTCCACCGTTGGCACCGTTTTAAAAATTCCCCCGCGATGATAATGCAGTTTTAATGAAGAGTTCTCTATTCTCAAATTCTCACAAACAAAGTCCTTCTGTTTTCATATCTTCCGCAGTTTTCAATTAAAGAAGGTGTTTAATACAATTTTTTTTCCTCATTTACTTCGTCTCGAATTCAAGTCATCTTTTATTGTTTCTGCTCCCATTATTAAAGTGTCTTTACAGAGTTGGGAGAAACAAAGGAACAGTGACTCAACTACTTTTTGTAAATTAAAATCGCAAAATAAGAACTGGTTCGAGATTACTTCTATTTAACTTCTATGTTAAATAAAATGTACTGTAACCCTTAACGTTTATTTTAACCCTAAAACTAGTTATACTTTACAGGAATAAAAAGGATTAAAAACGCACACGAATAAAAATCACTGAGCTGCTTTTGGATATTTGGATACCGGGAATTCAACACGGACTAATTAGCCATCATCAGCTGAATTTACCCATTATCTGCAGCTCAGTGAAAGTAACAAAATATAAACAAAAGACAAATAAACAAAACAATGGCCCTTGATATAAAAAGCATTAACAAGAAAATTAAAAATAAAAAAGGGCAAAATGTTAATCCCCAAGTTATGTGTGTATAGTTATATATAATTAAATCACACATGTATATGTGTGATTTAACCATAAAAACACATATACATAATCTATACAAAAATAAAAGTCCTGACTCACTCACTGACTGACTCATCAGCGCCCAGCCCAAACCCTTGGACCTAGAAAGCTGAAATGTTGCAAAGAGGTTCCCTTTATGATGTAGACAAGGAATAAGGCCGGATTTTTCGAAATTCCCACGGGATAGGGAATGAAGAGGATTTATATTTTCGCTTTAAAGTTGCCTTATCGATATGTAGGTGTGTGGCGCCAACCCGCAATACATCTGAGTTATCCGGAGAAGGCCACAACGGCCTGGGAAGTCGTATATTTTCCGATTTCGATATTAATTTCGATTCGGAGGAAATCTTCCACAAAGCCAAAGACAGAGTGTACTGGAAACAATTGATCTCCAACATCCAATAAGGATAAGGAACTAGAAGAAGAAGATATTAATTTGCTAAATAAATATATATATATTTTTTAATGCTATTTATTCGAGGATTCCGGAGCGATATGACGGTACCCGCCTAGTAGGAAATACTTTGATTTTTCTTAATAGTTTTAGAGCGTATTTTCGTCATATTAAAGTCTTAAAAATATCTTTATAGCACTCATTTTCAAGAGGGAGAGAGGAAAGATTTTAGAAGTATTTTTTGTTTTTAGTTGGATGGTGTAATTTTATGTGTGTGTGTTTTTTTGTTTTTTTTTAATTTTTTAAGCCGAAGTCCAAAGATAAATCTGAGAGTTAATAAGAAAATACGTTCCTAAACAAGCAATAAAAACAAAGCAAAAATCAAAATTCAAGAACATTCAACTTCAGTGTATTACTGAAGAAAGTCTTCAGTAAAGTCTACGTAAAGTCTTAAGGAATTAAAAAAAGTCTCCTTTACCTTCGCAATCCCTAACCAAGATGTCTTTCATAGCATATTTAAGAATGAATTAAAGATAGATTAGGGGAGGATTTAATCTTTTTTACGAATTGATGTTTTTTGTTTACAGTGCAGTTTTCCTTCAACAAAAGTATGGAAGGTATAAAACATATTTTTTATTTATCGTTAGATATTATTGACTGTAAATTGATTCAATATGAGTTCATTTCAATAACACTTTGATATTCTCATATATATTTTCAGTTATCCTTTCCGCGATCTTTAGCAATTCTTAATTTAGAAATTCTTAACTTCAGTAAATTCATCTGAAATCATCTTAATCTTCTAAAACTCTCTCAGATATTTCGGTGTTTTAAATTTTTGTCTCCGTAGAACGGCATCTAATTCTTTCGTAAATCCTCAGTCAATATCAATAAACTCTGCAATGTTAAGAAAACCTTCGTATTAAACTGAAATTCTAAATGCGACTCACAAGCATTTCTTACAAGTCTTCTTATTTTTAACAAGTTTAACGTGCGGAAATAATGTTAACATCGCAATGAACATACACGCACATAAATAAGAAATAACTGATCTGTTTTTGGTGTTTTCATTACCGTATATCCAGAACAGCTGTTTCAGGTTTCCAAACCATCATAACCTGGATTCGCCCAGTATCTTATAGCTCAGTGATCTCAAGAAACATATTAAGTAAACAAAAATTGATGAGATAATGGCCCTTCATAATAAAAAAAACAAGAATATATAAATTAAGAATAATAAAGAGCAGATATTTATTTTAAGTTATTATTTCTGTCTCTCTTTTTAAATTTTTCATAATATCTTCTAATTTTTCTTTCTTTATTGTTCCATTCAAATTCTTTTTTTTTTTACAAAGATTTTCGTTTGATTTCAAAAGTTTTTATTAAGCCTTTCTTTGTGATTTAATACTCAGGAATAATGTGGAAACAATTTAGCTTTTGTGACAAAGCTTTTGCATTATGCGTGATAAGTAATTTAACATGAGAAGCCTAAAAACTTTCAGTTAAAGCTAAATATAAATTTCTTATTAGCAATGGTGGAGATGGCAACTTTGTCTTCTTAGCAATCCAATTTTAAATAATACATTTGTTGTAGCGTCTTTGGAGCAAATTAGCAAGTTACGGCGCCTCAAGCGGCCGCTTTATTAATTAAACAAAAAGGAGTTTGTTAAATGTTTGTACTAATTAAGGCTTATTTAAACACAGCTTAAATTTTGAAAAATAAAGTGACTGAAATCTTTTTTTTTTTTTTTTTTTGCTGAAATTATTATCAAAATAAAACGTTAAATTATTTAGAATTAATTAACTTTTATTAGCCGAAATCTATTTCGCTCTCTTCAGATTACTTTAGATCTGAAGTTCTCAACTTTAGGTCACGAAAAGATATTACCCAAAATTTAAAAAAGAGAGAGAAAGAAATAATAACTTAAAATAAATTCTTTTTTTAAAAGATTTTACAGAAATCAAACTATTGTTGGTTTTTAAATAGTTTTTTTTTCATAAAGTTTTGAGTATTTCATATCTTACAAAAGTAATATTAGATATTATTTTTTATGATTAATGACAAAGATACATCGCGTTATCACATTAAATCACATTAGTTTATTTTTGCTGAATTTCAATATCGTACAATATCGTACGCTCAAAAAAATTTTGGAATCCCTGCTTTAGACCTTTCTCAGGTGGCTAACAATGTGATTATGGTATGCTCTGTTTCTTTTAGATCACCGTAACAATATTTTAATTATCATTACAGTAAAACTCCAATTATCCGGATTAATTGGG
>JAFIDM010000001.1:120361743-120372201 GCA_023159025.1 Thereuonema tuberculata
ACACTTCACGAGTCGTACGGGCATAATGCGCAGGGCAGCCATCATGCTGAAACCACATTGTCCGTCGTTCCTGTAATGGCACGTCTTCCAATAGTAAGGGTAACTCCTCAACCAAAAACTGTGTACATTCGTCCTGTTAAATGGTCATCAAAAAAATAAGGTCCAATTATCCTATCAGCCAAAATGCCACACCATACATTCACAGACCAACGGCGTTGATGCTCCACTTCCCGCAACCAATGCGGATTTTCGACAGCTCAATAATGCATGTTATGTCGATTGACTTCGCCGTAATTGGAGAAAGACGATTCATCTGAAAATAGTACAGTCAGGAAAAAGTTGTTATTATGTTGCAGTTTGTCCTGAGCCCATCGACAGAATGTCATCCTGTGCATGAAATCATTCCCATGTAGTGCTTGATGTAATGAGATATGATATGGGTGAAAGTGATATCGTTTCAATATTCGTAAAATACTACTTTTTGACATCCCCGCATCGTCAGCCAATGTTCGACTACTCACATGGGGATCGTTATGCACTGCAGCCAACACCACAATTTCGTTATCTTCGGTAGTGGCTGTTCTTTTGCGAGCATGTTTCTTTGGCTGTACACTACCGTCTTCGGAAAACTGCTTTATAATTCGAGAAAACGACATCTTGGAAGGGGTTCTTCTGTTGGGAAACTTTTCGGCGTACAGATTCCTTGCCTGTTGTAAATTGCGTCTCGCTTCCCCGTACAGGAAGATCATTTCAATTTTCTCGTCCACAGTATGACGTTCCATGTTGTTAACACATCGATTGCAAGGACTGCTCTGTCACTGCCACTGCACGACGCAACAATGCGGACGCACTTTTCATTCCAGCACGCGGAATAGTGCTATTGTTGCAGAGAAGGTAGTAATATTCGTCTGATTCCACGAGTCCACCATTTGTCAATTATGTCTTTCATTACAACATTCTGGACTTTCAATTAGCTATATCTCATGATCTACTTGTCGGAATTTCAAAAACCACATTGCCATTCAACCTGAATTTTTATAGGCTTTCCAATGATATATTACTTCACCACCCTTTCCATTGAAAATTGTGAAGTTACCGTCCACCCCCGCGTCAGCAATGAAATGTTCCAATTAAAACTAACACCATCAACTGTCCCCCTCGAAAATAAATGGAGTTGCTTGAAACATTTGTTTTCTATCACGTACCGTATCGGAAATATTTAGCTGTAACAATTTAATTGGTCCACCCTGTATATGATATATAAAAGTACCTTTATAGAAAAGTATCCTGAAAAATAAGCCTCTGAAGAGATTATGATAACGAGTTAAGATGGAGATGTTCCTGGAAAAGAATCGATCCCCATTTGGAAGAGGGTTGGGTAGACCACAGGGTCTGTCTGCAGAAGAAATCATCAGGAAAAAAAAAATCTCTGACTCCCACCGAAATCATCACCCAACACAACACACCTTTATTACTTAAATTGATTTATTACGAAGTACGTACAATATTTATAGTAATAGAAGATTGGACATGGGAGCGGAAACCAATCCCTGAGTTATCCCTGACTAAAAACACATACTGCGAAAGTTCGACGAAAAACGCACGATAAATCCTCAAATCTGACGCACCCCATTCCACATTGACGCGAAACTCCCTGCGATTTCGTCGCTGCGTGCGATTTGGATGTTAAAATCTTGCCGCAGCGGCGTCCAAATGAAATGGATTTCATTGATATAATGTGAACACAAAGCAACTAGGGCTTCCATTTTGAGTTGTTTTCTTCAATTCGCGCCAACGGAAGTAATTTCCGCTTCCGTTTCAGTCCGGATCTTCCCCTCATTTCCTGTTACTTTCCCTACGATTTCGTAGGTCATGTGGAATGGCCGGCGAAACACACGCGAAGGACAATTCGTGCGTTGACTTTGTCGTGCGTTTTTCGTCGAACTTTCGCAGTATGTGTTTAGCCCTTTATGCCCTGTTATATCTGACCTTTGAATAAAATCTATTACTAAATGCAACATCAAGTATAAGTCTGAAATAATAGAGATTTATAGTAGTTTATTTATAGTTTTCTTAGAAAGAAAAACATAAACTATAGTTTTAGAGTATTTGGGTCTGCATTCTTGACCTTGAGATGCCCAAACTTGAGTAAAGGAACTGTTTTCAGTAAACATGAGGATTTTACGCAACTTAATTTAATGTGTTACAATTTAAAAAGAAATTGAAAATACTCCATTATGATTTCATTAACGAATTCTTGATTTGAAATGACAGAAAAACTGCGTTTTATATTTTCTTTAACAGAAAATTCGAGAAGCAAGAAAAAAAAAAAAAAAGGTCATTTGTGGAATAGTGACTTCAAGAATGAAAGATTGTAAACCAGAGGTCTGATATAAACGGAGTTTGTTTTTTTTAATTTTAGATCAGAAGAATATTTAAAATGTTAAAAATTAAAATTTAATATTTTATTTTTAAGAGTACAGAATTTTGAATCAAGGATTACATGGAAGCTTCTGGTTAAACGTGATGGATGAATCTAATCCAAGGGGCTTCTTAAAAGAATATTAGATTAGAATAGGTTAGGTTTGTCCCAGACTCACAGCCCACAGGTCTCTGAAGGAAAGGCTCCAATGTTTCTTGGACCAATGCAACTGAGATGAAGTCGGGTGCTCAGCCAACCCCCTCGGGGTTGGCTCAGCCCGGCGCTCAACTGCTTATACCCGCGGGCAAAAAAACCGGTACCAATTCTACTGAGTGACCCTAGAGTCCGTTTGAAGGAGAATGAGAATATCTTAATAAGCATCGAAGATAGAAAAGACCAAAAAAAAAAATAAATAAATAAATAAAAATCACATACGACTATGGGAGATAATTGTTTAAAACCGAGGTAACTGTTACGGAGCTGTTTTCGCAGTAAATAAAATAGCACTATAGATCAGCTGGAATGTTACTGGTACATTTAGAATATTTCGATTACGCATGATTGATACAATGATTTCTTTTTTTATCTTATCATTCGGTTTTGAGAAAGTTGACACGCCAACTATGATTGAGAACTCATTTTTGAGTAGGTTTCACATACTTTTGGATATTTTTAACTTATTGTCATTAGAGATATAGAAAGATTAATGCAAAGTCTATTGAAGAGAGAGAGAAAATTAAATGTAAAGTTCCCCTTCGAATTATTTTTTCTTTTATTACTTTTTTTTTCGGTTTCTTTTTAAGATTCTGACTCAAGTAGGCCGATTCCCAGAAATACCTCCTGCCTGAAATAATTAAGAAGGAATTAATAGCGGCGCTTCGTTAAAGTGATTTCTTTTTTGGAACGGGAGTTCATAGGAAACCCTTCTTTGCTGTTAAAGATTTTTAAGTGTTCTCTCGCAACTTCCTTCCTTCCTTAATCCGACCTCTATTGCAATGGCACATTTTTATGATTCGCCCAGTTGTAGGAGTCATTACGGGTCTCCCATAAGCGCGGCTTATAACCATCGTCGGAGAAGGCCACTTTATGCTGTGCTCTTGACAAAAGCACTTGCTGATTCCTTCCGATTGCTACGTCTTCTGATTTGTTTTACAACTTTTACGACTTTCCTGCTCTGTACGGGGCAACGACTCGGTTCGTTACGACCTCCTCGTCGGATCTGTTGATAAACGTAACCTCTACATGTTAATACATTCATAATAGCGAGTAATGGACCTCCGGGTGAAAAGACACTCCAACGTATAAATTCAGAAATGTACTTGGAGCAGCGATAAAGAGTTCCTGGCGCGGGGGTGGGGGTGGGGGCACTGAAAAGGAAACTGCATTTGCCCATTTCTCAGCAAATGAAATGACTTCGCATTAGGAATTCCCTTTCATTCAACAGCGTAGGAGGAAGAGAAGTGACTTCTGCCTTTTATCTTCTTCGTCCAACTCGATTTCAGCAATTTTACAGAATATTAGAAGTGATTTCTTGGATCACTTAAATTAACTGGCCACAATTTAAAAATGAAAAAGCCAAATTGTAAAAATCCTCCTAACTCACTTATTAGTAGCAGTAAGGTTAGGATTCTGATTCGAAATATGTATTCGCAGAAGATAAAATGTATAAAATATTTCATACTTAAAAACACACATAAAAAATTTACTACGGTAGTCAAATCACAATACCACAATGTATTTTTTTTATTTTTAATCTTTCACACTAGATAAAAAGTTAAAGTATCCCACTTACAGGCCTACAAAGGCCTTTGGGGTGGCTGGAGGGTAGGCTCCAGCATTCACGACCTAATAACGGGACGTATTTTTAATATTTATTAAAAATATTTTTATTAATTATCATTTTTAGCGGTCCCATGTTACAGTTAACATAGGGAACCCTATTGCTTTTGTGTTGTCTATCTGTCACACTGTATGTCACACTCTGTAGCGGCCAAACGTTTAGAGATATTAGAATGAAACCTTCACCATTGTGTTCAGCATCAAAAAGTAGGTGATCACGTAAAAAAAAATCAGACCTGTAGGACCACTCTCTGACTCCCCAAAATTAACGTTTTCCTTAGCAGTGTTAGTAATAATAATAACAATTAACACAGTAATAATACTGATTCTTCATACATAACAATACTAACAATTGCCAACAGGACGCCATTGTTAATATTTACAAACGTTTTGTTTCCTAAATTCTTTAACATACCCAAATGATGCACTAAGCATTGTATTAGCGGCCACTAGGTTACAGCTTGCCTGTAAAACATAAAGGAACGGTCTTGGTCTTGCATTTACATGCTCTTGCTTTTAATTATTTTGTTTATGCAATTTTGCATATTATGGGGCCGCTTTGCTTTTGACACACTATAAAAGCATTAATTACCCTGTTTTGGTTTAAAAATAAAATGGAGTTGAATTTGTTTCTACTTTATTTTAACTATAACATTTTGAAGTAAATAGGTCTCTAAAATTAAGCAATTTTAAAGCACATTTATTGGCCCTGAAAAGGGTGTCTTTATTTTGGATGAATTTTGCAGAACAGCCAAGACAGGAGTTAATCTGAAAAGCTTTTTTCGTAGCTGACTCGAACAATTAAAAGAAAAAAAAACAGTCGCATAACAATTTGGGGAAAGCGGAGGGCAAATGGAGCCCCCCCCCCCCCTCGGTCCTGCATCTATTTACGTCTATTAATTGCCTGAAATAACAACAACAAGCAACAAACTCCTTAAAATTTAATTAAAAAGTTACGGAAAGAATTGCGTGAGGGTTTTTTTTTTTTTTTTTTTTTTTTTACACATGACAAATGTGAATTTCCATAGCGACGACGAAATGCTTATAAAATAAAAGAATTGTAAGCTGCATAAGCTCAGCTCAGATTAAGTCATGATAAAGATAAGCATTAAGACATTCAAGGAACCTTAAAAGAGCTGTAGGATCAATTACAGCTATTAAGTAATTCTTATTAAGGAATTTACAGTGCCCAAATAATTCAACAAATGATAACCAAGGAAGGTACAAGGCAAAGTAAAAGGATTTCGCAACCTGGCTGTCACCGTGGAGAGACAGGGACGGCCGTTTCGTCCTCTTTAGGACTCGTCAGCCAGCCAAACTCTACCGATGACAGACTCAGAAGGTGTGATAGATTAAGGATCCTGGGTGTCGCTCCCCAAAGCGGGACCTCCAACAGAAGAAGCCCTAACCAAAAAATAAACAATAAATATTATTACTGTATTTAATAAATATTATTATTGTGTTGTATTAAATTCCTTTTGAGCCTAGCGGAACGCAGGACGAGGAATCGACATTTTTTTTTTGTATTATTATTTATTTTTGGTTGGATTTCTTCTGGGGAAGGTTCCGCTTTCGGGAGCAAGACCCGGGATCTTTAACCTTTCGCAGTCTGTCATTAGTGGAGTTTGGCTGGCTGACGAGTCCTAAAGAGGACGTCCCAGTCTCTCACCGGTGACAGTTCGAAATCCTTTTTACTTACCCTTACCTGGTTATCGTTTGATGTAATTCTTACTGTTGTGTATTTCTGATAGTCACGTGGTCGTGATTCCAATTCAATTTCCTTATTTCATTGTTTTTCCCATTAATTTCTTTTGAGTGGTTCGTCTTCTTAAAAATCTAAAAATTATACATTTTTTATGTTTTTACTGTGGAATTTTTAAATAATTTAAGTATTATTAAATACATTAATATTAATAAGCGCTGTAGCAAGAGAATTTTTTTAATTAACTCTTCTACTAGAAATATTCTTTTACCAACTAACAGCCGCTTTTCGGAAATTTCTGGAAATACAAAGGAAATGTTGGTCGCATAATGATGGTGCAAAATAGTTTTAAAGGATGAAAATCAACATCATCAATTTCTATCAAGCAAATGATTGAAGTTCTCGTTTTTGACGAGATCCAATATGGCGCAGTAAAATATCGATTTCTCTAAATCTTTTAGCAAATGAATATGAAAATCACTAACAGTTCGAAATTAGAGCGAAGAAAAGAAGATAGACATAAAGATAAAACTTACAAGATGATAATTATGCATTAAACCAAGGAATATAAAGAGATAGGAAGTGTGAAACATAGTGGCATAGCTAGGTTCTTGGCACCAGCATACTTTACACAGCAAAGCAAACTAAAAAGAAATGTATACATAGAAGTCATATCTTCCAATAGAAAAGAACAAACAATAGTAGTAAAAAGTATATCATTTTGTTATCCTATTCCACAGTGACGCAGGTTGCTATTATACGCATCCGCTCGTTCCCTTAAGAAGCCTTTCGATTTACTTTTATAATATAAAGTTAAATATAATGCGCGTTTTATATAACTTTTCACAAATATGTCGATATTGAACAGTCTACCTGTTTGTAAATGGAATAAAAGACCGTAATACAAAAAGAGTATAAGATTTCGAAAAATGGATAATAAGAAAATTTTAAAGCCGGATTTAGAAGCTGTTAAAAGGCTAAGTGCGAAAAACAAACAAATCACTTAAAATGAAAACATAGAAATAAATAAAAATAAGAAAAATAAAAATACATAAAAATAAGAAAAATAAAAATAAATAAAAATAAGAAAAATAAAAATAAATAAAAATAAAAAAGTTTTCCGCAGATTTTAATAATGTAAGAAAATTGTTGAAAAAAAAAATTAAAAAAAAAAAAAATATATCGCCCGAACGGGGACTCGAACCCCGGACCGTTAGGTTAAAAGCCTAACGCTCTACCGACTGAGCCATCCGGGCTGACCTATTTGGAGTCTCTGATATAAATATGGTAAGGCTGATCATTCATTTAGCTTAAAAAATAAAAAGTTATATTTACGATACTCAAAATAATAAAAAATAAAGACTAATAATTTATTTTTCTTTAAATTCTTAAAATGAGCTATTATACTCATTTTAAATATTTAGATTTTTACTGTAGAAACTTTACAGTATTATATAAATCATGTTCGAATGATCTGATGTATTTTTCGAAAAGCCATTCGTTTCGGCGTGGCCTTGTGGTGTAGATGGCAATCTGCCATGAGACAGATACGTCGGAATCTGGGTTCGAATCCAGGATGTTTCCTTCTTTCTTCTTCAGTGCTTCGTCCGTTTCTGCGGGTGTAACAGCTAATTCGCCTCCTGCACAACGTTAAAGAATTGGCAATTACGGCAACCAAATATGGCTAATGAATATCATACAATTAAATAAGATACTGTCAAATTCATTACCATAAAAAAAGAAGAAAAGTTTCTAATAAAAATAAAACAGCAAAAATATTTTCTTTAACTACAGAGTAAAATTGCATAATCTTTTATTTCTGTATAAAATTTGCTACTTTTTTTTAATACAAAAACGTATAATAATAATATTGGCTTAAAGGAAACATTGTAGTCAGTTTATTGTAATTAGGAATATTTTACAATGATTTTACAGTAATAATAATTAATTTCATTCTTAAAATTCAGATTCTGTCAATAGTAATTTGGTTGAGTTGCAGAAATTGGCAACATTAATATAAATTGCATCTACAGCCCGTTGTTTGGAAACTGCTGTGTGGGGTGTCCAGCAGAATGTGATTATGAATGAGGAAAGTATCACTGAAGTAATATTATGAAAAAATAATTATTTCATTAGAAATTAATCAATGGTTAGGTTTTTAAATTACAGTCATTAACAGGCACTGAAATTTAAATTAAGGTAAAAATTTTAACTAATAATAATTAATACTGGTCATTTTCTGTTTTGTTTCAAATATCTGAGGATTCCATTGGTATTATACTTTAACAAAAACAAAATTCTAAATTTCAAGGAATCTTACGAATATGGAAACTTAAGAAGACATTTCTTCAAATGATGTTTTTTTTTTTTTTTAATAGATTGTTCCAATAACCTCAGAGACTGAAGAAAACGGATGAGAAGTAATAATGAAAACGTCCACGTGCAGATTGTTCACGAGTAATGTTGACAAGAAAAAAGAAAAGAAAAGAAAAGAAAAGGTAGAATGTAAGAGAAGACCATTCGCATCCCCAGAAACAATCTTCCAACTCCCCCATCCTCGTGCTCCGAATACGAATGTTCTGTTTAAAAGAGACCGAGCGGGAGTCGCTTGGAGGGTCGCGGTCTACAAACCATAAATCGGGTCCAGAAAGAAAAAAAAAAAAAACCCACAAAGGTGACATCGAAAGCAAGGGAAGGAACCTTTATCCAAAACAGAAACACTTTCAAATAATAATAAATAAAAAAAATACAAAAAAAAACCTCCCTAGGCTTCGTTTTGATTGAATACGTTTCTGTACACGTTAGCCCATTAACATTCTACACGGTAACATTATCTTAAACAATAAAACATGGTAAGATATAACGGTAATGAATCTTCTGGAAAGATCATTGTCCTACGTCCGTTTCACGTTTCTGCAAACATTGGTAAGTGGCGAGCAAGGACTTTAGTACATGGTTTCTTTACGTTAGATCATTGTAAGAATGAATTTTAATTATCCATATTCAGAGTGCGGCGACCCAATGGAAAGAAAGTAAACGCTAAAATCGATCTGAAAATCAGTCAAATATGAATCGTCCTGTAGATCATTCTTCTAGAGTAAAGAAATAGAATTTGAATGTGCAGAAGTATAAAACGGTGTCAATGCTTGAGTATAATAAAAAAAGAAAACATACTAGAAGTTTTTTTAAAGATAATTTTCGTGGGTGGTCAATTAAGCATATTGAGATTGATTTCTTTGCATCAACTTTAATCGTAGTAACAGATAGTATTACTTAAGCTAAAAAAAAATTAAAAAGTATAACTGATATATTTTCAAATGTAAATATAGAATCTATTACTGTGTCAATGACAGATGAGATTAGTAAAATGGGGGAAGGAGCAACTTATGATACCGTGAATGGTATTACAGAAGATATTTTATTTTATAAACCACTAGAAACCAATACTACTGGAAAATGTTTATTTGACACTTTGCATAAAAGTATTAGTAAGTACGATATTGACTGGACGAAATGCACTGCTGAAAGCACCGATGGCGCCAAGGACTACATTGTCTTTTACATCGAGAAGCTCTTGCATCAAAATCAATAGCATTTGAAATGGATTGTGTTTAAAAAAAACCTGTCATTAAGTGGTGAATTCCAGCAAAGGGAGAAAGTTGCAAACTCGTATTTTTAGTAAAAGACATATTTGTGAAGACATGGGTTCGTTACATCAAAATCTTCTTTATCACACGGAAGTTAGATGGCAGTCGAGAGGTAACGTATTCAATAAAAGAGTTTTCCAGTTAAGAGTAGAACTTTTAATGTATTTGCCAGACGAGGAATCGCAATAGGCAAACGTATTTTCCAATTCTCTTTGGCTTCTTAGTGGCCTTCCTTGCTGTTATTTTCGAGCACTTAAACACCGTGTAGTAGTTTTCAAGGCCGAGATGTTAACAAAACAACAGCCAGGGTTAAAATCAGAGGATTTATAAAGAACCTTCATTTCTGGTCGGCTTCACTTTTGACAAAAAGAAATATCCAATCACAATAAATCGTAATAAAAAAAAATCAAATGAATGTTTCTGATATTCAACTTGGTATGCTTACAATATTTTATAAGAAACTAGAAAATACAAACTAATTTTATCTCAGGTCTCTTTGTTCCAGAGTTGTAGCACTTGGAAAGTTGTAAACAGCTTTCTTTTTTTGTAAACACAAAACTGCTTACAAAATTGTAATGCTAGTTTAAAAAAATGAAATTACTGTAATTCAAAAGTCATTCAAGCACCATTTGTATTGAAATGCACCTTGAAATTTCGCTTTTCACCTTGAATTTATACGTTCCTAAATATTTAAAACAACACTGTATATAAACTGAGAATAAGTTCTGACTTCGTTGAAAAGAGGTAAAGCTTGGGAAAGGGAGCAACTTATCCTTTCAGTCTTCATTTATCCCAGAGGCTACTAATGATCTCATATCCGTTTCTCTTCAATTCGTTCTCCTTATCTT
>JAFIDM010000001.1:120372301-120484741 GCA_023159025.1 Thereuonema tuberculata
TACATACTTTATAACCAATAATTTTATTTTATTTTACTTTATTTTCTTACTTTTTCACGAAAAAAATCGGTTAATTGTTTTTGTTTTTTCGTGTCGAAACACGAAACCCCCTACTTGGACGTCACTAAATGTGCCTCTTTTATTGTTTACATTATTCTAGATTTAAAAAATGTTTGTTGATTCCGTAATTTATTGTACAGTAGAAAAAAATGAAAATAGGAGAGGTCCGCGGATAATCGGGAGTTTACTGCATGAATCTATTTATCACGACAAAATTACAGTAGTATGAGTTCCTCCGTTAACAAACTAAATATCTATTGAAATATTTCTACAAGCGATAAAAAATTTCCATTTCTGGAAAAAAAAAAAATAGCCGTAATTACATATTATTTCACTTAAATCCATAAAATTGAATTACATTAAATCAAGCGGATTGCAGAACTTGGCTTCCCTGCCACCCCCATTCACGTAATCAATCAATCAAGCGGAATTGCTGGATTAGCTAAAAAGATTACTTGTTAGATATCCTTATGATAATTCTAATGCGCTTCTACAGAAATTTCTGCCACCTGTATGCGATGAATTCTCGACAAGGATCCACAGAGAAGGAATTTCAAATGTGATTGTTAGATCCTCTCTTATCCTTAAATATGCAGGTTAAGTTTCAAGAAGATTTATCTAGGGATTATTAGGCGAAAACAATAGACACACACACACACACACACACACAGACTGAGTGATTACTACTTATTTTCTTGGGAAAGCATCTAATAAGAAGTGGAAGATGATTATACCATATTCTTGGATATTAAAAGACACAAAAATATTTCGGATTTGAAGCCACGGTAATAAGAGCAGTTCTCTTTCTCCAAACAACATGATTTTTACTTCCAAAATAAAAAATAAAGTGGAAAATCCCGTAGTTCATTCTAATAAGAAATACCAACAGAACCAGAAAACTACGGAAAATAAAATGTATTTAATCAATTTGTAGAATAAATGCCAATCGACACCGGAGACCTTAAGGAACCTAAACAACAACAACAACAAAAAATATATTTATGTTATATTATGTTATGTTATGTTATGTTATGTTATGTTATGTTATGTAGTGAAATTGGGTGGCAGAGAAGCTAATCACTGCGACCTGAAATTTATGTTTATTTATAATATATATTTCAAACATTTGAATGTATTTTGTATGTTTTGTGAACCAAAGGCTCGCTCTTTTCAAACGTAATTAATAATAATAGGTTATTTTTTTTAAAACTTACAATTTCAATATCCTTGTTCATCCACAGCCTATTATAGGTGAAGATTGTCTGAAAAAGGATTATTGATGATTATGTTTGTAGTTCATTGGCGCTTATTGAATTAAAAAAAAAAGTATTTTTGACAATAACATGAAGCTTGGCAGTCTTATGGACCTCCTGAATTTCGTCTTTTTTTAAAACAGCTGATTTCATCAAATTTGATACATAGCAGATTTATAATCCAACTTCAAATACGCTCCGCCCCAACGTTGGCCGTTCAGTTCCTACTAAGCTGTGGGAAGCTGCGTGTACCCTTAAACGTAAAAAAATAAAACCAAACACTTTACATTTCCAAGTAGATAACCGAAAAAAATATCCACACATACAACCTACACAGTCTCTAAAATTAAAATATACGTTTATTCTTTAAGTCAAATAATCACCAAAGCATTTATATCTATTTGAAAATGGAGCTAAGATACAAAAAAAAAATTATCACAAACTTAGGACCAAAGTTGCAATAGAGAAGTCATAAAGAAAAAAGAAAGAAAAAAGCCATTTCTATTTAATATTGTCATCACAATTACTAGCCTTGACTAGATTTTAAATTAAGGCAAACTGAATTTAGAATTCCTAAATTTCATTCATTCCGAATGAAGATACGTATCAAGAAAGAAAAAAAAAACTGCGAAATGTTTACGACGGAACGAAACATTGCAAATTGCGAAATAGAAGAACGAATAAATATTTATTTTGAGCCAGAAATGTAGGCGGAATAATATTTATTATTCATTTTCAAATGAGAACTAATATTTGGATTCCATTTGTCAGCTGCAATTCTATCTATTTGCTCTACGGGCTTCAAAACAGCCGTGAAAACAATTTCGAATTTTCTGTCAATTGAAAAACTTTTCATTAATTCTGAAAAAAAAAGAAATGAGTAAAAAATAAATATAAATAAATTAAATATATGCTTTCGCTAAAAGTAATTATGAAACTGAAGGCTTTTGGTAAAGAATCATCCGCTTTTTATGTAGTAAATTTACACAATTGCAGAATTCAACTTTGCTTTTTTAATTTGTAATTAAGTTATTTTTAATTGAATTATACGTTTTCTTTACCTTCCTTACCCATTTATTGTTTAATATTCAGAATATTAAAGAAACAGAACTAATTTTTTTATTTAAAAACTTTAAAGCGGATTTGGTTTATTTTCCGGTTATCCGGATAATAGATTAGTTTGCTTTTTTATATTAGTATATCTTTCGAATTAGAAATTTGATACATAATCATTCAATATACGTAAATACCGGGTGATTCATAAAGTACTGGAAATTACTGGTGGTTTTCACCATTATCTTTTAATCACCCATATCTTTTAAACTACTGGTCATAAAAATCTGAAACTTTTTATATAAAATCGTGAAACATATAAGAGTTATATTTTCATGTTATTATTTATTCATTATTGCTGAAATTCGTTTTATTTGCGTTCAAACACCCCTCATATATCGAAATTATTATCCAAAAAAATTATTCGACTGTCTCTCAAAAAAGTCATCTATCAGAATGCATTTTCAAAAAAATGCAGTTTTATTTTTTAAAATTAAACAAAGGAATTAATGACAAAAGTGTTTAGATTAAATTTTCCTCATTAAGTTTCTGTATCATTTGAATATTGGATCCAGACTTTTAGAGTTTTAAACAATATCACAGCAGTTACTTAAATATACGATATATTGGGGGTAGTTGAACGCAAATAAAATGAATTTCAATAATAATGTTAAAATAATATGAAAATATAACTCTTATATGTTTGACGATTTTATATAAAAAGTTTCAGATTTTTATGAGCAGTAGTTTAAAAGATATGGGGCGGTGAAAACCACCAGTACTTTACAGTACTTTACGAATCACCCGGTATATAAGTCTTATAATTTTCACTAAGCTTGTGAAGTCTTACAATATTTGTGAACAATTTTCTTCGCTTCACGTTACAACGACTGTACAAATTTCCCTAAACCTTAGTATGTAGCTTTTTTTATGGGATCCAATTTAAAACATAGGCACACTTTTTTTAATCTCCACTCCTTCCTTAAAAATTACCCCTGCAAATCTCGCTATTACGGTTGGGCTGATTTTTCTTCAACTTATTATGACCCTAATTTACGATCAACTTAACGACTATTTTGGTCTCCAAAAATATGACGTTCAGATGTCGCTATTCTTTACGCATGCGTATCAGATCGTTAGCAAAGTTTGGGAACACTGATCTACAGCTTCCAATAGTGACAAATACAGCTCAAAGAAAGGGATCAACACGAAGATCTGGTCATAGATTAAGAAATCAGCTATGTTTTGCGCAAAGGGAGAAAAATCTGGTTACAAGGAATATCTAACAGCGTAACGACTACTGAGGAACTTCAATAATTCCTACGTTCTCATTATTATTTTGCTTTTAGGTATCACTGTAATTGTTTGTACTTCGAATATAATTGACTAATCTTAGATTAGTTTCGAATAGCTTAGATTTTGATAAATTGGAACAATAGGGAAGCAAAGTGCGATCACCACGGGAAGGAAAAGACAGACGGAGAGAATGATGAAAGTAGTGCAGGCGAAACGGGAGAACCCTGATAAAACCTTTCCAGCAATGATCATCCACCAACGACATGAGAACGGAACCCCATGGCCATGAGATATCTTACTTGAATATTTTCCCTCCTTATTTGCCTATGGTATGCATATCACGCTAAAACGACTGGACGGATTTCTTTGAAATTCAGTACAATCTACGGTCCAACTTTCAAACGTGAGTTCTTCACGTCCCTATCACTCACAGAACCACCCCAAAATCCTTCTCTGAAATGGCTAGACTGATGTGCTTACAATTTGGTATGAAGCTTAATTATGGCCCAATTTAAAACTTTTGTCAGCCCCGAATATCATCCAACTAGCAAATAAGTCGGCAGCGATAAAAGCAATCCCGTAATGCAATGCGTTTCCCCCAGCAGATGTGGAAAATCCGAAAAAAATCGAGGTTTTGAAACCTCTCTAATAAATTCTGCCGCATACAATTACTGCATTTCAGTATAAACTTTATTTATGCATGAAAGAAACTCGCAATACTCTGATATTCATTGTGTAGCGCTTGTCTTCGACTCAAATCGGTGAACTCGTTTTAGACGCCATTTCTTTCCATGGGCGTGACGCCACGACAGGCGTGTTCCAACGCTGCCCTGTGATTGGGTAATTCCGACCGACTTCCAACCAACTTTCCGAGTTGCCCGTGCAGAACTAACTCGAGTCGGCGGACTAAAGTTGGTGGCAAGTCGGTGAAAAACTGGCTCAAGACTGTCTCTACCGACTCGTTACATCAAAATCGGCCGACTAAGTTGATGAAAAGTTGTTCGCTGGGCTTTAGACTAAGGCATGTTTCAAAGAATTTCAGATACAAAAGAAAAACAAAGAAAAGTCACAGCATTTGACAAAACGATGGAGACTTAGAAATATAATTTGCACAAAAGTAAGGAAGTTCCTAAATTCATTAAAAGTGGAGCAGATACGAAGTCTTGGCAAATGAAAAAGAACTCCATGCAAGAGAAGCTGAAAGGTGTTTAGTTTCGCTTCTAACTTTAATAGAACACGAAAAAGCAAAGATTCCTGACAAACAAAAGGAATAGAATCTTCCTTTGAAAGAAGGAGGTATTCGTAACAGCAAAGAAGGATGGAACGGGATGGAGAATTGGAAAATGACACCTTCCAATTCTTTAGAGGTAAATAACGTGAAGGAAAAGCAATAATAACACTGACACGAGATAGTTCAGTTTAGTTGTTTGGAGAATTACAAGACGCTTAAAAAAGAACTTGAAGACTATTTTCCTTAAAGTCTTGCGTCTTTTTTTAATTTATTGTTGGGAAAATAATATAAACGATTATTTTTTTATTTTTACAGACCCGCTGAGGGGGTGGAAGATGAAGACTATTACGATTAGGAAGCTATTTCGGTCAGATTGAGTGTGTGTGTGTGTGTGTGTGTGTGTGTGTGTGTATGCGCGTTTGTAACTCCACAACTCAAACCCAGAGTTGGAACCCTATGAATCAAACTTTGGATTCCCTGTGACCTGGAGGTTTGGGGACAAAGAAAATCCGACTTCCGATTTTAGATGACCACGACCGGATCAGGAAAACAGTGTTAATTGGACAAAATTGAGTCTATCTACATTGCGCCAGAATGTCAAACTCTGTCAGATCTGAAGGGCAGCATTACATGTTATATGGTGGCAATTCCATTTGATATGTTCGTTCTGCTGTAGAAAAGTGCTGTTCTTCGAATGGAAACTCCTGTTACCTTAGTGGGGAACATTTCAAACAATTGTAGCGGTGATCAAGTGATTTGCATTGCTACGGCGCTATCTAGTGACAAATTATGTAACTATTACTTTTTTTTTTCCAATACATAGGGCATCCTTTGAAGTACTTGTTGTCCAAATTTCTATTTCATTACGAGTCTTACAACTCACTCCAAAGCCTCTAAGTAGGATACATTCATTTTAACACCCCTGTATCTCTAAGATTTTTTTTAAAGGAACGTTTTGAAGAAAGTAGCTTTATATTCTTTCAAGAACTTCTTACTTTTAGATAATAGAGAAAATTACAGGAGACATCAGAGTGGGTGAACTTTGCCCTTTTGCTGTTCGGAATTAATCGTCAACAGAGTAATCATGACCCGATAGTTGCTATTGAAGTGTGAGAGACATCGATTGAGCGAAAAAGAAAAGAAATTAAGAGACAAGACCGATGATAATCTTCTTTCAAAGAGGAAAAGAGAATGAACTTCAAGGCACAACACTTCTTTCGATTAAAGTCAGAGAAAAGAACTAATTAGGGGAAAAAATAAATAGAAAAAAAACCCCAATAAAATCAAAAGTTAAATAATGAATAATTGGAATTGGAAAGTGGGAATTTTCCATCGATAATGATACGGTAATTTTTTAGAATGACTATGAATTGGGTATTTTTCAAATCTCAAATCGATTGAAGAAATCGTAACGGAAATTACGTAAAAAAACAAAGTTGATTGATTTCCTTAAACAATTTTTACTTCTAAGTTCAATTCTGGGGAAATTTATGTTTTTTTTTTTTTATAGATAAAGTTTTAATGTTCCTTTTTTCATTTAGTAATACTGGAAAGTATTAGTAGAAGAGATATAAATGAAAAACAATTTTTTTTTCTGTTGTTTCTAATCGAGTGGGTCTGACGGGTTCAATGTTTTTGAGCAATTTAGGCACTGGATTGGAGGCTAGTTGGAACCAGGTTCAAACCCCGGCGGTGGTTGGATGTTTTTCTTTCAGGTTATTTCTCCTCCAGACGGGGTCTAGAATTCAACCAACCCTAATGTAAATCGGGATTCTTTCCCTGCGCTTGAAGGCGTGCATGGTATGGACTGACTATTCGTACTCAACTTGTTTTGATTGGTCAAAACCCTCTACACCGAAACAAAATATATGTATTTGGTGTTTGTGTGTATGTGTGTGCGAGTCTCTTTGTATCTGTATTTGTAAGAATATCTGGTATTCTTACAATTCTTTGAATCTTATGGGCATGGTTACTCAAAAATACGAGTAGCCTACTGCATATTAACAATACTGAACTATTCCAAACTTCGTATTTAGGTCTTTATTATCTGGATCTGATTAGATTTTGATGTTACAAAGACTGTCCTAGAATGAAAGGTCAATATTTTGTGAGGTCATAGTATTGGTCATTATAAGAAATAAAGTGTAATGAACATTTGTCCTGTTCCGAACGGTTTCCTGCCTAGAGCTATTTGAATGTACAGTAGTTTGAAACAGGCGCGCAACCATAAGGTGCCACTACCTCAAGATCTCCAGACCTAAACTCATCAGATTTTTATTTATAGAGTTGGATAAAGAATGAACTATACAGAATGGTTACAAGAGAACTGCTCGATCGCAAAAGGAACGTCAACATAATTCATACTCAACATCCAATGTTCTCACAGAATTGCGAAGTGCACTGACGTTGACAGTAGGATTTTAAAAAATTATTACAAACTGCAACAATTTCATCACTTGAGCAATAAGTACAGTAAACTCCCGATTATCTGCGGAATTGGGTGGCGCGGCAACCGCGGATAATCCGAAACAGGACGAAAAAGAATGAAAATCAACACAAAATGCTTTTAGTATGTTTTATTTACATTAAAATGGCAATACATACAGTTATAAACATACATTATAAACAATTTACATTATAAACAGTATATACATTATAAACAATTATTTTATTTTAATTTACTTTATTTATGGAAACGTTACCCTCTCCATGTACAACTACAACTAATACCTCAAGCGTCAGAAGTCAAGTTTTATTTCAAATAACACTCAACTTAGGAATTAGTCTACGTGAATGAAAGAATGTAAAACAAATTTACAAAATAATAAAAAAAAAAAAATCAAGTTGGTGGCTTATTTGCAAGTTAGCTGTCTGACGTATATGTAGAAGGGGAAGACTCTTCCGTAATTTAGTTAATCTGCCGGCCTAAGCTCCGCCCACAAGGTCGTTCTTTAAATTGTTTGTCTATAATTGTCTTCACTTACTTTGTTAGCCTCTTTTTACCATATTCTAGATTTTTTTTTTTAATTCCGTAATTTATTGTACAGTAAAAAAATGGAAACAGGAGAAGTCCGCGAATAATCCGCAAAGCGGATAATCCTCCCGCGGATAATCGGGAGTTTACTGCATTAGAAACAGTATGTAACATCTCTTTGTTATCAATAATTTCCAACTTCTATTGAATTAGCTCTCTCTGGAAACTGTTCGCAATAGGATACATGTTCATATTTAATTTTTTTCCTTATAATAATCGATATTATAAACTGAAAAAATATCATTCTTCTTGGGACACCCTATATGTAGATTCTGCATACACGATAGTTTACGTACGAACCAAATACTGTACCCTTAAGTAAATTAAAAAATAATGCAATGATCAACTTCAATTTAATAGTTAAATTTAATAGTTAAATGTTGTTTTCCATTCGTGATAAAGATTTGGTTGTTTGTAGCCACTTTTTAGAAAACAATTCTCAGTTACAAAGAGTTTGAAATATGAAAGTTCTTGTATATAAATTTCAGACTAATAAAATTACATGCATCTGATGACATTTTGGTGTTCTTACATTCTTCTGGGCCATGTATTTTTAGTTGCTTACGTAAATTTCCACTTTAGAGACCACGCTAATGGCCATTCTGGAATAGGAGACAAAAGTTAAACTTTCAACAACAACAACAAAAATTACCGAACAACGATAAAAGTTACCGAAGCTTTATTCTAAATCTAGAGGAGATGATAAATCAAGTAGTTAACTAAATAACGAAACAATTCACTACTCCTTATTTTCTTCATAACTTCCAATTCTATATTTCAACCCAATTAAGGGACTTCTTCAGGAATATATAAATAAATAAAAATACATAAATAAGAGAAAGAAAAAAACATCCTCTTTCTCTTTAAAATCATAATCGAATAGATACAAAGCAATAATCAAAAATATACAAAAATATATATCAAAAATATATTCTTAGACTAATAATTTGTTGTAATAAGCGAGTTGCTAGCGTGAATTTGTTTTTACCCTTTTTTATTGTTAATTTGATTTTTGATGTATTTGAACTAAGGGAGTCATTGTTTTAATTGTTTGTCCGTTTTGTGTTTTATCCCTTTTCACTGAGCTGGATTATGCTGGGCGGGATCGGGCTGAAGAGGGTGTTGAAACCCGAAACGGCGCCGTCTCCGATTCCCAGCAAAATATCCAAAATAAGCTCAGTGAGTTTTGTTGTTGTTTAGTTATTGTGCGATTTTGTATTGTTTTCTTTGAAGTTTTAACTTGGTTAAACACCTAGGCGGTGGTCGGTTATTTTTCTCTAGTTATTTCTTCCCTTCTAGGTTCTTGTTAAAGGTACTAGGTTTCTTTCTCGGGATAAAGAGTAGCGAGCGTCGGAATGGACTTCTGATATTTACGAAAACGTCGTCCCATTTGTGACAGCAGACGCTTCTACTTTCTAAGATTATTTAAGAGTATCGACATAATAATAATTTATTAGCTTTTGTGAAGAAGATGTAGGGAACTTATCCAAACCAGGACTTAATACTCTTGGTTGAAAGAATGAACTAGCTCTTAAATATACAGGATATTTTAAAAATGAAAATTAAATTTATATTTCTTATCTATGAAATAAAGTTGTATAAAAATTATTTCAGTGACGTTGAGAAAACTTCAAATAATTCCACGGATTTCAATGCGTGCAGGGTAAAACCGTCTGATCAGGATTAATTAACATTGGGAATCATTAATGGCTGAATCTTCTTGCTAATTTGACCAACCTTCCTCCTTTGAGCAACACGCTCTTGTTAACAGCATATACCATTGTTTATGGTGGCCATTTTGGAAAGCGAGCGTTTCAAGGACACACGAAAGTTAAGAGCCATAGAGAAGCTTTCAGTTGAGCTGTCTGCTTGTCCTCTTAAGAGGTTCTACGATCGTGTTTATGGTCAGTGGACAATCTTTCCAAGAGCATTCGCCATCCGATGGTTCTCCAAACACTCTAGTTAATCCTAGATTTGCCCAAAACCGCGGCGCTCTTGCATCTAACGATGTATCTTCCTGCGTTTATGGCCAACATATTTCTAGACAAAACTTCGAAGAATTAACGGTTAAATGCGAAAGGAATGGTTTCGGAATCTGATAGGATTTTACCGGTCTCGTTTCTAGAAGATGCGAAAATTACAAATTGCGATACAAGATGTAATAAAACTTAGCTTCTTAAAATTAACACTAACTAAATTTGAAACAAACAAAAGAAAATGAACAAAATAGCTACAGGCGGCTTTAACTAATAACTTTTTAGTAATTTTATGAAGCAAAGCCAAATTTAACTTAATAAATAATTTGCAACAAGTTGGGAATATTCTGTTTACTGAGCAACCACTTCGTAAACGGTTGAAATATATCGCAATTTCGTCGGTCCATCGAGGCTAACAAATAGTCGTTTATTGTAGTAACCGCTTACAAAAATATTTCGAATCTTAGTCAATAGCTTGTTTGTTTTGTTGATGAACACCTTGAACGATGTCTCTTCCCTGAACGATCGAGAAGCTGAGGATTCTAAAATCCGTGAATATAAGTGTCTGTGTGTACTGTATCTCTAATGACTTATGAATTGCTGGATGAATCTTTTGAAACTTGGCATACATATTTAAGAATAAGAGATGCTATAACTTCTACAGTGAGCTAAAAGCCCATATGTCTCTGGATATAAATGTATGCTAAGACAATCCATACTCGCACATTTACGCGAACAATCGAAGAATGGCAATAATCAAAGCAGTGACGGAATATATGGCTGATTTAAAGCAGATTCTCGATTGAAGAGCAGATTCTCGCTTTTAACCAATCCAACTTGCAGGTTTAACAATCCAACCTGCAGTCGATTGTTTTAGTGACTGCAGGTTGGATTCTCGAACGACCGCATACGGGACAAATCCTTTCACTAGTGCCACCATCCAACTTTTACGCCAGGATCCGTGAAGGATTCACATCCGACGGGATGCCCGTGAACATGTTTAGAAACATGTGCTGCTGTGGAAGAATCCATAACGAGATCTCCCGTGAAGTAGTCGACTCGCAATCGTGCTGCCATATTGGATATTCCATGGGCAATCATGAGAGACCATATGGTAAGGATTTGAAAGTGTCACCTTTTCGTCCGTTGTTAATGAAGGAGCTATCAGATGTGGATTTAATAAGGCGCAAAGAAGCGTTTAACCTGCTTCTCCAACATGTCCCAACAAGAGAAGATCAACGAATGGTTCTTGTTTAGTGATGGATGTGCTATCTATCAAGATCGGAAAGTTTATTTTCGGTCAAAGGAAAATCCACATTTCTTTTAAGAACTCGAACAAAATCCACCGCACGTTAAAATTTGGGCGGCGGTAACAGAAGAACATCTGCTTGGACCGTATTTCTTCAATGGCCCAGTGAATCAGACGACCTATCTTCGTATGGGTAACAAATGGCTGCTGCCTGAGTTGAAAGGCTTAGCTGACACTGTGTGGTTTCCACAAGACGAAGCACCAAGCTCATTTTTTCCCTGAGAGTGCGATTGCGCCTTGATGAGCTTCTCCGCAAACCATTGGATTGGGATCGTCAGACAATTCTCGATGGAAAACATAGAGGAATTACAGGAAGTCCGCAAACAGCGGTACGTTTCCAAAGATGAATTGCAGATTGCGGGGATTAATTGATTGGCCTTTTTATTCTTTATTTAAGTTTTGATGTCCTTTTAATTGGAGGGCCATTGTGATGTTATTTCTCGACTTCACTGAGATGTAAGATACTGGGCGGATCCAACTGACGAAGGTCAGGAAACCAGAAATGGTCCATCTTGGATTCCCGGTATCACATTTTCAAAAAAACAGATCAGTAAACTCTCAGTCTTGTATGTTTTTAATTTTTTTTTTAAATTTCTTTCTCATGTTACTGTTGTACGTATGTTATAGTTTATTGTTTGTAATGTTGCTGATATTGTAATTAAAACAAAACAAAAAAGGTAAGATGCTGGTTTCATAGTGTACGCGAAACAGTAGTGATCCTGCACACATTTTATTCTCAGTCCCTTCATGTGATACAGCAAGTAACCGCAGACCGGAGCTTTTACTTTTTGTCCACTTCTACAAGTCATTAGGGTAGCAACAAGATATGACGCAAATCGGTTGGACTGCAGAAAAAGTGTCACACGGAGTGATCAGAAGAGAGACGGACAGAGTGGAAGTAAGAGCTTTCGTTTTCGGAATCGCTAATAGATTCTATTTTTACCATTTCAAAAAGAAAAAGAAAGAAAAGAAAAATGTAAATGTATGGTTTGCAAGAAAAGTAGGCTTAAGTTCTTTCAGGTAATTTGTCTTCTCTTTTCAAAAATACTCTAAAAGTTCGGTGGATAATGATAAGAATTGACTCTCTTCATTTCCCTTTGGCAATGGGAGGTGTGTTTCAGCAACAGGAGATGGAATTTAATACAATTAAAGTGAATGGATCTCTTGATAGAAACAAACACAGACAAACAAAACAGTAAAAGAAAAAAGTTAAAATGGGAGACACCTCTCCCAGAGTAATTGGCAAGAGGAACTATCCAATCAAAGGAGGTATTACACACTGCTCGATGTCTCTTTTGAAGGAAAGAAGGAACATAATAAAAAAAAGAGAATCCAGGAAGGGAGGAAGGAAAAAAAAGATGGAGAAGGGACCAAACGACCTCTCTTTGAAACATCGTCGACATCTACCTTTCGAAAAGAAGGGAATTCAATTAAATCCTTTTAAGACGATCTGATCCCAAGAGACCCCGACAAAAGCCCTGGAATTTTATGACGGACGGAGGAAAAAATAGGGAAGAGGTAAAGTTTTATCACCTCAACTCTTCTTTGAGGCCAAGGATGGGTTTAAAAGAGGAAGAATCTACTGGTGGCAGTGGCTTTTGTGCTGCAAAGGAATCTCCAATTTTCAATCGGAGTCTTAAAACGTTTTAGGGTTAATGGCTTTGACCTCTACTAAAATAAGAAACTGCCAACAAAAAATGTTACCTTAGACGTCCAACTTATAGGTTTTTTTTTAAACTAACATTGCAGATTAAATTAAAATTTCTAACATTGAATGATAAAATAGTATGAGTAATTGATAAAGCTTGTTAAAAAAATAAATTATATACATTGTTGTTGTTATTATTATTATCGAGTTAAAAAGCTTAGTAGATTTAACAAATTAAACTAGGTATTTCGTTTTGCTTACGATATATTAACAATCCCAGATTTATCCTTATTTAACTTTTATTGTTAATTTATTCTTAATTAACTTTCTGATGAAGCCTAATAAGCTGTCCGAGATTCCCGAGATGAAGGCACAGCATAGAGAACCTATTTTTAATTTGGTTGTGCACTTTCTAGTTTGTGTACTCTTTTGGATGATTTTTTAATTTTTGAATCCAAGTTACTATTTAGAATGTTTAAGTTGTTCCATTAGGCTCTCTCTATCTATCTGTTTCCCTATCTGTCTATCTATTTACCTAACCATCTATTTTACTATCTCTCTTTCTATTCGACTCTCTCTTTTGACTTTCCACTGGGTCTTTTCAAAGTCCTTTCTTCCATTTCTTCAAATCCTGATTACTCTCTGTAAGTTTTAGATGTTTCAGTTTGTAAATCTGTTTCTTTATCCACTGCAGTTTCCTGTTGGCTCTTTGGTGAATGGTCCCTAAAATATTGAACGATTCGACCTTAACATTTTTTTGGCAATTTCGAATCCCTATGATCCGACAGATCTATGTAGATTCCAGTTTAATTCCTGTCCTGTTTGTATATGAAGGAGAAAATGGTATGTAATATTTCTAAGAGTTATAATTAATAGTTTTAAGGTTAGGTTTTAGATAACTGTCTTGCATTAGGAACGGAAGTTTAATAAGATTTTGGACTTTGTTGATAACTTACCGAAGACACTGCTATACAAATAAATTTTCTGTTTAAAATCGCAAAATAGAATGGAAAACTTAAACATTCAATTGTAAATGGACAGTTTACTTATTGCAAGTAAATCTTCCAAATCTCATCATTAGCTAATCGCTCTGCGGTAGATGCTATCCCCCACAGTGTTACATTTGTTTTTGTCACTTACACTTTCTGGATCAGAAATTTAAATGACACCTTATCCAGCTTCAGACTAATATTTATCATATCCAATGAGTGGTTCTACAGTTAACTCATAATTTCTTTTTCTCATTATTCCTAATAAAGGTGTACAATTGACTGCCTTCTTTATTCCTTCCTAAGAATTCTGCTGTAAATCTTGTAAACAATTCATTGTTTTGACTCAAGTTTGACAAAAGATCATCAAGTTTAGACATTTCTGAATTTTCCTGCTAATCGTGATGATATCCTTGCTTTCACTTGTGTTCTCCATATGTTTACTGAAGTTCATTTTTAAAGAATTTTCAGAAGTACTATAATTTAATCAATTCTTTTTCACGTTTCTAAGATATATTTAAAAAGCAACTATAGAACCTGTTATATGGTGTTAATTCATTTTTAATTTTTTATTTTCTTTCTCGGTGATCCGGAACCGGAAGAGACCATCTTAGGTCGAGAATATCACATTCGTTCTCAGCGCAGTCGATTCTGTGTAGATACACCTCAACTTCATACAATTTTTCTTGAGCCGGTCAGTGCCACCTAAAACCGGAAGTGATCTGGAGGAAGTCAGATTTTTTTCCAATCCTCAGGCTATGGGAATCTAATGAGGTATGACTGATGAGACTCCGACCCTTGGTTTGGACTGTGGGGTGCCTTACAGAGGGAACGGGAATTCTAATCCCTTTTACCCGCTGCTAAAAAAAAAATATGAATCTGAGTCGAATGCCTTTATTTAAAAAAAAAAAAAAAAAAAAAAATTTGGCATCTATATTCTCTCAAAAATCTGCCTTTATTGCTATTATTTTTTGTTTAAATTCGTTTAAACAAAAGGCAAAACAAAGGATCAAATGGGACTGTTCCAGCGAAGAACATTTCCAGGAAAGAAGTGATGACAATGTCCAGCGAAGAACATTGTAAACACATCGACAAAATGAACTACTCTGTCCAAAGAACCGTGAGCTCTGGACGATTAGCGATCCACACGCCCCACCCACACGCCCACAAAAAATCACAGGCGGGGCGGGCCTACCTGTCCCAATGTTCTTCCCTGAGGCATCTGTTAGGCCGTTTTCTACAAAACTACGTTTTTTAAACTGTTATGATACTTCAAAGCATTTTAATAGTCAGTGGGTTAAAAAAATATAAACGACCATTAAAATGCTTAGAAGTAACACAATTGCACCGTGTTTAGACTTTTTTTGCAAGGAATGATATGTAGAATTTAATACTTGCAATAAAAATTAAGTAAAGGTAACAGTTTAAAAAACGTAGTTTTGTAAAAAAAAGGCCTAATAGATGCCTCAGGGAAGAACCATTGGGGCAGGTAGGCCCGCCCGGCCTATGATTGTTTGTGGGCGTGGGGGTGCCCGGGTTTGCTAATCGTCCAGAGCTCACGGTTCTTTGGACAGAGTAAACGTTGTGAATCTAAAAACAAGACAGGTTGTTTTCACATTGGGGGAGACATCACGATAGCGGCCTGATAACCTGCTGAAAATTCATATCCTCCCATTACACTTTCTCAGTTATGTAATTTAACGTGGTGATGACCGCCCCTTTCAATCACTGATGTGGTAATCTTCAGCGATGTGCTAGATCTGCCATTAACTTACCCTTGATATAATGTTTTTATCGATGTGCGATATTCTCCTCTTCGTCTATCTGCTACTTTTTGTCGATCTACCAATCATAAAGCTTTTTAGTTTTTCAATCAAAATTCAGTTTCTGTTTTATATCCTCGAGTCAAAACTATAATTAGAAATTACTAATAATGATGAGATCAACATTAATTCTATCTTTCCAAAAATGAATAATTTAGAAAACTAAACGTTTTCTAAATTATTCATTTTAGAAAAGGTAAAATTAGTAGAAGAAAGTGAAACATCAATCACGATCTTTTATCTATCAGTTGCGTGGTGTGGAATTATCTAGATCTAAGACGATCGAAGAAAGTTTTACTCAAGAAAGAAGTTTATTACATGAAAAAGCACTTAACTGATTACGTTAAGACTGAGGATTGAAAAAAAAAAAAAAAAAAATCACGGCTCGTCTTAGAAACTACAAGGGGGTATCAGAGATTACAACATCTTTACTTAAACACTCAATTGTACCTGTTACGGTAAGGATTTTGTTACTCAATCTAGTTTTATAAATATTACAATAAAAAAAATCTATTCAAAGAAAGACCCAACTCAATAAATTTCGTAGTTTGTATTTATTCAAATGTATAATAATGAATAAATAATAATATGAATGAATAATAATTTATAATAATAAATATGAATAAATTTGGTTTCTAAAAAAAAAGAAAATCAGTTTTACGATGGATTTCGTTTTAAATGGCTAATAAAAAAAACTACTTGAATTCATATACTGAATCATTTTTTTTTAAATAACAAATATTCTGACAAACTTTTTAAAAAAAATGTTATTCTAAGAACAATGTACGGATTAGGCCTACATATTGATTTTGCAAATTTTAGTTCCGTACACTTACAATCCTAATAAAGTTAGTTTTTCAGAAATATAAACAATCATTAGAATAAATAGGAGGGTTGTCCCAGGATTAAAAGAATGATTGGGAAAATATGCTGTGGGTCTTGTGCTCTTGCAACTAGTATATCATACAGTAAAGTTGGGAGAGATGACACATGTAATGTAACTTCAAGAAGGGTTTGCAGTAGACTGCAGCGCATCACATGACCAAAACCCGAGGCCAGTCTGAGCTTCAATGTGTGTAGAGCGTTTGTGCTGAATTGATGTATGAGATTTTCTTCCAATGATACAGCCAGGTTTGTGCTCGAATTTTCGTTGACTTTGCGAATTTGTTTAGTTAACAGCCCTTTTTTAAGGCATCTTTCGCTATAATTCACTGTGTAAACATGTAAATAGAGTAAGTAAGGTTATGGTATACTACGGTCACTAGTGTCTTGGGTCCCATTTGGTGGAAATGGCGGTGTGTGTGTGTCTGTGTGTCATCTTTCCCATTTTTTTATTCTTTTTCTTTTCTTTTTGTGTTTCTTTTATTTTATATTCATCACGATACAATTAAAATTTGTACAATTTAAAAAAAAGTAATTACCACTAAGTTTCATATAGACTTAAAAAAATAAAATCTAAAGTATTTTGCAAATCTGATAACTGTAAGTGGTTATTTTGGAAGTCAGAAGGAAGTGGGGAGGAGACCTTGGAGATATTGTCATATATTGGATTTATTTAAAGGAATTTAATTATGTTTCTGTTAATATTTATGTATATTAGTGATGAGAAACTTATTTATTGTAAATTTTTGAAATTGAGAAAAAAATATTATTTATTGTTTGAATACTTTTTATTTCTCTGGAAATCAGAATTCTTAAAAAAATATAATTTTAATTAATTTGGAATTTGTTTTTGAACATGGAATTAGCTAAGTTAATCTGTTGTTAAATTGTAGAGATTAGTTTTTATATTGTTTCTTTTTGAGTAAAAAAATATATTTATATACCGTATATGCTCCAATAGAGGCCCCCGGCGTTTATTTGCAAAACTAGCCTCGGCTCCCGGCGCTTAATAGAGACCGGCTGCTATTAGAGGCCGGCCTTTATTAACAACAACCTTCAGAACGCAATATTTTTACATATCAATACAGGCTAATATTACAAACAGCTACTTTATTTGAATTTCACAGACTGTTAAAGATAAATGGCAAAGTCTTTCTGTACCTTTCGCTGCTATTCGTCGTCCGAAATCGCAATGACGGGCGGCCGCCTCACCGGAAGTTTCTTTCGCGTATTCCACCGCACGAATCTTAAAGGCAATGTCAGATGATCGTTTCGGCGGCATTTTGTAAGTACCGTAAGGTATTACGCACGACTATAAAGATACGGACGCTTACACTAGTGCCGGTAGCCAAATATTAAAGACCAGGCTACTATTTGACCGTGTCCCCTCTGCAGCCCGGTGGTTATTAGAGATCGGCGACAATAAGAGACTCGGCGTTTATTGGAGCATATACGGTATATATTGAATAATATATTTAATGTCTTGATCAGCAGGGAATTTAATTTTTTATTAAACGAGTTTTTTCCAAAAAGTTTCAAAAATATCATTATTCAACTTAATTTTAGTATTTCATTTCATATGTTTTTATAAAAATAAAGTAGCAGCTTGATTTACACAGGCCTATTATTCATATTCCATGTGGCCATCTATCCCCTACTACCCGTGTCATCTCTCCCATAGGTATGGGAGAGATGACTCAATGTCAAAACATTTTTTAAAATCTAAAAATAAGAAACAGCATTAAAAATATAAAAAAAAATAACGTAATATGAAAGCAAAGGATAAATCAACAATTTAAAGCTTTCAAACATTTAAAAAAAAAAAGGTTTTCAATATTTTACGTGAAAAATTCGAATTGTGTGTCATCTCTCCCAACTTTACCTTACACATCGCGATGGGAACGAAAAACATTGTTTTCCCTTGCAATGTTATTTCTGTCATAAATGCCACTTAGGTTGCCAATTTTGTGGGAAGGGTATGTTGTTGCTCTTTTCATATTCCGGCCTAAAATTACAAAGAAATTTCAAAGTGATAAAATCAGTTTGTCAGCCGAATAATTAATGAGAACAAAAAAGAAACCAATTGCTTTGGACTGAAATAAAATATCGTCTTGGATAACTGAAACGAGACCTAATTATTCCAAACGTTAAGGAAATGGTGACTAAAGACAGATCCTTGTACCAAAAGAAGCATTGTTCATGTCACGGGAGCATCAAAGACAACTCACGACACAGAATTCACGAGTACCTAGATCTTCAAAACACCCATCACATAACAGAAGGTAGAACCAATTATCGTAAGCTGTAAAAGGAGGAAGCCTGGTGTCTTAAACGAATGTAACAAGTTATTCGCAATTTTCTGTCATCCACATGAAACCAAAGGCAGAATAGAGTGTTTCCATCAGCTTAAAGAAACTTTTTCTAATAGCTTTATGACATTGCCTGGTTATTACCCATCTGGAACGGTTACAATAGCCATTCAGGCACAGTCTTCTGCTTGTTTTCGGCCTACAATGAGACTAATACATCTAAATATAGATTCGAATTCCCGCATGGGGCTTAAATGCTTTTTTCTCTTTATAGCAGGCAAAGGCTGACTGTCAGCTTACAGATACGTTCTGTATAGTTATCCAAACGACAACAGTATTAATTATCCATCATAGAGTGTAACTTTATGACAAATGGTCAAAGTGGCACTGCCTACTATCGAGAGAATATTTTGGAAACGTTTACCATATCGAAATCCTTAGACTGGGCAGTGTAAAGTCCAAGGTCCATCCAATCATGGCGAGTAAGGGACTGCATTGGCAAACATCAGACGAGGAGAACGTTACTAAATTAGACTTTCCGCTGTATCTGGTGCCGAAATCCTTCAGCTTTAAAAATAAGCGTTAGATGAACGAGCAGCAGACCAATCACGTCCTTCGTGTGAAAGTGGTGGGAACAATCAACGGATCATGAAACATTTGCATTGCTTACACGAGGAAATCAGCAGCCGATGTCCGGTTGAGTGGGCGGCGATAAAGAATATCCTGCGCTCTTTTCACAAATTCACAGCAAAAACCCACTCCTTTTCCGAGGTTCACTGCTGCTGTTACTTCCGGCTTACGAAAGTGTACATATACAAAGGCAAGGCCTCATCTCATACATCAAAATCAGAAGTGTGATCTAAATGAATCAAAAAGCGAGAATTCAGGTTATTTCCGTACAGTTCCACACCCGTATGCACTTTTGTGGATATGTTTTACAGAAAAGGGCCTTTGGAAAAAGACAACCTAGAACTATTGATATACTTTGGAAAGCTTGTCAGGAGGAATGGGCTTTAATAACTTTCCAATGAAGCATCTTCAGTGGACACTGCGACAGCCAGAATTCAAGAGAAACAACATAACATAACAACCGTCGGTCATTGGGTGATTTCTCGTAACAACTGAGTGCTGCCAAAATTGTTATTATAAACTTGAGATAACCCGTACAAGCATCTAAATTTGGTAAAATTTGATTAGTGGCAGGAAATTCCCTTCAGATTTCTAATGCCGGATTATGCTGAGAGAGGGGCGTAGTGAGTTCAGGTTTACTCTGTATTTCCTCATTCTTCCGTTTTATTCATATTTTCTAGGATTTGAGTTTGTCGAGCAGGAAATTAAAAATATTTCTACCTACTCAAGTTTATCCTTAAAGTCAAATTTTTACGTGCGCTAATCATAGTTTAAGGACAAAGTTTAAGCCGACGCACATAACGGCTTCAACTTTGTCCTTGATTACAAACTTGCGCTTGATTTTTACGTGCGCTAACTATGATTAGCGCACGTAAAAATTTGACTTTAAGAATTGTTATAGCCGCATTCATTGTCATCATGCTTTTAAGAGGACTAACTTCATATCAAAATTATATGTCCGTCGGCTTCAACTTTGTCCTTATACTCAAGTTTATCATTTAATGAATATGTAATAATTTTTGGTTTATTAAAGTTTTCTTTAGAATTATATTTTTGATGATAACTCCTCAGTTGCAAATTCAGTAATATTAATGATTTATTTTTAACTTTTAGAACTTTATTGTCGATTGTGTAACTTTTTTGTTAATTGATAAACCACTATTTTCTAAATTAGTATCAAAAAACAGGTAATGATATACCGGAAAAAAAATGGCAGAAAACAGCAATAGTACAATAACTAGTCAGCAATTGAGAGATTAACCCAATACGGAAAAAAGAAAAACAAATCAGTGAAAGACATTGTCATTCTTATTTCCTAAGAGGTTTTACTGTTAGTCTTTCACGATCAATGTCTTACCCAAAATCGAGTTAATTCTATTCAATGCAATTTTCACACCAAAACATTAGTGGTAGAGGAGATTGTTTCGAATCGCAACAGTTTTCTTATTAAACTATCACATACCACTGAAATTATTATTTTGACTCAAAACTTATCTTCAGTTTTGTCTTCATCCTAAAGCAGTGCTGCAATATAGTAGTTAGTAGTTTAGTAGTTCCTCTATTATAGATACAGCAAGCAGACTTCTTGAATCTCCAAGAGTAGATAAATCAACTTTTGTCTCGTAGTGTCTTGGTAATAATTCAGAAAACGATATTTCATTTCACCTACTTAGGAAGCTCATCTGCGTTTGTTAAAAGAATTCCTCAAAAAAAAAAGAAGAAAAAAAAAACCAGATGAACATTAATTACTAGACCTTAAATTGTAGCTATTTATTACAACCCGGATTTGAATGCTTTAAAATTTTTAGAGATGTGCAGGCATTTATAACAAAACGAATTCAAAACAGAATCTAAGTATTTAAAAAAAAATTTTTTTAAACAATTCCAAACAAAAAACATCACGAACGTTCACTCATAAAACATTTTAAAAAAAACTACACGGTAATTTCTTAAATACATCCGACGTATGATAAAAATATCCTCTAAACCGAATAGAAAGAAATATGCGTTAATACGAAAAAGAAAAACCTTTATTATTTAAAACGAATTAAAACGAATATATTATATCATCTTAAAAACAAAGATAGGAAAAAATATATGAAAATCCGGGTTCTAACATTTATAATAACGAAAGAAAAAAAAAGTAAGTAAATAAATAAAGAGAACTTGGAATCGAAAGTCTAAAAAAAGTACAATTTATCTTATAAGTCTTGTAAGCGTAACATAAATATTTCCCCAAATATTGGAACTGGAAGAAAATAAGTGAAACCACTAAACTTGTTTTTTTTTTCTTCGTTATTTATATATTTTTCGGAAGTAAAAAGATGATGGTGAGAAAGGTTCTCTTATTCGTTGTCAGCCTGAATTTGAAAAAGCACTCTGACACGGAACAGACGACGGCAGCGGAAATAAATTATTAACTTAGTAAAGTACCTTCCTTTTTTTAATATTTTTTTTTTGTTATTTTGAAGAAGAAAAAAAAAAGGAGACGAGAAGATCATAAACTAAGTGAGAAAAGTATACGCACACATCGTTGATAGTTTTTCATATTAGATGGTAATATTTGATCGGCGCTTCATCTCAAGCCCTTAATCCAATAGCGATGTTCTTTTTTTTCTTTTCCTTTATTTAAGTCTACGTAATCTCATATTCCGTCTTTTTCTTTAAGATGAAAAAGAAAAAAGAAGAGGGGGCGGCGGGGGCGGGAGAGAAAGCAGAAGAAGCAAAGTGGAGTAGATCCTCCCTTGTCACGTGAATCCGAGATTCCAATTCACTCTCGGGCCTAAATGAGAGACAGGAGGGCCATAAGCTGCAGCCCTTAGAATGGCTCATTTTACAATCTCATACGCCCTTTTATGCGGAACAAGATCATGCCACTCTCAAGTCAGTGAAAGTGAATTTGTCAGCAGAACAAGGTCAGTCGACTTCGTTGCGAATACACAATTCAATTCCGACAAAGACAAAGCAGAGAGAGAAGGAATGTACTTTCCTTTTTTTTATCATCTAAAGAAGAACTGCAAAGAAAACTGTCAATTCTCAATCATAATTCTCAACCATCGACGCTCAGCAATGGAATCGACACTGAATCTAAATGCATTCATTCGGTTTTTTTTTACGAGGAAGCAAAAACGAAGAGCCCGAAAGAACTTAGAACATATATTCTCAAACTGTTACACTGTTTGCTTGTACTTTTCTTTTTATGTATTAAAACGTTACATGGACTACTCTGTTCGTAAATGTAAAATGTAGTAGGTAAGGAATATCACATATTATAAAGAACCGCATGAAAGAGTGAGTTTCAGATCTTTTCAGCTATCCCAGCTGATGAGACGTGAAAGGTCGAAACAGAGATGTATTGAGATGCTTAAAAATATCTAAAACTCTTAAAAATGAGTCTAAGAGAAGAAATATACATTAAAATTTCTAAGTTACTGTTTCATTTCTAAAGTTTAGCCTTTACACAACAACAAATCAACAGCGGAAAACATCTTAATAATCAGATCCAGCGGTAATAACATAAAAGAACAAGATTTTCATACGTCATTTTCATTATATTTCTTAAGCAGATTAGACTTCAGAATTATTTGCTTAGGTAAAATCTGGTCTGTTTCCTGTATTTCATTACAACTAGAAAGTTCTACATATTACATAGAACCGAATCTTCAAAGAAGGATTAAAATATAATTAAGAAATGATTTTTTTTTACCCTAAGACTACTAGCCTTCCGTTTTAAAGCAAGTCTCCTTTTAAATCTAATCTTTTACTAATTCCAGAAACTTTATTTCATCAAGATTCTTCCTCGGATTAGCCTCTGTAGGATTAAAAATAATAATTAAAGTATTCTTAAAAAGCTGTTAGGAAGCAAATTTAAGTTCTGAAGGAGTTTTTGACAACAAATTATGAATGTAAATAAATACGTAATATCTTAAGCATTTTGAAATTGTTTTTTTTTTAGCTAAACAATGGCCAAATGCTTTGTTACTGAACTGACAGAAACGACAAGAATGGAAACGGTTGCACCATTAAAAATATCTTGATACTTAAAAAATGATGCATTATAATTATCTAGTTTTATGCCCGATAATGCTGTATTTATCTTTACATTAATGCCGTATATCTTTTGTATTAAACCGTTTGACTCGCAGCAATGGAAACCGAAACAGGTTACATTGCATGAAACAGCTTTGGCAACGTTGCCGACTATCGGCGTTGAGATGTTACAGGCATTTTTACAATGTCGCTAATCTAATAATTTCTTTCTTTCCTGCTGATCGTAACATATTAAAAAGCAACTGTTCTATCTTCTGTTGCACAATATTGTAGTTTGTGTTTATTTAAGGAATTAAGAATTACAAATTTAGAGCTTACGTAAAAAATTTGTAAGGTTTTTTTGAATAACATCTTCCACAAACGTCTGCAGACTGAGGCTACAAAGAAAAGCGAAATTCACAACAGAAGCACAGGAATAATATTTCGAAAGTGTATTGAAATGTTGAGTTTTGTTTTTTTGAGAAAAAAAACAAACCAAAACAACATTATTTCATTCACTTTTGAAGCATTGTCCATGATCTTTTGTTATGAATAGCAGAAAGATATAAGACAGTGTTTTCTAAATGATTCCACTGAACTTTGAGATTCCGTGAGATGGAATTAAATGTTCCTGGAAAAACAGAAGGACTAAAAATAAAATCACCTTATTTTTTTATTTTTAAATTTCTAAGTGAAGGTTTAATTATCGGAGTAAAGATATATGGTAAACATTTGCAAGAAAACTGATAACTTGTTGGGAAGTTTTATTTTTTTTATTTATTTCGGTTGGAAGTGAAAATTACACTGTGCTCGTTAAAATGTATTTGAATTTTTTTTTATACTAATAAATAAGGAATTGATGTCATAATTATTATAATTATCATTTACCTTTTTATATATTTTATCTACTAATTTTATCCCAAATGGAAGAGGTTCTGTTTAACTCTCACCACAGCCCAAACCCAGGAGAGTCGCCCTAATGGAGCAAAAGAAGGTTTAGCAAATGAGGTCATCGCTTGAAATTATACTTGATCTTTGAATTACAAGACGAGTAAATGAGTTTTGCGTGCCAATCAGTAATACTGTTCCTTTTAACAACCAACAGTTTGAGAGATTGCAAGTTGACAGACTTTCATTTTTGTGTTTACTACAAAAACTAAGAATTTACTTTTTCTTTCGGAATATATTAAAACAATGAAAGGGGTATCTACAGAATACTAAAGGGTTCAGTGGTCAAACTAAGAATCGCTGATATATAACCTTATCTGATAATGTTTACAAAGAGTTTTCTTATTTTCAAAGCCGTTTCAATGTATGTCGTATCCTTACACAAACGATTTTACATAAACTTTGAAGGGCAGTAAATATCTACATAGATAGTTTTCAATTGGAGAAATGTTTCTCAATTGGCCTTATTTTTGTCACGGATTTTCTTCATTTTAACAATATTTAGAAGAAAAAAAATTGAGGAATTAATAATTAATTTAAAAGATATGAAAATAATGAAATAATGTAAATTAATTCAACATATATATTTTTTATTCTTCATTGAGTTTTCAAATCTCATATTTCTGCAGAGATCTTTAATGTTAAAATTATTGATCATATTTTTTTTTTAACATTTCGAATGGTTATTTAAAATGCTAACTTCGTAATTCAAGTTTCGAAAGTTTTCTTTTTTTTTTCTTTCAACTGGAATTTCTTAAAATTCTTAAAATAAATGAAAATCTGTAATTTCCTATCTGAGGCAGAGACTCTTTAAGATGAACTGTGAATGTTACAGAACCTATTAAGTTAAGTGTACTGAGATTTACAACCTCAAAAATACCAGATTCAATTTTAACCAGTAATGGTAGCGTTTCCATTTGTAGCCCAAAACGATTAAAAGTATTGATAATTCGTCCGTCTCACCATTTTAGGTCGTGACTTTGCCTGATGAACAACGTGGTAGTAATTCCTAGTTACAAGGAGGGTCGGGACCTGCTATGCGATACATAAGCGATGTCTGACCTCGGTCTTGAACGATGATTAATAATTCCGTTCCGCCGGAGAAATCGATCCGAGAGCCGTTCGAGCCTTCTGGCGCTGGAGCAGGGCGCCAATTAATCGAAAGTGATTTCAAGTTAAACAGAACCGAAACCACAGCAACTGAAAACGACCACATCTTGAGGAATTTATCAGCGGCAGATACTTAAACCAACGATAACTGGACGAAATTAATAGACGGCTTAAAGATGGTTCCAATTAATTCTCTTAAAGCACCATCATTTATATCTGCCATCTACAGAAAATGTAGGTCATAACAAGTGGTACAGCATGTGTTGCAGAGTCCATCCATTACCAATTTTTATCAGAGGAACTACAGCAGCTGAAGGACGAAGAGTTTATATAGAGGAGATCTGTATGTACACTTTGCAATCTATCAAAAGATTCAATTGTTAAAAGTGACATTACAATTTATTGATGCGCAAAATTCAGTTATTCAAGGCATTATAGGGTCAAGTACAATTAATTTCGCATATGTAGATCATTTTGCATCATTCGTCGTAAATGGTCTTTCGTTACTTTAGGTCGAAGATATCGCATTCGATCTCAGCAGAGTCGATTTAGTATGGATAGATCCCAAATTTGTCCAATGATTAATAATTTCCTGATCCGGTCAGTGCAACTTAAAACCAAAAGTGAACTGGATCGGAAGTGAGATTTATGCCAAAACCTCCACGCCATAGGAAATCCAATGACTCATGGAACACCGAATCCCGATTTGGACTCTGGAATGTCTTTTACACACATATCGACAAGGCAATCCTACGGGATACTAAAATTAATTTTTAAAAAAATAATAAAGGAAGCCAAAGGGAGCATTTTCAAAAATAGAAAAAAATTCCCATTTACTCGTCACTTTTTTTTTTTACGGGCAGGCGCTGACATTTCTGGATACCTTTGATTCACCAGTGACTTAAAGTACAACCCAATAGAATCCCCTGCAGTTGAAGACACAACTGATACCGTTTTTAAATCACGGATGAGAGAAAACGAAAACCCGTTAGCATCTTCAACTGGTGAAGATCTTAAAATTCACGTTCCTTCTGTCTTGGCTTCTTCTTTCAATTGTTGATAATCTTTCTTAAGCTGTCTATCAATATAAGCTGTCTATCATGCCGCAATTCTCAATAAGAAGAAAACTGATCAAGATCATTGTCTTGAGTCTGCTTAAATGATTTTTATCTTCGAATAAAGAATGGATTCGCAATAAAAAATTTTCATCTTAACACCACTAGAAGATTAACTCTGATGGAAACTGACAAAACTTTTTATGCCGAAGCTAACTAAAGGTCGGAAATCGTTTTATAGTTTTGATGAACTCTTTATGATAATCCGAAATGACTAATGACTGTTTGGTCGTTTTAAACGAATCAGCGTTAAGCGAGGAAACATTATCTGGACTAACGATGGTCAGTAACGGATTCTTTAACTCAAGAAATCTTGCAAATCATGTTACTAAAATACTAGTCAAGGTTACTTTCGGAAATAAAACTTCATTACACTTTTAGAATTTTGCAAGTTTTAAAATGGCTGTATATGTGACGTTAGAAAAATCTTGAGATAATGGCACAGTGAAAAGATTTATCACAGTTATAATAGAAACGAATGAATTGAAATATCAAAAAAAAGAATGAAAAAGAAAAAAAAATCTTAGTAATAACAGTAAATTAATTCAATTGTATCAAAACAGTAAGTTGCCAGGTCAGAGACACGAATTCCACTTTCAAAGTTCGAAACGAGTTCTTTTTTCAATTCAATTATCGTTCTCACTGCTTTCCTTTTAGGCTTAGTTGAATCAGTAATCTTTTTTGGACCCATGGCTGCACTATTTTCACTAAAAATAACAATAAAATATCACAAAGTTTCATGAAGCTTGCGGGGATGATGCGTACGGAAGCTAGCACGAGACTGAACTGAAGCGACCGCGTGGGGCGGCCACTAACAAGGTCACGCTGTCCGAATCGCGAGCAAGCGTACGAATGGCGAATTCAATTTTACTTGAAAAAGTTGGACGAATAACGAGTTGTACGAATAGCGAGGCGGACGAATGGCGGGGTTCCACTGTATAATACTAACACGGTAAAATTTTCATTATAATTTAAACAGTAAAGATTTTTTTTTTTTTCATTTTTTGAAAAAAAAATAGTTAAATCCGGAAGTAGTTAATTAACTAATTATGTACTAACTAATTGTTATTTATACTAATGTCAGTGCAGACATTACTAGGATTACTAAGCGGAATTATAATTGGACTCGAACAGAAAAATAAAATTAAACTATAAAAAATCTTGATCGTTTCTTGTTCTTAAATGTGCATGTCAAGTTTCAAGAAGATACGTCCAGCCGTTCAAAGTTTTAGACGCATACATCTGCAAACTTACGAGCTTCACTTTCCTAAGAAGTAGGCTAAATATACCGTACATGGTTCCCTCAATTTCATAGCAAATAGTTGCTGTGAACATGCTTTTCTTCAATATTTTTTGAAGGACTTTATAATTTAAAACAAAATGTTAATATCCTTCTCCGGCTTCTGCGTTCTGAAGTGTCTCGCAATAATAAGCACAGAATAGAATTGTCAGTTTCCACTTTGTGCGAAAATGAAATAAAATTAAACTACTTTCACTATTTGCAAATTCTAATTAAGAAAAAATTCCTCCGTAATTCAAGGGGAATTTCATTTGCCGCGCGTTTGGTCCTAAAAAATTATAATGGATTTTTACGTTACTAATTACCATCCACTCGAAGGCATTTAATTAGTTTAACTTCACATGGTTAACCTCACATCAATGATATTTTTCGCTTGAGTTAAGATATTTTAATTGCGTTTCTACAGTCGATACATCCGGGGACATGAATGCAGAATTACATCGGATACTTCGAAAAGGTGGTGAAGGATTGAAACGAAAGGGTAAGACAGAGATGATACGAAAAGGTTTCGACAGATAATAGGAAAAGGTGATATAGATTTGACACGAAAGATGAAACAGATATTACAAGAAAACCAGATACAGAAATGATAAGAAAGTTGACAAAGATGTAAAACGAAAACGTGATACAAAGATGATACGAAACGATTTTTCAAAAATTATAGAAAAATGGTAATGTAGATAAAGTTAATTCTAGCAATAACAGTAATTACAACGAACAATAAACCCTAATATATTTTTTAGAATTATAAAAGCATAATGAAAATTATAAATGAAGCTATCTACACTTTAAAAAAAAGTCCTTCCTCTTTTTTTCGATCACTACATGCAAATTTCATTTAAGCCATTAAAAATACTTTTGATTAATCCTTTTTTAACGCACTAATTTTTAATATACTGAATAATTAAAGCTGTACTACATTATAGATGAACATATAATTAAGAGTAAGTTCAGATTTTTAGGCATTTCATTTCATTGTTAGGAAATAAAATTTTCTTTATTAATGTAACTTAAACAAATCGCCATGTAGTGAAAAAAAGCAACAAAAACACGCACACACTTATTAAAATTAAACACTTTAAAACTTAAAAAGTACAATATATTTCGATTACAGCTTTTAATCTTTCTTAAATATGGTATGCCAATGCAACATCAATAATAAATATCCAATTATTATGCAAAACATGATGGCCACGTAATGAGGCATCAATCATCAGATGTCATCATTGTTACTTACAGAAAAAAGGTTTCTTTATGGGTCTGGCCAGTTCGGCTTGCATTGCCGAGCTGGTCATGATCTACCTTGAGGAGACATCCATGTTTAACTTTGGCACAGGTCAATGTGCCATTGTTTGATTTGTTGTTTATTACGGATACAACGATTACGGAGGGAATAAGAAATGTGTTTGGAACTATACACGAGTTAGAAGCAGTCACACAAGGTAATATTGCATTCTTAGACGTCATGATCAGTATGTATACGTATTCTATATCTACGTTAGTGTTAAGCAGGTATTTTGGTTAATTTCCAGTCTAATTTTCCAGTTCGTATTAAGAGGAATATCTTATGTAATTGCTACAGAGTTTAAGGTTTGGAGCTTTCGAGGACGAGCTGCACATAAGAAAACTACTGTTAAGTAATGGTTATCTAGAGTGCTTCATTACTAATAGTTATAAAACAATTATATACCGGTTATATAACAACGTTCAAACCAAAAGTAACAAAAAGAAGTTGTTTGGGTATGTAACAGTAACACACCATCCCTTTATGTTTCCAACACTTTTTCTGCTTTTGCTATTCGTTGATAGCCAAAGCTAACAATACTATAGGAAAATATGTGCGAGGAAGACAAAAGGATGGTAGCGAGGATAAGAACAATTTAACCCGATATAATATAATGTACGGCATACCATGCATTCATTATTGTTGCGGCAACATAGGCGAAACGGGCAGAATGTGAAGACCAGGATACAGGAACACATGTGGGCGCTGCGAAATATGTATAATACTTACTCCACTGTTACACATGCGACTTTAAGCATCCAATGGTGTTGGCTACTTCGAACTCTGAATTCATTAGGAAAAGTAAAGAGTCTTGTCTTCAACATCTTGAAACCACGGCTATAATGAAGGAGTATCTATCAAGAATATATTGCTGTACAATTTGCAAAAGAAAGTATATAGAAGATATGGCAGCTTTCAGAAAAAAGTGAAAACTGTTAAGTGAATACAAATGTGAACTCATGCTAAGACTGGATCCCTTTCCTGGCTCTAAAAGAAAAAGAAGTGCTAAAGAAGTAAAAAAAAAAAAAAACCCCCCCCCCCCCCCCCCCCGCCCATATTTAAGTGCAGTTCTGCAATGTTATGTGGCGTTCCTGATGAATGGCTTCGTCCAGCACTACATGTGGTGCAGCTGTGATGTTTCCAGTCGACTGTCAACGTTGTACGCTTGCATGGACCAATGATTGCAGTCTTCCTTGTGACGTTTTGATGTGATGCCTCCCGTTTCATGGTCATCTTGTTTTGCGTATTAATTGTACTATTTAATATCGATGTTGTATTGTATGTCATACTTGAGAAAGATTACAAGCGATAATCGAAATATATCGTACTTTTTAAGTTTTAAAGTGTTTAATTTTAATATAAGTATTTGAGTGTTTTTTATTTTTTTTCTCTAATAGCTAAATTACCGCAAGTTAAATTATTTATTTTAATTGTTAAAATGCCATTTACTCTGATTAAAATAAAACGGTTTCTTTTTATGTGCAATTAAGTATATACTTCTGATTTTAGATGGGTTTTTTTCTTCTCCCATTCGAATAATTTCAAGTAAGAACATCTTTTCAGGAAGCTTTCTTTTTTATTATTTTTCTTTTTTTGTTTTGATTTTATCCAAATGCCTACAATAAGCTTTTTTTTTTAATTAAGAAAAGTTAAAAATGTAAGAGAAAACTAACAGAACGACCCTTTTATAATTAATTTTATAATTAACTTTCTGAATTGAAGTTGACATGAAAATGTCCTTGAGAGCAGCCGATAACATTTTAAAGTTTGTTTAATCTTCTTCAAATGTCCTACTCACGTACTTAACAGAATTCGTTTAAAATAATGAAAAGGGACATGCATTTTTCACCATAAAACCTTAAAGAGTTAAATTTCTTAAACTAAGAAAATGAAAGGTTTATCTTGTATTGGAGTATGACAGGGAAGAACAACTATCAATTTTAGCAACAATGTCGAAATTTTAGCAATGAGAAATGTTTATTACGTTGCTATTTCAGGCAGATAAAAAATAGAAGATTAAAGAAAAATTATTGATCTACTGAGAATTATTCAGTAAATAACCCAGTCAAATCCCTCTTTGCGACAATTCAGTCATACAACAACTTTTAATTGGCCCATTTCGTCAAGTTTCTGACGTTACATTACAGCTTCGGAGTCAGATGTTGTCAGTGTGCTTGCTAATCGCGAAGAGACGCTCTTAGAATTAAGGACTCGCCGACAATAGAGCTATACGATTGGCTCGGACACGTCACGTGACAACTCGGCAGCCATTTTGGAGGCATTTCTGTTACATCATTTTATGACTCCACATTGATGAGTGTTAACATTGATGAGGTGAAGAAGGTTTTGTTGATTTTAAGTAACTGGATTTCATATTTAATATTGTTTCATTACCTATTTCAAGTATTTTTTTCAAGTAATTTTTTTTAAAATCTTTAATACACACATATGTGTAAATAGGAACACCACCAAGGAACCTCAGAATGGATGGAAATTTTTTACACACATTACTGATAATGTGCTTGCAAAAAATCAGTATGATGTAAAGATCCATGAGGTTAATAGGAGCTGCTATATGCCGTGGCATCGAATCAAATAGGCCTTGGATTGTGTTCCTGGGATATCGTCTTCCATGCTGTTCTACCCGAGTCCACAGTTCATAAGCATTGGCTACTAGATGACAATGACCGGCTAGTTGCCGAGTGACCGTATCCCACACATTTGTTCGATCGGTGACATACTGGAAGAAACATGCAGGCCAGAGAAGAAGAGGTATCTGTCTTTTTCCGAAGATGGCCTGGACATTTCTGGCAACATGTGGTCGGGCGTTGCCTTGTTGGAATGTGATTCCAGAATGTGCTGAAGGAAGGGTGCGACTTCAGGCTCCACAACTTCCCTGATATAGCGGTTGCTATTGAGAATGTCCACAATTCGTAGTATCCGAGATCGCCTATGACAACCAATTGCTCCCCAAACCATCACGCCTATCGCTCATACAGTATGACACTGAACAATGCAGTCTAGAAAATGGCACTCACCTTGATATCGTTTAATGCGTATACGGCTACCTTTGTAATCCCAGTCACCCTGAAACATAACATGGTGCCAATCTGCACGGCAGTGGGTGTGTTCGTGCGGCTATTGTAGCCTGAGGCGTTTGTAAAGGAATGCAGGCACGCAGTCTTCTGCGCAGTAGACGCCATCGAACCGTGGAACCAGACAATGTCAGATCGGTTGCAGTGTTCAACGTCGTGGTAACATCGAGAACAAACGTCGAGAAGAAGCTGAACGATCCGTTACTGCCATGCGGATGAGGTTTCTATCATCCTCAGGTGTCGTCACATTTTGTGGACCACTACCGGATTTTCGACTCGTCCTGTTCTCGTCAGTCCACTGCTTCTACACGTATCGTTGCACCGTACGAGCAGCAATTTCGCGGTATCCTTGATTCTCCAGTACAATAACGTTCCTGCCCACAGGTTCATTGTTGTTACATTGTATCTTTGTCGAATGAACACGCAGGTTCTTCCTTATCCTCTGTACTCTCCAGATCTCGCCCCATTGACATCCATTTGTTCCCAAAAATGAAGCTGCTTAAATGACGACGATTCAGAAACAGAGATGACATCATCGGAGCTAGTATCACTGCCCTGAATGACGCGACGTGTCGAAAGAAGGCTTGGTACGTTCACTGATTGAAGTGCATTGCTGCTCATGGAGACTATGTAGAAGGACAATAAACATTTTTTTTCCTGATAGTCTGTCTCATTTCGCGTTTTATAGGAAGTCCCGGAATTAAAAAAGTCACCCTCGTATTTTAGCCCGTCCTGGAAAAAATTCTGTGATGGAGGCACTAACAACACAGTGTCTGAGAAAAACATACTGAAGATAAACAAGATAAACGGTTTCTCAATGAAATAGGATGGTTAAACAAGGCACACGGTTGACTGTATGGATATGGTTATAATTGAAAAGCGTCAATTAAGTGAAGCGTCGATAATTGAAAAGGATCGATAAGTGGGGTTCGAATAGGGGATTCGCAAATGCCGCAGGTCTTACTGTCTGACACTGTCCTTGGAAAAATATTCCGAGAAAAATATTACTATCTTTTGCAAAACTTACTCCCCCACTCAAATGACCCAGTGTTTCAAAGAGAGGGATCCCAGCACCTTTATTTTTCCCGCCGATTTAAACCGAAGCAAAAATAAATTCTTTCAAAACACGGAATGATGGAACAGAGGGTGAAAAATACCGCGAATATTGTCGGATTTCACTAAAGTATATATTCGGAGTCTAAGAACTCAATGAAATTATAGGCTTTGGGATATAGCGAAAAAAAACCGCGATATAACAGGGGAGCAGTTACTCTTTTCCTTGTTAAATGATACTTAAGCTTAGTGATACCGACAGTAATATATTATATTCTTAGTAATTTTAATTTAACATGACGTAAAAAATTAATTTTAATCCTGAAAGATAAAATTCCAATTGATGTCTCTAAAAACCTAAATAAACTCAGTCATTGCTAAAAATTCCTAGGAGTTTAAAGTTTTTATTGACTTCAATTAATTATTATTTGTAAGAATTTGGAAATTCTTTTGGCTGCAATTAAATTTAAAGCAGTCCGTCATAATGTTATATTTGTCAAATAAACATATTACGCATTTTATCTGCAAATGATTTGGGGATGACTTTACATTCAGTACAATGTAAGGGATACTAAATAATTAGAGTTTGAGCTGATCTTTGTCCTTCATTTAAAATTATCGTTTCTTTAACTTTTATATGCTGAAAACTCTTTTATTTGTTTCTGCAGTTGCTCTGACTTCTTTCCCATCTAATTCTATTTCTCGAATATTCTTCATTATCCTCCCATGCCCCCTTGATTTCCCAGACAGATTATTCTATTTCTCTCAAATCCCGAGATCATTCTCAACCGCGATGTTATCTGCAACGACCGACGAGCGCCGCTGTGATCTCCGTCATTCAGTCGAATGGCCACCAGGGGAGCATCACGGATCCTGCTTCGAGTGACGAATGCTCGAACACCTACCATAAAATTCGCCTTATTCGCTGTAATGGTTGTGGGAAGGCCAGTTAGGCATATGCCAGAGTCGTCTAGTGAGTTTCTTTAACTTTTGCTACTCGTAGCTCAACCTAGCGGCCAATACCAGAAACATTATTTCGACGAACATATTTTAAAAATTCGTTTACAAATTTCGTTTTTAAAGTTACAAAAAGAAATGCCAAGTTTGTAAGAGTATAGAATTTCAATAGTTCACATTTTCAGACACAAATATTCTTTTAAAAATTGAAATTTAACGAAATATGTAATATCTTCAAAATTCTGAACCGAAGAAAAAACGCTATTTTTAATGATTACGTAATTTAATACTTATTTAGCCTATCTTTTAGAAAGAGAGACAAATCAAGCATAGTGGCAATAATAGTAGAATATAATCACCGAACTTAATAACTCAAAAGTAATTTTATTTGTTTAAATGGTAAAATATTCTTTTAACGCCTTTTTCTTCCCATTTTTTTACTCTTTTAGATGTTTCAGGTTTTCTGTAGATCGTCATGTTATAAAAATGACACTGACATGTGGCTTCTTTGTTTTAGGTCAGAGCATAAACTTTAACAATGATAATTAAAGTAAACTGTTATTTTTAAAAATAAAATTGTTATGGACTGTAAAACTTCGCCTTGTAAACAAATAATTCTTTTTCTAAAGCGTCAGTTCTTATACAGGTAATCATTAGAAATCATTAATGCAAAATCTAAAATATAATAAGGCCCCGCTTTTCGACGCTCCGCTAATACGGCGGTTTTTGATTATATCTATGCTCATTTTATTCGGTGCTTATCCTGTTCTTCAAGCAATTTTTCGGCATGACGCACATGTAAACAATGCATTCATTTCACATTTGTAATGTTTTTAGGCCTAATACTATTGCGCACACAACAAATCTCCTGTTAATTCTTTATGAAAGTAATGATATTAATTTTCCAACTGAAGAAATTATTACATCTTTAAGAAATCAAAGAGAAAAAAAATGTGTATTTGTGTTTATATATACAGTGGAACCCCGCCATTCGTCCACCTCGCTATTCGTACAACTCGTTATTCGTCCAACTTTTTCAAGTAAAATTCGTACGCTTGCTCGCGATTCGGACAGCGGGACCTTGTTACTGGCCGCGCCAAGCGGGTCGCTTCAGTTCAGTCTCGTGCTAGCTTCCGTACGCTACACATCATCCACGCAAGCTTCATGCAACTTTGTGCTATTTAATGTTATTTTTTGTTACTTTTATTAAAAATAGTGCAGCCACGGGTCCAAAAAAGATTACTGATTCAACCAAGCCTAAAAGGAAAGCAGTGAGAATGACAATTGAATTGAAAAAAGAACTCGTTGCGAAGTTTGAAAGTGGAACTCGTATCTCTGACCTGGCAACTCAGTATGGCAAAAATCAACCATATCAACCATATCGTCAACCAACCATATCGTATATACTGAAAAAAAAAGACATAATAAGAGAGCAGGCCCGGATTTCCGCCTAGGCCTAGAAGACCCGGGCCCAGAGGCCCAGCCAGCCGAGGGGCCCCGCCGTATTGGATTTTTTTGGTTGTTGAATTGGAGATTTCGTTTCTTTTTTTTTTGGTTGTTGAAAGGGAGATTCCGTATTTTTTTTGGGTTGTAGATTTTCGGGATGGGGGGGGGGGCAAATATCAAGTATCTAGGGGCCCTGGGTGTTTCAGTCCGGGCTGGGGGGGGACCCCAATTTAAGTGGGGCCTAGGGGCCCTGGGTCTTTAAATCCGGGCCTGTCTGTAAGAGAGGCCTATATATTTATTGTTTTCATAGTTTTTATGTATTTTACGCTTAAAATATTATTACAAAGGTTTAAATAAGCAATCATCTCTGTGTTCTGGGACGGATTAATCCAATTTACATTACATCTTATGTGAAAAAATGATTCGCCATTCGTACAAATCGCCATTCGAACTGCCTCCTGGAACGGATTGTGTACGAATAGCGGGGATAAAATAGCGGGGATAAATAGCGGGGATCCACTGTATATAAACCACAAATACACACATTTTTTTCCTTGATTTCATAAGATTTAATTAACATCGGGATTCTTTAATGCGAAACAAACTTCACGAAAGTGAAGTTCTTCGTTTTCATTTAATTTTCTCTTTGATAATGAATATCATTCAAAAATTATATATTTTTGATTTTACAAAAGTCTAATAAATAATGCTGTTCGCCGACTTAAGGATACTTGATTTTAAAAATAAAGAAGCCAGAAGAAATAAAATACCCGCCTGTCCTCAAAACAATTATCAAATTCACTTGAAATGTTTCCTGAGTTCAATTAGAAATTGGTAAAAACAGAGTTCGAAAGAACTTTAGGCCTACTTTCTTAATTCAAGTCGAAAAAAATGATAAAAATGAAAAGACTGCATTTATTTTTTTCAATTATAAAAATCTGCTGAATAGCTTTTTCAAAAGGACCCAGTGGGAAACGTTCTTAGTCTTCGAATAAGCATACCAAGTTTCAAGAAGATCCTTATCACACAGTGATCTGATAGCCTGAATTATAATATAGGTACCCGGAAGTTTATCTTTTCCTCCAACTACTTCTCAACATTTTTGAGTGAAAGTTTTTTCGGCGCCAATTTGTTTTCAGACCAGTCATTAATGAAAGATTATTCTTTTGGTGACCTTTGACCTTTTCTGTTAGGTCTTTCGAATTTAGATAATTACCGATTTGGAAAGCCAGGATTTAATTAAAGAGTCTAAAATGTAAACGGTGCAATTTGTCTAAAATTAGTAAATCTAATTAAGGGAGAGAGGATTTCGCTCTCTTCTTTTTTTTTTCCTTTGTTGCACAAAAGAATCCTTGACAGTAATTGAAAGCAAAAGAATCTTTTCTTATTTCCATCTGAAACTAAACTTAATGAACCTTATTTAATTCAACTTAAATCCATGTCATTGGTTTTGTTTTGTTTTTTTCTTTTCTTATCTTGAAGAAACTTTTTCACATCCATTCCAATAAACAGACTTTCAATAAATAGTCTAAAATAAAAGTTTTAAATGAATAGCTACAGAAATAACTTTAGGAAAAGATGAAGGGACGATGATTGAGTTACATAAAAAAATCTGGATCTACAGTAATACAGGAAGTTTTGTTTATTCCTTTTATTAGAAATTTAAGGGTGCCGTTTACGCCCTTAAATGCACGATTTCCACATGAAGTTACATCGGCGAAACCCGTCCTGTCCTTTTTGGGAGGATGGGAAACATATTAGGGCTATTTCTAAAAATGACATTAATTAAGCTGCTGTTTACCACTTCAATGATAATGGACATTGCATAGATTTTGCCAACCCTATCGTTTTGGACATTGCTGAATTGGTAGTCATGCCATCCAGGAATGATGGTAAAATGATGGGATCTCATTTAAACATAAATCAATCGTCGAAGTAATTCTACATATCATTGTTTCAAATACAACATTCTTTTTATTTCGTTTCTATAAGCATTACGTTTCTTTTTCCTTTTCTTTTCTTTATATGTTCTTTTGAGATCAATGAGCTACATACTGGGCGAATCCAGCTGATGATGGTTAGAAAACCAGAAACAGCTGTTCTGGATTCCCGGTATCAAAAATACTAAAAACAGCTCAGTGAATCTTACTTAGGTGCGTATACGTTTTTTATTGTTATATATATATAAACTCGGTTCATGGCGTCAGGTGCCGCCTTCCGAAAGAATCTGCAAGAACTCCATTCCAGGTCTTCCGGTCAAGGGTCCATTCCTCTTCCAGACTTCTAATCCTCATTGCTTTTTTAATATCGTCCATCCAAGCCTTTCGTGGTCTTCCTCGTTTCCTTTTTTGATTAGTTTTGTAATCAAAAGCGATTTTGGGCAGTCTTTCGTCATTCATTCTTTTAACATGACCAAACCAAATTAATTGTTTTCTTTGAAGATCGTCCAAAATGTTTCCTTTTATTTTCATCATTTCTTTGATTCTTTCATTTCTTGTTCTTTCTATTCTTGATACCCTGCATGATCTTCTTAGGGCATCCATTTCCACTGCCACTAATTTCTTTTTTTCTGTCTCCGTAATTCTCCATCCCTCTGCCCCATATAACAAGATGCTCTTTACAATAGAACTGTATATATTATACTTTCTTTTCCTAGAGATCTCTTCACTCCACCAAATAGAATTTAATAGTTTTATAGCCTTCCTTCCTTGACAAATTCTGTTTTTAATTTCTTGTGAGTCTCTGCCTTCTCTATTAATGTCTACTCCGAGATACCTATAATGCTCACAGCTTTCTATTTTCATGTTATTATTTAGATTTAGGTCCGTTACAATAAAAAATAATAATTATAATAATTAAAAAAAAATACTTAACGGACCTAACATACAGACTTAAATTTCTGTCTATTTGACCACATGATGCAATGTATAAAATAAGCCTGATCTGGAGCCTGATTTTTTTTTTTGCAGTATCGTGCATATATTTTAAGTGATACGAATAAAAGAGTAATTGAATGTAATGGCGCATTCAAAAACAAGGCTAATTACTATTGTATCTTCATTAATCTAAAATTCCTTATTTTAATCTATATTCCAGAAGCCTGTTCTGTCAGAAGTTGAGACTAGGAACAAAATGTAGAACATGAGAGCTCTTTAACATGATCTGCAAGCAAAAAAAATTTTGGATCCAGTTGGTCGATAATCTAACCAATATTATATTATAGTTAAGTTTGGATCAAATGTGCAAAACATGTTACAGCTGTAAGCATTTAACTGTTAAAAATAATAAATCGTTGCCTTCTGTGTAGCCCAAACTACAAGGCAGAGAGACTAGATTAAAACCTTATTGGAAAACTTATTCAATAAGTTTTCACTTTCCAATAAGCTTGAATGAAAAAAAAGTGAGGTCTATGGTCATTTTGCATTTCACAAGATAACTTATCACTTACTTGAGTTTTGAAAACAATACGAGATCGGATATGAAGTCTTTTTACAATAGCGCTTACTTTACGTTTTAAAGTAGCATTGGCTAACACGAATACTGAAGCTATCTATTAGAATACCGTAATTACACATTTTATCAAATCATATTTATTACAATCGTGACTTAAGAGAAAGCAAATAGGTCCATTATTGACCCTCACCAAATATTCGTCTCAAGAATTGCAAAACAGAAGTGAGGATTTGCTAGAAAAATAACGCAATGAATCATAAAAGATCGCCAAAATTTGGAAGAATGAAATTATAATATACTTTATTTAAAAAAAAAAAAATATTTCTACAATTTTCATTTACAATTTTCATAAACACAATGCAAGGTGTCTGTCATATAATCTTTACCCCTACCTATTTACACATTGAAATAAAATTTTAAGTTACAATCCCTCCCCCCTCCTGATTCTTCCAACAACAATGTTGTTCTCAGGCCAATACCAATAAAAGGGAATGTAGTCTTCTTCTCCCTTCCCTCGGTCCATGAGAGCCCCTTTCCAATAAGAGGTCATGCTGCTAAGCAGAGGGCATCTTGAGGGAGACGAAGAACCTTCTATGAGGTCGTTAAAGGCAGAGTTGCAACGCGACACAACGATGAAAAACGTCTGTTTCCCACTTGCTTTCTCTTGGAATATTTCTTCGTGTTGTTCCTATTTTGTTTCCAGTCTTTGGAATCTGCGTTCTTAAGAGTAAAGGGAAGGCATGATGGCATCGTAAAATGCTTCCGAATGATTTCTGTTTCTCCCGAGAATGCAAAGTGGCGCGAACAACACTAACATTGAACACTCAATGGCATTTTCTGCCTGAATACAGCGACACGCAAAAGCTGCTAATATATTTTTTTTTTGCTCTTTTAAGAATGCACGATTTCGTGGACAAAAAATAAAATCAATACTTCATTCAAGTTTACAAAGCTTCATATACATGTATTATATACAGTATTATTATTTTTATAAGATGACAAACTTTAATATCGCACACTGATTGTTAATACCAGCATGATTCTAGAAGCAGGATATTATAGGTTTAGTTTATAGGTTTAACAATAATAATAATACAATCCTTTATATGTACAGGAGAGAGAAAAAAAAACCCCTTATTTGAAAAAGTTTTAAAATGAATTTTTACCTCGAAATGTGCACATCTGTGATTCAATAACTCAAAACTGTGTATCCTGGAATGCTGAAATTTTAATGGTAAATGTAGGATATTACAAAGGAAGTTCCCTGTTCATCTTGTAAGTACTGCCTGCTAGCTATTTTTATCAAGTTTTTCCATCCACAGGTAGACAGTGACCATAATATTACACATTTATTAATTTTATCCATTTTATCTTAAAGGTTTGTTATATTTTGGCCAATTCGTGTAAGTCAAAGAACGTCCTTTTCAACAACGTTTACGCGAGTATTTGAAACTCACATCTAACTCCCATTTAAAATCAAAGTTCTCAACTGCTTAAATATGGTTGGTTTTAACTGTGTTTACTTAGTGTTAGGACTTAGTGTTAGTGTTAGGACTTAGTGTTTACAATAATCAAATCTGTTGGTATAAAGCAAATTATTGTAAAAAAAAAAAAAAATCATACTTTTTCCATAGTTTGTCAGGATCCTTATAAATAAATTAACTTTCTTCACTTACCAGTTGGGACTAAAACATGGTATTCGGTTGAAAGGTATTGACTTGTTATGGCTGTCCCACAAATTAAAAGAGATAGTGCCTGTCCTAGAAGAATCGCTTTCCACACCTCCCTGCAAAGAAAGATAAGTCTAAATTAAATATCTAATGCCTTTTTAAATTACACAGCAATAAAAAGTTTATGTATTTCTAATATTAAACACTCAAAATGCAAGTGAAAAAAGCAGGTAATTAAGCATTGTAAAGTTTCTCAACGTACTGTATATTATTTCTTATCTTTATTGGCTGAAAATGCGATGTCTCACTGTTTCTCTTATATATTTTTCTGCTTTGGTGTCTGTTCGCGAATTTCCTTAAAATTTCTTGTTTATTTTCGATATGTTCTTATTTATTATTCAAATGGAAACAGGACACTTTCTTTTGGGCTGCACTCCTCTCGTCTCTCAAAAAATGACCCCTTCATCAAACAGCTAGGCTCATTTCTTTAAAATTCGGTACGATGCTTATTTACGATTCAACTTCAAAATACACACTTATTTTGGTGTCCATCTCATCTCTGTCCTGAAAATTAGCATCTAATTTGTCACAAATGTCGCTGTTATAGTCACTTTTTTTCGTCATGCTGGACTTCTTAACTACAAGTGAAGTGTCGATCTGACAGGTGATCTTTTAAGGCAGGAACAGTTGAAAATAACTGAGGGGCAAATCCGGATGTCCCAAAATTTCCCAATGGAAACCGTGCAGCAAGTTCTGTGTGTTTCGTGCAACGCGTGGAAGGGCATTGATATGAAGGAGAATCACACCGTCGCGTCGTTCAAAAGACCAGGACGTTTCTTCATGATGTTGTTGTGCAATTTCTTTAAGTTTTCAGTAGAAGATTAATTATCCAAGGGATCGCCATTTTGAAATGACACATCACTCCTCGATTGACACACACGAGAAAGATTATGCGGCACTGAGCAGTACAGCCTTTATCGAATATTTCAGCAACTGTACGACAAACTCATAAATATAATTCTAGCGGTTGTAAATTGTTTTCTGATCGATACATATCGACGCACAGCCAAAACCGATGAACCTAAGAACTTTTAATAATAATAAAAAGAGAAGTTATGTAGTAGCTTATGTTGGTGACTTTCGTATCACATGTCGTCTATGTGGTAACGCGTAGTAAATGTGTATCAACATTTTCATGACAGAAACCTTTTGTAAACTTTATTAGACTAGGAACGTTCAATATTTAAGCTAAATTATTTACCCTTCCGAGTCTAATTGGAGTTGTGCATTTCCGGATTATAAAAACCGGTTATTATTATTATTATTTTTAAGTTTGTCAAACTATGTATTTAATGCCATGCGAGTGAAGTAACGAAAATGACATTTAACAAAAATTGCAAAAGACTTGGATACAATTTCATTACATGAATATGCACGAAGGGTTTGGCGCGCATTCGACAACGGTTGATTGAGTTACCGCATATCAGCGAATTCCGAAATCGTTCCAAATAAATAAGATTAGACGATGACACTTTGGAATGTAAACAGCTGTCATGTAAATTTCCCTTATTAATAAAACCCAAGAGGAATTCTTGAATCCTATGCAACATGAGTCGAATGCATTGATAATGAAGGACATGTCGTTCAAGAGATTTAATGAAAATGATTGTAACCGTTACATGTCACTGATTAGAACGGAATGTAATGGATGTCTCTCATCTTTACTTTTCAAATTATTTAATGAGAAAGTTGGCAAAGGTAATGTACAAAGTTGCACATTTTACAGTCTTCAAACTGCTTGTATGACGTTTAAAATATTTTAAGGAATTGAAGTTTTAAGAACAATTAGACTATTCTTTGAATGATGTTTATATTGTTATTTAAGTGTGTTGGATATGTTAGAATAACCATCCGACCTCAAGTAGGTCCGTTGATTAAAGAACGCCGGGGGCCTAATCTCAAGCGACCCCAAGCACCAACAGTGGAATACTTTAACTCAAAAGCAATTCAGAATTTTAATTCAGACTATCTAGACCTGATTAGATTTTGATGATAGAAGATTAACTATTTTTGAGGAGGCTACAACCACTGTATTCACAAGTAATTCAAATGGAAACCTTCGAAAATGCAACAGAGTTCAATGTAAGATTTTGGTTGTAGTCTATTCTGGCTTTGTTTTAATTTATGTAGTTTAGTAAAGTTTTTAAGCATTCACGACATAACAACTTAAAAAAGTCTAACTTTATAGAATAACTGCATTGACGTTATTAATTTTCTTTTTCTTCATGTATTTGAATAAGAAATATGCCAATTATCCAAGCGGCATTTTATGTTATATTATGTGGTGAATGTGGATGGCAGAGAAGCCAAGCACTGCGACCGGAGGTCTATTGTGCTATCCCACGGAAATAAGGACAGAGGGAGAGAAAGACTGAGAAAGTATGTTAGGAGAAGTGCAGGGAAACGGGAGAACCCCGAGAAAACCTGCCCAGCGCGGATCGTCCACCATCACGAAACCCACAAGAGAACCGAACCAAGCGGATTTTAAGAAATATGTCAATTATCCATATCCACGGAGATTCGTATTTCGAAGTCTCCAATTTGCGTATAGGATTGTTTGAGTTATCGTACTTACAAGCTTCAACCAGAGATGTCACATAGAAGACCTCGATTAATCAGAATATGGTCACATGCTGTCTACATATTATCTACAAAGGTCAGTCTGTGATTAAAATTTGTTGACATGATATTATAAACATAATTCACTTAAATTTTAAGACTGTCAAAATTTACAATCTAAATCTGATTGATGTTTGAAGATAGTGCTATATATATAATACATTCAAAAATATCCAATTTTTATAATATCTGGTAATAGTTTTACTGTGCCCGGTCAACATTACGATTTAATTGTAATAACTGTATTATGAAAAGTTACGACAATTATGTCCTTAAATAATTAATAAAATATTTGCTATTCATTAATTTCCTAAGTAGAAATTAATCAAGTTATTCAATCTTTTAAGATTTTCGTTAAGTACATCACTCTTAAAGAGTTGCAGTATTGTGTTTAGCAGACTCTGTGAACAGAATAACAGAAGATATTACGTTGTGGAATTCTTAGAAATTGCATTAGAAGAAAGTCTTGCAATGTTTATTATTTGCTTTGAAAGAGGGGAAAACTTGAATTAGAAAATCTTATCAAAACTTGAAGCAGAAATCGTAGGCAACTTTCAAAGTGGAGACAAGATAATATTAACTTTTCTTTCTCAATTAAACATTACATAATTGGTAAAAGAGTAACAGAATGAGTAGGATAGAAATGTAGTGAAACAAATTTTTTATCTTAAGTACTACTTCACGTTATATCGTGATTTATAAATAAGTACACAGTCAATTATTGATTTTTTTTATAATTTTCTCCATACTATTTCCTAAATAAACCTGCAGACTGATAAGCATAAAATCTTTTTAATTATAACTCTTTTAAGGTTGTTTAGGTTGAAGTAGGTAATCGACTGATGGCGATAATATTGATACGATGGCGATAAGATTGCGATTACTGCTGTAAAATACAACTCATTCTAGCCACCGCAGATTGCCGTTCTTGTATGCTGACAATTAAAGCCCTATATTATCAGGGCTTTACTGATAATGTGGCACCAGCGCACCTGGTGTCAGAAAGATAAAACTTCCCTTGATTTGTATCTGTTTAATAGAAATTAATGATCGTTTATTCAATAACGGAGGTTTTCTTTTCACAACTAGAAAAAGGTGCATTATCAGTCAATATCTAACTGGAAAAGGCTAAACTGGTACGTATTCACTTCAAAATAAAAACAAAATAAAAAATTTTTGACTTTTCAAAAAATCTCAGATAATAATCTCTTTTAAAAGAATTTCACATTTCAATATTTTTGCTTCCATTCAAATAAGTTTCATCAAATTAAACATCATCAGAATTTTCGAAATTTTAATTAAGTTACAAATTAAGTTTTCAACCGTTCTTTTATCCTTCAGTTACTGAAATGTTTGGAAAAAGGTTGTGATCCTAATGAGACAAAATATTTCGGCTACTTTCTCAGGAACTTCTCAAATCAGTCAATCCGTGTATCTTCCGTCGAACTTTTTGAACCAATAAACAGATCTTCTTGAAATTTGGCATGAATGTTTTTGAATATGAAACGAACTAGCTTTTTTTATATTTAAAAAATTTTCTTGGGAGTCGTGATGGTGATTGGTGTGAATTTCACTACACAAGCATCTGATGCGAAGTAATGACATTATTGATATCAACGATCCATATTAATCCACTTACAGTTGCGAGTTCATGCGCGTGCATTAATTTCATTGACCATTAATTAGCTTTAGGTCAATGAATTTTCTGTTTAATTCTCAGAAAATAAAAAATAAAAAAATTGAAGATTCTATATTCTTAAGTTTACAAAAGAAAGACAACTTTTCTTTTCGATCTGTTTTTTCCCTACATCTAAAAAAAACAAACAACAATTTTCCTTTAAAATTTGAAGGAAATTTGAATTTCCTGTTTCACGCTTATTAGCACATGAATTCTCTTTTTCTTTATTTTTAATGTGTTTTTATGTTTTTAGTTTACATTCAAGGAGGTCCCATTTCTTTCCCCACTCAACCTAAAATACACCTCCATTATGAGATCTGCTTTGTTCATTCTGACTCCTCTCAACTGATGATCGCCTAATAAGCGTGAAACAGGCTTGTCTTGAGATGTCAGTTTGAACATTGGTCTCAAATTTTAATGTGTATAAACATTTTTTTTTAGGCGATTTTCCTTTTTTTTAGATGCGCATAAGAAATTCATTGAGGCTGGCAGAGCCCAGCACATGAATTCTCTTTTTCTTTAGTTTTAATGTGTTTTTATGTTTTTAGTTTATATTCAAGGAGGTTCCATTTCTTTCCCCTCAACAATTTTTCTTTTTTAAAAGAAAAAAAAAAGCATTGTTTAAAAGTAAATTATCTTCCATTTCATTCAGAAACATGTTGTTCTAATTTAATATAGTTCACATCCTTACAATTATATAAATAAGCAATTCTAAGTTAAACTTAACTCCTGCAAAAACATTAACAAAACATTTGATCGACTTCATTTTTAACTGTATTTAATTATCGTATTTTTTTTAATTACCGTACAATCCCATTCAAAGAATAGAAATATCGTTTTCTGTCACATATTACAAATTACAAAGAACATTTAAAATTATTATTCCAGTTATCCATTTGTGAACCAGAGTAAATTAAAGTTAATTCAATAACTAAAAGCTTATCGTTTTAAATTTTCGGTTCGCTTTTGACGCCCTGAATTTCACTAAAATATTATCTCATGGTGTTGGAAACTAAACAGAACGCGTTGATCAATAGCCACTGATTGAATGAAGCCTCGAGCCACGTGAGTGCAAATCATATTCACTGCCTAAAAGAAAACAAACTACAAATTGAATGATTGGGTTTCACGGTTAGCAATTTAAAACTAGCCTGATTGAATGTCAACTTAATTTAAAGTTTCCATAATACATCAAAGTGTATCGGAATTGCAAAATCATTAGCCTAATAACCACTAAACAGGAAGCTCTTGTAAGAACACAAAGCATACTTTCCTGAAAATATTATTTTCTGAAATTTCTATATTATTGTGAAAACCACGTGAATAAAAAAAAGCTTATATTTATTTTCTTATTCTAATATCTTCTCAGTACAAACAGACTTCAATTTTGTACGATTATCCTATTTTTTTTTTTCGGCCCCAGTCAATGACCACTTAAGCCGGAAGTGGTTGGATCAGAAATTGGAGTTCTCCCCAAAACAATCAGTTCATGGGAAGTACAATTAGATGTAACTAAGGCTATGTTCGGATATGTCCAGTTGACATCAATCGGTTGAGGGTTTGATCACTGACCGTTCGGATATTACCGTTGATCAACTGCACGGATATTACAGTTGATGTCAACTCAGTTGGCGCCGATTGGTCAACTACATCAACCGTCGAGAGAGCAGGCTGATCCCATCAACCACGATGGCGACGTACACATAGCGTGTATTTATGTTGTGATACTCAAGAGAGGGCGCCTTTCTCGATTTGCTGTTTAATTACGTTGTGTGGAACTAGATTCACTGCATAATTGCCTGTTATTATCCAATAAATATTTTGACATAGCCTACTGCTTATATCAATCGTTCAGCTTTCTCCTCATCTTTCTAAATATTTATTAAGGTAGTTATGAATGAAATGTCACCTGTGGAATTACGGCTAATTGAATTGTTTTTGGACGAAAACGATTCGTTAATACATCGTAGGAATAAAAGTGATGAAAAACCTCGGGTTTGTTTGGTAGCTTTTAAGAAAATTTGAATTTAAAGCGGGACTCTTGCGGAAGCACACGTATAAAACAATGAACATGGCGGTCGAATTTTTTGCTAAAAGGGCGCTATAGGCATTGGGAAAATTTTGCTGAAAGGCGCTACAAGCTTTTGCCTTGAAAATGTGCACATCCGCCGCCTGTGAAAGAGTTCCAAGAAAATCTCGAATTTTCTTAAAAATTACCAAAAAATACCGGGGTTTTCCATCAGATTTATTCCTAATATGCATTAACGAATTGTTTCCTTCCAAAAAACTTGAAATTTACTCTAATTCCACACGTGACATTTGGTACATAACTACCTTTATTAAAACTGAAATTAACCAAAAAAAAAAACAAAACAATCCAACGACAGCGCCGGCCACTTTGAGAGTCATTTGGAGCGTTCGGATACTCAGGTATCGGTTGTATCAACTAGCAATGTTCGCAGCCCAACCGTCCACCGTCAACCATCAACTGTAGTTGGCGTATCCGAACATAGCCTAAAAGAATCCCGGCAGTGGAGTGCGTCAGGCATGCGCATGTGCACTCACGCAGACATACACACAGGGGCTGCACTTTTCGTATTCCGTAAGGGTTGGATAAAAAGGGGGGGGGGGTGGATAATACAACAATACAAATAACTTCGGAATAATTATTTAAAACTAATTAAGAAAAAAAACAAAACAATATTAATATTTGTCAATTTTTTATACCCTTCTAACGTTTCAAATAGATCCCTTCAGCTTTTAGTTTCGATTAAAGTAACGTCTAATCACAGTGTAACTAATGTACGAATTTCCGTATTTTGAAAGACATAGAGGAGTAACTAAATGATGGCTGTACGTAGTAGACTATTTTAGTTTGTAGTTCATCGTTAGTTCTACGCTTCAATTTTGAGTTCGAGAAGGAAATTCTAAATGGGTTCATTTCTTCCATTTATCCTGCGACTGGATGGTTAGGAGATTCATGTTGAAAATATATGTGTTGTAAGATTCGGAAGTCAAAAAATAAAAAATAAAAATTGAAAACCACTCGTTTTGACCTTGTTTTTGTAAAAAAAACAGAATATTTTTAAAAAGATTTTTAGGGAATTCAAGTTCATGCACTTATTCATAGAAAGAATAAGGCAACTTTTAAGTTACATCAAAAAAAAACAAACAAACAAACAAACTGATTTTGGTGATCTATTACACGTTATATATTATTATCAATAAATAGGTACAATCATCTAGCGGATTTTTCTGGAAGTTATTTGAGTGATTGGAATCATATTCAGACAGATATTAGCATAGATGATAAAAATAAGGGCATTTCATGAGTTGCTCTAAGAAGCAATGGGATTGAAATGAGTTACAGTTTTGTCACACCGTACTTTACATTAGGTGTTACATTACTTTATGAATTTGGCTTATTTTTACAAACAAACTATGCAATAATCTGATAGTTTGTTGTAAAAAGAAGATATACGTTGCAGAAACAAAGAGGAAACAGCGCTTAAATAGTTTATTTATGAATTTATTTAAATGTACGTTATCAATACCTTATATATATCAATAGTTGAAACATACTCGCAGGGTATGCTGCATCTAAAAAAGTATAGCTGATAGAGAAAAACTGATTTCATTTTTAGATTCAGTACCCCAAATATAGTTAAAATCAGTTCAAAGAACCTAGGCACCAAAAAAAACATTTTTTTTATAGGCCTGTGTAATCAAAACGGTTGAATATCGTGTACAGTGAATATCTATCTTTTATCAAAATGCGTATTCCTTTAAAACTCTTTAAGGATTGTTGCAATGAAAAAATGGAGTATTTTTGTTTTCAATGGTATTTTGGAAATAAGTAATTTGGACCGAATTTCGCGGCTGGTGCTTAACTGTGTCTCGGATTCGATGAGTGTTCAACGATGCGAGCTATCTTCGGGAGCCACGAACGTGACGGGACCGATGGCCTGGGAGGGCCGTATCTTCGGTCAGCGGCTGCCGCTGATGCATTATTCATGGCCGGTGCATAATGCATGGAGGCAGCGGACATTTGTCACCGGGCGGATTCGATTCCGTCCGCCCGTGGGTCCCGTTTGGCGAACGGCTACCGCAGCCGCCGCAAATTTCATAACGGCCAGCTGCGTCGATGGCTGCTTCCACGCGACCCCCACTGGTGCGGAAGAATGAGACCGTCCTCGGGCGACAATCTTCCGAGTAGTTTCACTTGTTAGCACCTACCCTGTGGGACAAATGCGAACGGAAAGCGGGCGCCGCTTCCGAATGCTAAGGAAGGAACCCAACGTGGATCACGACGTCCCCGCTCGATTTTATTTGCACTTGGGATTCGAAATGAAGATCTCGTGCATCGAGGACCTCGTAAAAACTATTTCGCAACTCTTCATTTGGTAAAGAAGTACGAAATACTAAGTAAGAGCAGACAGAATCTTGGAGAAAATTCTAGATGAACGACAGGAAGTTCACCGATTGCGAAAGAGTTGATCAAACTTTTGGAGCAAATGTCCTATCTTTTTTATTTTACAAGTAGATGCAAAAAAATAAAATTTCTATGCAGAAAAAAATTAAATTAGAAAAACAGTATGAATTATTATTTCATAAATAAATTCCATCATTTCGGCCTCAATTAAGTGCAAGGCCCGTTATGTTTGGGAAACCCAACAAATTCCTATTTATAATATATGAACAAGCCTTCCCAGCCTTTCGACGATCTGTTCATTCGACCCTTTTTAATTATAACCAGAACCCATATATTCGACTCGTGGTTCGCTCTTTCAACCTATTTATCATGTTTCCACGCCCTATGTTGTCTCTCAATGACTGATCATTTTTTTATTCAGTACATATATAGAAGTTGTAATGTAGAATTTGTATATATTACACTCATTACCTGAAAAATTAAGGCACCAAGAATGAATGATCTGGGAACGATGAAACTCGCTATACGACGTCGTCACAGTAGTTGTGCTAATGATTGTAATGGGCTGCGATCATCCGCTGAGAACTTTAGTATCGCTGCGGCTATAATCATGTTTGCTTCATAATCAGTGTGGTTGTGGAGTACAGATCTATGAATTGCCAGCAAGCCTTGACGATGCATTCGATGCAGTTTTCAACAACTGACGGAGTTTGATAGACGTCGTATCGTAGGACTGCGAGAGACAGGCTGGTCGTTCCGTCACCTGGACCGTTCCGACTGTAGGGGAAGGTGTTGTACCGTTGACCGATTATACGTTTGACCACCCTTGCTAGTGCTGTCATCTATCAGCATACTTTAAAAGATTTTCTGTTTAATGTGTAACATTCCCACTATTTGCGCCTTTAAACCTTCAATAGCAGTTAGATCTTTGACTTGCAAGGAGTGAAAAATATTTTTCCAATTCCATCACGGAAAAGTAAGTATTTTGCAAGTGAATGTTTCTTTAATAATAATTGTTTGGTTTCTCTTGATTGCTATTTTAACAACAATGAATAATACATATATGCCTATAGATTAATTGTTAGGACTTTTAAGATGACTGGATTAACCTAAAAATTGTAGCATGGCGTGAAACGTAAGTTCGACTGATGTTGTACCATTGACCACAGCAGGGTGTTGTTCCTCTGACCAGGTCAAAGATACAACATTACTTAATAATATGTAAATATTTTTACTTACAGCCATTTTAGCATTATGTAAGATGAGAATTTAAATATTTTTTTACTAAATTTTTCCTTTTTTTATCAAATCTTATCCAAAGAAAGTAAACAATCGATTGTTTGTCCACGACTTTGAGGCTGATGCTGAATAATCATCAGGGAAAAGTGTTTTCGATCTTTCAGATGAATGCCATGAGTTGGAGAAGGAATTAAACTTTGAAGAAGATTTAGTTGAAGAAAGTTATATCTTTGTCTAGCTGAAAACAAAATACAAAAAAAACAAGAAATACTTTGTGGCCCAAATAAAGGAAGCAGCATGCGATTATTTTAAAATTAAATATTTGAAAAAAAACTACCGAAGATGGGGAAATTCATCCAAGAAGATAAACAGCTCTACGACATAGAACTACAAGAAATTGTGGCCAGGCTACCAAATCCAAACACAGCTGGAGGCACAGCTCGACTAAAAGAATGTCTATCTTATGGAGATAGACATTGATTTTTCATTGTTTAATGTAGTGTAAATGGGCAGGGGTAGGCTACTTAAGCCATTACAATTTATTTCATGTTTTATTATTCTACTTTGAATTGCATATATACACTATTTGCCAAATGTATACATTTCTGAATAAAAATGCTATTTAAATTACCTGTATCTAACTGTCAGTTTCTATTACCACCTGGTCAAAGGTACAATACCCTCCGGTCAAAGGTACAACATGTACAACACAACTTGGTTACAAAAAATTAGAAAATTCATTTAGTTAAAACTGGTCAAAGGTACAACACCTTCCCCTACTATGCGACGGAGGGAATACACACGCGCAGGGAAGGCATTGGGAGATCTGAGCATCCTATTCGCTACGTCTATCATTACCAATAAATTCGTAAAAAACTTATGTATATTTGACAATCCAAAATAAGTCACTGACAAGATTAACAACACATTGGAGGCCTTTTTGAGTTATCTTCAATCTGAAATGGCAGCATTTTTAATAATAAACTAAAGTTTCCTCTGCTCTAAAGACCTGAGGATATACAGGAATATATATAAAAAAAAGAATCCGTTTATAATTTATTTATTTATTTACGTAATTTTTCGGTAGAATGATCGATTGATGGTATTTTGTTCTTCCGTTAAATGTTAGATTTTTTTGTTTTGGTTGGAAGGTCAATCTTCTGATTTGTAAATTTCATCTCATCTCTAATTGTAAATTTCTACAGCTGCGGATTCTACATTTGCCCACTTTTCACAAATATCTAGAACAGCAAAGACTTACTCTGTATAATAAGGTCACAAAAGTATGGTTCTGACTTACAACTACATTCATATTAAAAAAAAAAAATGATAGAAATTGTATTTAAACCATTTTGAAATACTTTTTTAATCTTGTAATAATGATACGGATTGGTTAGGATTGAAATAAATGTACCTCAGTTGTCAACTATTGATTGGTTAAAAGGTCAAGGAATTAGTTGTTGATTGTTCGTGAATATTTTGAGATAGGAAGGATTTTTTTGAATATTTTTGAGTTTAGTAACTTTTGTTTTTGGGGTGTAATGTTTAGTATTTGATTTTGGGTTTGTTTTTGTTTTTTTTGAATGGGAATTTTTTTTATCTTTTTCTAAAATTGTAGATTATATATCAATAATCTCTAAAAATTTTGTTATATTTATTTCATCTGATGTTTTTATATTAGAGAATTAATTATATATTGGTGAGTTAAATAAGGATCGGTTTTTCTCTTAGTTTTAATATTTGTTTTATGAATAAGTTTGTTAATTATTAGTCCTAATTTTGATAGGAAGAGGTGGATTATTAATTAATAAATTTAATAGCTATTTTCACTTTTAACACTTTAAATATGTTAACGTATTTAAGCGAGTATAAAGCAATCAAAATTATTTACAATTCATGAAGTAACTTACTTTTTTTATTAAGAGTTATCATTTCTCACAAAACCAAAGATGTTATCTCCATTTACTTTGTCCTAGATGGATTTACAAACTATGAATGCTTGCTTATTTAATGAGTAAATTAAATCCTCTGTATTAATAATGTATTTACGCAACATCAGTTATTCAAAACCTGTGATAGTAACTAAAGGGCAAAATTCCCACCAAATAAATACTTTTTGATATAGTCCGACTATGATAACTTGACGATTCGGCGTCAGCAGTAGCCTGATGACGTCAGCACAAGCCTCTCTCAGAGATTCCAAAAGAATACTACGTTACTGCTACAAAACAAAACAAAAACAAAAATTTAGTTTTAATTTTAGTCCTCCAATTCTTTTTGGAAACAATCTTCAAACTCTAAAATAATATTTCGAACACTGCTCTATAAAATACTCTGCGGCGACATTTTGAGGAAAATTAATATAGACTTGTGCCTTGAGGCGCGCTTCTTTGTGATTGGCTGAAAACAGATACGTCATAATCACGTGGGGTTCCTTCCGATCATCACATTATCGTGGTCGGACTATCAATCAATGTTTTTTTATACTGCCTCTCGATTATAGGAAGGGATACAGCCCTTAACGGCTTTATTGTTTTGTTTTATAAACTTGGGATGAAGTGTAGTGTAATTAATTTCTTCTTTATCAATTTCAAGGAACTCTGCAAGATCTATATTGTCAAATTAGAATTATAAATCAAGCATAAAATTAAATTTAAAAAAAAGTTTTTTGTTTTGTTTAAAAAAAAAAGATTTTTTATTTTGTTTTGTTTTTTAACGTCTTTTTTTTTTAAACTTAGGAAAAAAAAAACATAGTTGTAAATTTGCAAGAGAACTGGCAAATGATTAATATCAACTAATAATTTCTCAAAGATAATAATGAAAGATAAATTATCTCCTTAACGATGTATTTTGAAAATCAAAAGCAATGAGGCTTCTGCGTTGTAACTTCAAAACAAATTCGTAATGAGGAACACTTTTAAATTTAAAAGTGTGTCCTGCATTAGTTCTTCTTTTAATAAACTAAAAAAAATTTATGGTCACACTTTAAAAATTTTAATATAAAAAAAAATCATAAAAAACTTTAACAAAATTATAGTTTTTGAAGGACGTTGGCCTTCATCAGATAAAGTAAGCAAAACGTTAGATCGAGTGTTTTTTTAAACAAAGCGATATTTAAAACTTTTTGGATTGGAAGAGTCACTTTAAAAGTTTTCAAATGCTTTCCATTCTAAAGCACTTTCTAATTCTTTTCATTATTAATGCTACACTGCATGTGAGGCCTTTTAATAGCACCTAACACTTCAAATTCATCTGATAACAACGCCGAGAGAAAGGTAGCGAGAAGGATTACAGCCCCCTCCTCTACCTTTTTTATCCTAAATTCGAATTCCTTTGTCTAAATCCTCAACTCTATGGCATTCATTAGGTCTCTGCTCTTAATTTCACCGAATAGTTACACGAGATTTGCATTTCGTTTCCAAAAAAAAAAAAATACCAGAAAACTTGGTTCGATTGTGTTGTGAAGCATGTAGTGTGTTGGGTTTAATTCTACACCCCCGCGTCTCTCCGTCGTCATTCAGTTAATGCAATTGCTTCAGGATCCGCCATGAAGCGAATACCCAAATCAAAGTTAGTGTTCCACTTGCCTTGGCTGTTTTCAATACTACAAACCTCATTAAAATTTAATTACACCCTCGCAGAAAGCTCTTCACGTCGGAACCGTGAAAGTGACAATACTAATGGCAGGCCAGTTGTATCCAAAGGGTTATTGTGTTTGGAGGAGGGGTTCATTAAAGGCGAAACAACAAAGTCCTCGTCTTCGATTACGTCTATTGGGTGACACCTACACGTTTCAGTTATAATTCCCAGCATTCAATTGCAGAGGAATCAATAGATCCATTAAGTTACGGTCGAATTAATCCCCAGGAGGCGATTAGGATAGGAAATTGCAGCTCAGTCTCAATATAAACAGTTGCACTGCTCAAATCCTCACTCTGACCGAATGCTTTATTCAGTCACCGTGAAGATTCTTTCCCTGTTGTTGTAAATAGAACGGCATTGGTCACAACCGAACGGATACTTAGAGAAAATTCAGTTTCTGCAATTTCCGAACACCCTTGGTTTGTTTCTCATTTTTGAGATCAAATGTGTTCAAAACAAAAAGGAAAACAACATTTAGTTACAGTTAACTGATTCAAAGGATCTAGTCCCTTGTCTCTTAATCAAGGACATCCTGAAGAGACAAAGGCTTAAATCCTGTGAAACATAAAACTTTTATGTCTTAGTTTAGTTAAATCAATAAATTTTTGGGGTTTTTAGCGACCCATTCGGGAATTACATATGATAGCTACCAAAATTAGTAGCGTTTGTCATGTCCGTCCGTCCGTCCGTCAGTAGCTATTGTCTTGTCCATCCGTCTGTGTCTGTCCACATCTAACAACTCCCGAACGGAAGGTCGGATCGACAAACGGATTTCACTATCGTGTTCAGAGGCCTAAACACTGTAGGAATGGGGTATTTTCAGGGGTCAACGCCCCCTCATGTTCTAGATATTTGGCATTGTTGCCATTGGATTTCCTTTATTAGTTCAAATGTTAGAAATGCAACCATCTCATTTCAGTTGTCAGCCATAGCTTGATGGTTAAGGTCTCAACTCATATACAATAGGTTGTCGTTTCGAATCCGTATAACTTCCTTTTTTTTCTCAATAACCACGTTTTTGTTTTGTTTTTTTTTCGTTTTTCTTATTTTCTTTACACTAAAATGACAATACCCAAGTCAAGAATGTTTAATAAGATTATAAAAAGATTCTTAAAAATTCCAGGTTGCGGAAAACCCCTCTTCAATACCCTAACTTTTTATTTTTTCTTATTTTCCTAACTTTTTTTTAATGTACTTCCTTTTCTATTATTTTAAACTTTTTTATGTTATTGTGGGTCGCCCTTAAATTTATGCTTTAGAATAAAATTATATTCACTTATTTTTTGTTTTACTTCTTTTTTTTTAAAGTGTGTTGTTAAATAAATTGCATCCTGAACAGCTTACAGAAAACTATTTTACAGAATCAAAAAACAAACAAACAAACAACCAAACGAACAAACAAACCAACCAACCAATAATAGTATACGTATAACATATTCTATTATTTATCATTTAACTTTATTCAGTCCATTTAAAATTTATTTAATTAAAACCCAAATGATAAATTTGTACACTTTATTTCTAAAGTACTGATTAATTTTGAATTTCTAACATTTTTTATTTATTTTTACATTTTTTATTTTTATTTTAAAAAGTTACTTCAACTTAAAAATTTATACGCGAGTTATACTTTTTATTTAATCCATATAACTTTGTTACATTAGCAAGTTTTACGTAAACTGTGTTGTAAAAACAAATAAGAAACATGAAGGCAGAACAAATATTGCTAAAAGCGTTCAGCGTGCTGTAGCGTTTGTGCTCTTCGTTTACTCTTAATGACAAATACCTGTTAATGTTAACATGATTCGGAACTACGCAGTGACATAAGCGGCCTCTTCAGATTTCAACCAACCGTGCTTTTATCGAGCAATTTGGATTCTTGTGCAAATGTTACCATTTCAGCTGTCATGTCAGTTCAAGTGGTGATCAGATTGTGCTGATGAAGTGGTTGGTCCCTTCCCGCTGAATCGCAATAGAATTCACTACGAGAATTGCCTACAACGATTTTTTTTAACTTTTTCGTTTCCGGAATCAAAAGAAGACAAATATATTAATCATAGCAATGATCTATTACTTCGGTAAAGAGAAAATAAATACTGATAGCCCCAAAAGAATAGAGAGTTAAGCTTTTTATTAATGGTTAAATATTACATAAAGGCAAGCTAGCATCTCCATATGTTTATATAAACAAATATTTTCTATCTCGAAATCTACATTCAATAATTTCCCTTTTTTTGGCAAAAAATGTAACTGCTTTTTTCCCATTCAATCACAACATCCTTAGTATCTTTTTATAAAAATAAATATACCCTCACTACCCTATAATATATCCTAAACATACCCTATAATAAGCATATCCAATAAAAATTCCTGCAGTATCTTTTAAAGGGAAATTGAAAGAATACACATTGAGTTTGCTGTCACGCCTTGGGCTGTCATCGACAGGAATCCGGGACAGCTGTTTCGACCTAATAAGAACGAAACTGCTGTCCTAGATTCCCGTTAAACTGCCCTGTAGTATATCTTTCTATATATTCACTGTAAGGACGTATATTTATTAATGTTACATTACCGACTAAACTTATAATACAGATCATCAAGCTTACTCATTGCAATGAATTAAATATCAATAAGTCAATCTTGTCAAATGTAATGAAACAGACGTTTAGCATCTCTATTGCTATCTTGTAAAATGAAAGAAAGAACGATGATAAGAAAGAATCTACGATGGCAATTTTAAATTCTATTTAGAATTTACAATGTAATGATGTTGTTTTAAATGTGAGACTCATGGCAAAAAATGGAAAATGCCTGAAAATTCAAATTCGATCTATTTCCGCCATGTTTCTCGTCCAGATCTTGGTCACTCAACCTTCACATAGGAATGTGATTTTCATTGAAGCGGACAAACTTCGGAATAGCCTCCCAGTCTAATCTTAATGTTACTTCATCCAAAAATAATTCAAAAGATGGGTTATAAATTTATCTAATTGAATATCTTACACGTTTCCGATCTTATTTAAGAATTATATGTTTCCGAACACAAATTTAATTCTGTATATAATAAAAATCAATACATATCATACATATCCAAAAACGTTAAAAACATGCACATTTATTAAAAAATTTGTTGAACATCCGGAATCTCCTGTTTTCTATTAATTAATTGTTTTCTACATTTTTAAATAAACAATGCCACCTTTATTTTTAATCTGTAAAAGTTAACACTTTCTGATAAAATTTTAACTTCTTTCAAATTAAAAGCTGGATTAAATGATTTTGAATTGCAGATGCCATCAATTTATGTTGTTTCATTCTTTTAATCAACAAGTATGTATTGATTGTTTATTGTATTCGATTTAAATTGGAAAATCTGTTCGACAGATTTGGAGATTGATGTAAATAACATCGGAAACATGTAATACTGGATTATATTAAATGTGATATGTTTATAAACCATGTTTTGAATAATTATAAGTCAAAATCAATAAGTTAAAATAAACATAAATTTTGTGCAATAGGTTTGGAGAAAAATAAATATTTTTCAAAGACTCATCCATCAATTGTAAACATTTTTCAAAAATACCCAAAAGTTTTTAAAATAAAATTGATTCATCGTCGCTAATTGGAGATTTGGTGGAGCTCAGATTATGGAGACGTTGTGCTTCTGTAACTCACTAGAGGGTACCTTAATCTATCTATCTATACATACTGTACTTTAAATATACATTAAGTGAAAACAAGGAAACAGTAATCAAATTGATTAATAAAGTTTAACGTGCTGTAAAATGAGTTAAATTATATACAATAAGAAATAATTTTTCAGCACAAATCTAACCAAATTGCCTTTCTGGTTCGATTATCGGGAAGGAATCGGGACGGCCGTTTCGTCCTACTTGGGATTCAACAGCCCGATCTCCGTCTTCCCCGATAAAAGTAATGAAATTGATTGTAAGTAGTTAAGTTCAATGAGCTGATTATTAAATAATAAAATTTTACAGTACGCTGCAGTCTTCAGTTTTATCTACTTTGCACTACACTAAATGTTATTCGTTGACTGGGTTATGTAAGACCTAATTAATAATAATGCACATAAGTTGCCTAAAGGTAAAGGGTAATCATGGTAAAGGGTAATCATTATTAAAGGGTAAGTAAGATAAGTTGGAGTGGCGGAAAATTTTAAATTTCGCAATCAAATTATATCGGATTTACAACGGAACCTGGTTAGCGATTGCTCGATTGGAGTTGGTCAATCTACAGTTATTTTTCAGTGAATAGAGCCAATAGAATTTCGTGATAATTTAGACTCAAAGAGAAACTGATAACTCAAAATGTTGTTTTAAAGTAGGAAAAGAACAAAAGCTAAAATGTACTTGAACTAGTGGTTGAATAGTTGGATTGTATTCAATAACTAAGGATGTAATATAGACTATTGTAATTTCTACCCAAGTAAATTTTGTGAGAGATGTCAGTGAAGCCAACAATCGAATAGATACGTTGATAAATTAACTTTAGTAAACTTAACTTACATCACAAGGATAGATCCTGTTTCTTAAATTATTTACAGGTAGAACAACACATGTTCGAAAACGTCTTTTAACTGAGTTCCGTGAGTCCAGTAATCTAGATAATCTCAAGAAATCGTTCAGATTGTCTCCAATTGATTCTGTTTATTTTCGAACACTGAACTTTGGTTTATTATTCGCTGAATCAATCCTTCGTTGATTCGTCACCAAGATTAAATACTGTTAACAGATCGGAACTTATTTCTCCGTTCTATTCTGTTTATTTTCTTAACACACTGAATATTTGCCTCTATTCAATTAAGCCTTGGATATTTCATTATATTTAACTTAAATTATTATTTTAAATGTGGATACTGCGGATCTTATAAATTTGTGGACTAGAACTTTTTCGTCCTTCCTTCTTTTTATTATTATTTACGATAATTCCCATTTAAAGAGAGCGTTTGAACTTGAATTCCTCTATGATGATTGTTTGTGTTTTCTCTGTGCCCAAATTTTCTTCATATGTTCACTGTGTTGTTTCTTACGCTCCGCTGTCCATTTACATCCCCGCCTCTTCTGTGTTGTGGTGTCAAATGTATGTTTTTTGATAGTGTTCCTGAATTTCTTTCTATCTTCTGCATCATCTATTGTCATTTGTGTCTGTCTGAGATCCTCCTCGACTTCTTTTATCCATTTCGTTTTTCCCCTACCTGAGTTGATGACCTCAAGAATCCGTCTTGAAATTCTGTCTTCGTTCATCCTGTGAATATGTCCGTAGAACTGCATTCTTCTTTTCCTGAATGTATCCGTAATCCTATTAGTGTGTTTATAAATTTCTGATGCTGGTCTCTTCATCCAGATTCCCTGTTCCTGTACCGGTCCCATGATTTTCCTGAGAATTTTTCTTTCTTGTTTCTCTATTTCTTTGATTTTCGCTTGTCCACCAATTTGTGTCGTTTCAACAGCATATAGTGCCTCAGGAAGTACGACAGTGTTGTAGTGTCTTAATTTTGCGTTAATGGATATGGACTTTTTGTTGTAATAGTTCCACGTGAGTTTGTATGCTCTTTGTAGTTTTCTTATTCTTTCCTCATTGGCCCTTAGGTTGATCCCGGATGGTTGGATAATTTCTCCTAGGTATTTAAAATGCGGTACTTGTATAATTTTCCCGTGGGTTGTTTTAATGGGTAATTTGTCTTGTGGCACTCTTTCTATATATTGCGTTTTCTCATATGAAATTTGCAAGCCAGTTTTTCGTGCAATTTCGTGTAGTTTTTCTACGGCGATTGTGGCCTCTTTTCTATTATTTGTGAGGATTGCGAGATCATCCGCAAATGCTAAGCATTTCACATGGAATCTGTTCTCTTTTTTTATGCCAATTTGGATTCCTTTGACTTCTTTTTCCCATGTTCTGATAATTTTCTCAAGAAGGATATTAAAGAGCAACGGCGAGAGCCCGTCACCCTGTCGCACTCCAGTATGGATTTCAAATGGATCGGAGATTTCCCCTAAGTATTTAACCTTGGAGGTTGTGTTAGTTAACGTCTGTTGGATGATTGCTCTTGTTTTTTTGTCGATGCCGAATTCTTCCAATGTGTTGAAGAGGATCTCTCTGTCTATGGAGTCGTAGGCTTTCTTAAAGTCCACAAAAGTGACCACCGTGTTTCTGGTGTTTCTCATCTGGAGAATCGTTTTAAGATTCCAGATCTGTTCTATGCAAGAGCGTCCCTTGCGGAAACCAGCCTGATATTCTCCTATCTGTGGGTCAGCTTGTTCTTCTAGTCTATTCAAGAGGACTTTTGAGAGAATTTTGTAAGTGACTGGCAAGAGTGAGATACCCCTGTAGTTATTCGGATCCGTTTTGTCCCCTTTCTTGTGTAGTGGGTGGATGATTGCGCATTTCCATTCCACAGGGATCTGTTCGGTTTCCCAAATGTCTAATATGATCTTGTGGATTCTTCCCGTTAACTTTTCATCGCTTAATTTCCAGAGCTCTGCAATAATTCCATCTTCTCCTGGGGCTCTGTTGTTTTTCAGTGCTTTGATAGCTTCTACTACTTCCTTGGTGGTTGGTGGTTCAGCCTCGGGATTTGGTGTGGATGTTTTGAAGTGGATATCATCTGTGGGACCCTCGCAGTTGAGAAGTTTGTTGAAGTAGTCAGCGAGGATTTGGCAGTTATTCTTCGTGTTGGTTTCTAGTGAGCCATCTGGTTTCTTGAAGCAAAGATTGGGTGGCTGGTATCCTATGGTATATTCTTTAAAAGTCTTATAGAAATTCCTTGTGTTATTTTTCTTAAAATCTTGTTCTATTTCCTCTAATCGCCTTTTGTCGTAATTTCGTTTTTCCCTCCGAATTGTTTTTGATGCTTGTTTTCGGATTTCCAGGAATTGTTGCCATTTTTCTGATGTTTTGTTACTATTGAAGTTTTTCCAGGCTTTCACCCTTTCATCAGTTGCAAGGTCACATATTGTATTCCACCATCTGTGTTTTCTCTTTTTCGGAGGTTGTCCCAATTTCAATGTGGATTTGAGGACGTCCGCGAGTTCTGGCCAATTTGTGGTGTTTGTTTGACTGATTTCGTGTAAGATGTTTTGCTTGTTGAGTTTTAAGTATTCCGGGTCTGGTCTCAAAACTTTGTTTAGTTTTGGTTTTCTCTTGTTGGGTTGTAGCCTGGTCTTTATCTGTAAGAGATGGTGGTCTGATTCGAAAAAACCTCTTCTTGTTTTCACATTCAGAATTTCTGCTATGTTGCTCTTGGAGATGGCCACATGGTCTATCTGGAACTCTCCCAGCATTGTGTTGGGCGACTTCCAACTATACAGTTTCTTTTTGGGTTTCTCAAATTGTGTTGACATAATCACGAGGCCGAAATTGTCGCAAAAGCTTATCAATCTTTCCCCATTCCTGTTGGTTCTCTTGTGCGCTGTATGGATTCCTGTGATTTTCCTGAATTTTTTTTCTTTGCCTAGTTGTGCGTTAAAGTCGCCTAATAGGATTATTACATGGTGCTTGGCAATTTTGTTAGTAGTCTCTTCCAGATCATTCCAGAAGTCATCTACTTTCTGGGGGTTTTTCTTGTTGTAGTCGTTTGTGGGTGCGTGTGCGTTGATCAAAGTATATGCCTTGTTAGCCGATTTGACGGAGAGCGTTGATATGCGTTCTGAAGTGGAGTTGAAGTCGATGACGGAATCCCTGATGGATTTGTGGACTGCAAATCCTGTACCCAACTGTTTGAGTCCTTTCTCGTTGATTTTAACTGCTGGTTTTCCCTTGTAGATTCTGTAGTTTTCTGTGTCAAAATGATTTTCATCTGCAAATCGCGTTTCCTGGATTGCAAGGATTTTGATGTGGAATTTTTCCAGTGTGTCTGTAAGTTGTTTCATCTTGCCCAATTTGAAGAGAGTATTTGTATTAAGTGTGCCGATGAAGTGTCTGTGTTTTGTACGTAACCTGTTAGAAGAGTTCTGATTCTCAACAATAGACTTATCATGATGATCCTGGTCCCCCGGAATCCGATGACCAGGTAAAGTCAGCCTCACGACTGGTGCCCGGGGTAGTGGATTCATTCCTTGTATTCTCATCATGTTTGGCTTTCAAGTTGAAAAGTAGGTTTGGTGGTGGTCCTTTCGAGGAAAGACCACGGGGAATACGACTTGATTGTTGAGATCAAGAAGATTGTTGTTGCAGCCGCCCCATCTAGGAGAACAGACGCTGACCATTACCCGCTGGATACCAGACAGACGGTAGTGGGTTTACGAATTGTGTTAGTTTTTGGTCCGCCCTGGGTATTTAATTTCCCCAGTACCACCTATATCTAGGAGGCTATCCCCTATCCGCCACCTGGGGAGGTGCCCGATGGGGGTACTTCCTTCTTTTTATTATTTTATAAGTTAAAGTTGCGATCAGGCCCAGAGGACCGCGCAATGCAGCTGGAGGGTAGGCTCCAGTGTTCAGAACCTACGGGACAAAGTTGAGGACGGGGGTCGGCCCGTCGCTCGCCCGCCTACCCATTCTATAGAGGGCTGGGTAGACCCTAGGGCCCGTTTGGAGGAGAAAGAAGCGTGGAAAAAATCCCGTCCTCCGCCGAGGCCGGGAATCGAACCCGACACCTCCAACCCGCAGCCAAGCGCCCTTACCCACTCGGCTACCGGGCCCACTTATTATTTTATAACCCTCTTTTATTCTTTTACGATCAACTGTCACAACTGTGGTTGTGACAACAGCAATGCTGCCCCACTTCTGTGATATCTTGAACATTTACATTGTTGTCTGGCAGACTTGTGTTATCGCAATTGACACAGCACTATTAAACACATTAGCCAATTATTATTGAAGCTTACTTACGTCATATACCACAGAGAAATTCTGTCCATCGAAGACAACACTGAAAACAACAACAATCTTCTTTTTACGATATTAAAAAGAAAAGTCACTTGATTAAATCTTTGAAGAAAACTCTGAAAAAAGAATAAGACTGTGAATCAAAGCTGTTGATGACACGTGCCAGATCTCGGTAAATCTCCAACTAATGATGAAAAACATGTCTTCTAAAAATTTCTAATATAGAAGCTACAGTATGTAAATTCAAATTTTTATTACCAGCTATCTGTAATATCCGGTTTTTATCAGGGAATATTCAGCATTTTTTGTTATTGTCCTTCCGTCCCTCCAACCTTTACTCGAGTAATTGGGAATAAATCTTTATAGGATTATCTTTATTGGGCCCAAGTTTTATCGAGAAGTAGGGAAAAAAGGAAGGAATTATCTTTAAATGAAAAAAAAAACCAAATAAAACAATATCTACTCAAGACAACAACAATAAATCCTAGATAATAATACTGCAAAATTTGATCCCATCTGTTCAAAGGGAATGGGAAAGTATATTGGAAACAAAGAAGTGGAAATCTAAGGATTGAGATCGTCTGATTCCTTATCTTCCTAAACTACATTCTTTTATAAATTATAAGATTTCGTAAACGCTCTGAACGCGATCGTAGATGTTTCTTTCTTTTTTCTGTGTGTGTGAAAACGTTTCTATTCCTTTTAGGGATTACTTCTCAATTCCATGCCTTATGCCTGACGTAAAAATTTGTCCAATTCCCTGCTTCTCAAAAAAAATTAGTAAATTCGCCTCAGAGTATATTTAATACAATATAAACTAAATATATTAATGTATATTAATAAACGCCTCCCCCCCCATGTTCGAGTTATTTGGCATTGTTTTCATTGTACCCTTTTAACAACTCCCGAACGGAAGGTCGGATCGACAAACGGATTTCATCATCGTGTGTGGAGGCCAAAACAACAGGTGAATAGTGTATATTTAGGAGCCCCCCCCCCCCCCCCCCCATCCATGTTCGCGATATTTGGTATGTATTTTCATTGAATTTCCATTATTAGCTTAAATGTCAGAATACAACCATCTCATTTCAGTTATCAGCTATAGCATGATCGGTAAGTTCTCGGACTTATATGCTGAATGTTGACGGTTCGAATCCGCGTGTCGAGTGTTCGGTATTTTTTTTTTTTTCTTCTCTTAAATCTTTTTTTTCTCAATGTCCGCATGGATTTTTTTTCTTATTTTCCTAACGTTCTTTTTATTTTTTTTCCTAACTTTTTTTTATTTTTTATTTTCGTTAACCTACTTCCTCTTTTTTCTTATTTTTATTTTTTTTTATTATTATGGGTCGCTCTTAAATTTATGCTTTAGCACAAAATAATATGTTACTAGTTTATGAAAACTATGCTCTTATTCCCCGACTTCCCTTATATAAAAAAAGACATAAAATAAAACGTATTTACAAAATATTCAACTTAATAGTTGTTAATCAAATATTATAGTTAAAGTAAATCTGAAATTTTGGCAGTGCTAATCAAAGCTCAGATCGCTTTTATTCTCTTTTAGTCTGAATTCCAGTAGAAAAGCGTGGCCAGTCTGTGTGTGTGTGTTTGCTTCTCTAATAATTTTGAAACTGCGATACACATATTCAAGGACGAGCTAACTTTTACATTTGAAATACTTTCCAAATTGGATCCTTACCGCGTAATTAGCGCAAGGAGATAATAAAAAGGCTGAGGAGTCTAAACAATGGATTTTCTATGTATTTCTATAAATACTTCATTGCTTAAAAAAAGTGTTTAATGTTAAAAAAAAGTGTTGTTTTTAAACAATGAACATAAATGCTTAATCCATTGCTTGTGATGCAGATAACTCAAATAAATAATCTGCATTTAATTCATTTTTGGCCTGTGTATCGTGACCTGGTTGTTTACTGATGACTGCTCCTAGCTGATGATCGCCATATTAGCGTGAAACAGCTGTAGTAGGATGAAATTTAGTACACAACTCCCCCATTGATGTTACTTGATTTTTTTTTAGAAAATGGGAAATTTGAACTATTGGCGTGCAAAAGATATTACAATTTGAAAACAAAAGACAATGGGCAAAAATGTACGGGAAGTTGCCCCACCCTGTTTAGCGATAAGATATATACCTATAGAAAGATCTCCTTAAATAGAACATATTATATTATTACGACTCGTCTCAATTATTAGTCTGTTCGGATTGATATAAGTCTAGTTATGACTTATCTAGTTGACATCTTACTTCCCGGATGTATTTATTAAATATCATTTAATAATTATTATTTTCAGTAACAGTAAATATTATTTTCACTTATTACTTGTAAATAATTATTATTTTCTTGAAATAAATGATAATATTAATTATTAATTACTATAATAATTATTAAACGTTTGATTGGTTGATTTGTGGTGAATGTGGGTGGCAGGGAAGCCAAGCACCTACAATTAATTAATACATTCGGGAAGTAAGATGTCAACTAGATAAGTCATATCTAGACGTATATAACTCCGAACGGACTAATAATTGAGACAAGTCGTAATAATAAAAAATGTTCTATTTATGGCGATCTTTCCTTACGTATATATCTTATCGCTATACAGTGGTGGGGCCGATCTGTCCATTCTCCTTTAAAGAAATAACATTTAAGAAGATAGGCCTAAAGTTATTCAACATTTCTGGAATTTTGTTTGACATATATTTCTTACTCTTAACCTTAATCTCATTCCAATGACAAATTCTGTCATTATTTATTCTGTCTTTTCAATTTGAAACCGTCCCTAAGGGCTACTTTAATATACAACTGCTTCTTAAGTGCAATTCCACTGCAATTATCAGGAACTTCGTGGGTTCATCCCTTTATAAAGATATACATTATTAAAACACTTGAATAAGGAAATTAACTGGTAGATCTGTAAACATACGGCTTTCTGTTATCGCCTACATAAATATATGCTGACGGAAATGATTATTTAAATTGTTGATATTGATCTTATTCTAATTCTTCGAAACTTCTGAAGTACGTCTTGAAATTAGGTTTACTTGTTTAAGCATTAGGACGATTTATTCAAAGATTCGACGAAAATTTAGCGAATGAGGTTGGTTTACGAAGATACAACAACAGGTTAATTCGGAATAGAAATTAAGACAAAATTAATATTATATTTTTCAGTTTAAATTTTTAACTATGTCTTGAATTTTAAGTGTTAGGCTTTGAAGTGCAAAATTCCTAATGATTTTACTAGCTTAGTTTCCAATAGAAAGTCAGTCTGTTTATTTCTACGGCATTTCTGTTAAGATCTCATTATCTTCAACAATGGTAATGAACTCTTTAGTTCAATCCTACAGCACGTGGATTTGATGCAATTGAAATTAATCTGATGTATGTAATTTTAATAAATAATATGGATTTAATAATTTTTTATTAGAAAATTGATAACCTTATTATTCGTTTTAAGCGTAGATTATAATTTGAATTCACAAGTGTTCAACTTAATTGAAATGTTATTTTTATGGCGAAAAAAAAGAAATTAAGAAATAACATTTTAGCGAAGATAGGCCTTAGCTTCTTTCGAGCTTCTCGTTGTGGATGTAGATAAGGATTTAGGTCCAAAGGAAGACCGTAGAAAAATTGATCCATCTACCAATGAATTGCTGTGATTGGATCGTGGCGATCAATTGTTGTGAAGATGCAATTAATCCCAGGTGTGGTGATGTTTCTCTGGCAATCGGTTTTATTAGGAATTCCACAAAGAAAATTGATCTCTTGCACGATCCATCAGATGGTGATTGATGTATAGCTTATAAATACAGGAGTCGTTCCGATGAATGCTGCTGTTTCTACCTACCCAATAAAATGCTGTACATTTTTGCCGGAAGTGAAATAAACGCTTCGAATCACTAGAAAAACTACGTTGAAATACCGCGGGTCCGACTGCTGTGAAGATATTGATGTCTTTTAACTGGAAAGCCTCGCGGATGATAGGAGAGAGAAAGCAATACAACGAAAGACGGTTTTTTGAAGGTAAAAAAAAAAACAAAAAAAAAAAAAACTGATTAATAATACAGCAGTCTTGATTACTTTGCATCACAAGTGTTTCGAAATTTTATCTCTTTTGGGCTAACAATTAATCAGATCTCGAATTAAAAGCAGAAATTATCAAATGTTAGAAAAGCATAAGGTCTATTAGTGTTAACAATTCAAGGAAAGGAAAAACCCATATTAATAAAATAATAAATCTATAAGTATTATAAATTCATTTAATCATTTTCTTACAGATAATTGACCAAGTAAGTTTTCAGATGTTCTAAAAAAATAAAAGTTTGAGATATTGGTCTCAAATTTTAAAGTAATTATGCCTTTTTAGTTAACGCTTTTTACTTATTGAAATGCGCATCCCAAATTCATTGAGTCTGGCAGAGCGCAGCACATGAATTTTCTTAATTAATCTTTATTATTCTAAACTAAAAACAATAATACACATTATTTTATAATAATATATGGTTTTATTGTTTTTAGGTTCGATTTGTGGAGGTTCCATTTGTCTTCCCATTGCCAAATTTTATTACTATTAACATAATTATTAAACACTTGTTTGGTTTATTTTAATAGATTAATTTCGGCAATCTTGAACAAAATAAGGAAAATTAATATTAATATTAAAATAAGAAAGCCCTTTAAATAAATCAATAATAAATTGAAGAATTAAACGGCACTATAAAAATAGACAATAGTTGTGGAAAATACTGATATCTAACGTAATAAAGAATAATGAAAATAAATCCAATCACCATAATTTAGTAAAAGATTTTTTTTTTTTTTTTTTTAAGTAAAATAAAGTTACAGAACGATTGATCATTTTGTAGATCTGAAGCAGTCTTTTAAAGTCGCACCGAATCATGGGAGACGACTGCAGCGCTCTGATTTTCCAGTGGTCGCTCTTAAAGCTAGACTTTGCTCAATATATCAACTTACAAGGAGAGGACAAAGGTTGTATATCAAGGATATACAAGGATACTTTTCCGATGAAATCCCCCCCATCCCATGTGTCTCCGTTCCTTGCTGTTTTCTTTTTGTTCGATCTTTTAGTTATAAACTTTACATCACCACTATCTTAATCCTTTCAGCATTCATTTCGTTTACCTCTTCTGTCTTTTGAAAAGAATCATTGATGTATTCAAAATTATTGTATCAATTGGAAATTTGAATAATAACCTTAGAACTGTTATCTCTAATCTTCATTTACTTGCAATATTAACAATAACAAAAAAGAAAAAAAAAAGTAAAAATATACAGATATTTGTACATTTATAATTGTATTTTTATTTCTATCTAAGGAAGAACAAAAAAATTAAAGAAGCAGAAACATAAAAGAGGGCAAAATAAAAGAGGTATAAAAAAAAATTGTTTTCTTTTATTTCTTATTAAAAAGAAAAAGGTAAAAGAAACTGCATTAACATAAAGAAAAGGTAGTTAAAAAAATAAAAGAAACAGGAAGGAAAAAGAAAAATCATCAGTTAGCAGACTTGATCCCGGGATCTTGCGCTCCGTAGCGGAGAGTACTCTACATACTGAGCCACCAATGAAATGATTCTTTCAGTCGACAAAGGAAGCTATTAAGATAACAGGGAAAAAAATACTCCAAAAAACATCAAATATCACAAAACGGTAGGCTATTGGATCTTAAACCCCGGTATATTTGTGAAGTACTTCATGAGTACTTTCATCTATACATAAGCGCATTAAAATCCCTGATATACAACCTTTGTCCTCTCCTTTTTAGTAAATTCATTGAGGTTAAAATTAAAAGCTGTTAATGTTTTTTGAGAGAAGTGTTGTATTTGAAAGTAAACAATTCAATAAGGATTTTGAAGAATTAATCCTTAATCAGTTAAGCGGAATGCTAGCGTGGATTTATTGTTCACCCATTATATTCTTGATTTGTTTTTTGATGTTTTTTAATTGAGGGGTCATTGTCTTGTTTGTTTGTCCGATTCGTACATTGTTCATCTCCACTGAGCTAGGTTCACTGAGCGGATCGGATTGACGAGAGTTGGGAAACTCGAAGCAGTACTGTCTCCGATTCTCAGTACAAAAACCAAAATTAACTCATAACAGAAACGCGCATACCGAAACAAAAATTCACTAATTTTTGTTTCGTTATGTGCGTTTCTGTTTTCTATTCAGTACGTTCATCTTTTTTTTTTGTATTAAAATGTTGTCTTTTCTCGTTTCGAGTTTTAAAATTGCTAAAAAAACATTTTTTGTAAAAGTTGATCTGAAAAAGAAATTCTCACTTCTAGTTTACTTGCTTGAAAATTTTATTTGAAAATTAACCTAATCAAATTTAGTTACCTGCAGAAACACGTAAGCTTTGTTTCTATATAATCAAATTTTCGTTCGCGGCTATCATCATTTCGACAATCCGTGAATTTATATAGCATAAAGATTTTAGACCTATAGAAAGAAATGTTTGTTAAAAGTCATCATCATCATCATCATCATTCAGCCTTTATCAGTCCACTGCTGGACGAAGGCCTCCCCCATACATCTCCATCGTTTACGGTCATCAGCTTTACTTCTCCATCTCTTCCCCGCAAACTTCTCCATCTCATCCTTCCATCTGCCCTTTGGTCTTCCTCTCTTCCTTTGACCTGTGGAGGGTTTCCAAAACGTGGTCAGGCTCGTCCAGTTTTCCCTAGTCTTTCTGGCCAGGTGTCCTGCCCACCTCCACTTTGACTTCTTTAGACATATAACTGCGTCCTGTATCTTGGTCTGTTGTCTGATCCATGTGTTTTTCTTCATATCTCTCAATGTTATATTTAACATGTTTCTTTCCATACGTCTCTGAGAAACCCTAATCTTATTTTCTTGGCTTTTAGTCGTTGTCCATGTTTCCCCGGCATATGTTAATACAGGTAGGACACACTGGTTGTAGGCTTGTCTTTTTAGGCTTATAGGTATGTCTGCTTTAAAAATATACCCCATTTTCTTGAAAGCCATCCATGAAAGTTGAATTCTTCTTTTGATTTCCTTTTCCATCCCCCCATTAATCTGTAATATTTGTCCTAGGTAGTTAGTTTGTTAAAAGTGCTTCAATAAAATATCACGACCAATGATCACATTGTTTATTTGCTATGCGTTAACAATCTCATTATAAGTACCAAAGAAATACCTCCTGGCGAAAATATCGCGATGTGCGCGAACTCTTACACAAATGAAATAACCTTGTCAAACGTGTTTACGTTTTGTTCTGAAGCTGTATTGTTCGATATTTTATTTGGAAAACGAAATTCTAGCTTCATCAAAAGCCATATACGGATTTGCTGATATCGTCAGCAAAGAAATAAAAGAAGAAGAAAAGGAAATGAAACGATAGTAAGAAGAAAAACATAAAGAAAAAAAACCCGATGGGATTTGTGTTTTGCCTGAAAGAAGACTTCCATCGTGGGACCAAGTCTCACTGGATTTCTCCCGATACACCCACGTATTTACGCCAGCAAAGCATATTTTTCAGTAACGAATCGAGATTTCACTGCGAAAAGACGAATCCCAAAGAAAAAAAAAAGTGTCGAGTAAGGTTGGTGCAGCAAAAAGCAAATGCGATTTATGTAAGTAACACCGTTGCAAATGTATACGCCAAAGAAAAGCTTTAAGCGATCGACGAAAAGACAGAAGAAAAGAAATCGGAGACAGAAACGGCGACGTAGAGCAGATTAGATAACTGGAGAAAAAGAAATCGTGATCGAAAAGAAAAGAAACGAAATGGAAAATGAATTTTCAGGCAATCGCATGAAAACAGACACGAGATTATCGTATGAATATATTGGAGAATAAACTCTCGCGAGAGCTGCATAATTTAGCACCCGGAAGAAACGAGACCAGAACATATCAAAGACAATCAAGAAAGCTGATAGAAAAGTTGACATCGAGGTGAAGGAAAAAAAGAAAGAAATATTAGCTGAAGAGTTATTAAAAAGAAAATGAAGACAGATTCGAAATTAGATTTTTTTTTAAAGCAGATCTAGTGACATCTAGGTTTTAATACGAAACACTAAGAAAGCATTTTAAAACTGCAGCCTTGGAAACCTAAGATACTTGGTAGAATTGTATGTGAAAGAGTAATCCTGTTCGTACTATGCTTAAAGAGTTCGATTATGTAAGCTTAAGCTTTTTATTTAATTTTTATTAGAGAATGATTAAGCTAAATTAAAGAATCTCCAGGGGCTGAATTACCGCTGGGAAAACATGTGGTTTGCAGTTTGAGTTTCTACATTTTTAATTTTTTTGAAGTTAGAAGAGCAATCAATAAAAACTTTTCTTGAAATGAAATTGATTTGTAACTCTTAAGACGATGAAGAAGGTCTCTGAATTGAAGGCAGGGCTGGCGATTAGCCGTCGCAAATTAATCGGGCCGCTTCTTCCTGCGTGACGTATATATCAGGCAAAGCTGACACCGATACAAAGACGGTGAGCTTAGTGCCGGCCGAGTGATGCCTCCCGGGAGCAGAGCTGACAACTCCGGCGAGGCTTAGCGGTGCTTGGACTTAATCCCTTGGCCCAGGGAGGGAATTAATTCTTTCTCTCGCCGACAAAACAGAACTGCAACGGGTGCAGTGCTCAGCCAATGTTTTAAAGAATGGGTCTCCTAAGGGTTATCTCCAAAGAAAGAAGACTTAAAGAAGCGAAATTCCAGCATTTCTGACTGCAGTGACTGCAATTTAGATTTAAGAAAATAATTAAATTTTGTTATTTAACAAAATTTCAAATTTTGTTATTTAACAAAATTTCAAGCAATAGCCTGTTGCTCGTATTGATAAATCTACTTGTTTTATTTTTACTCATTGTGTGGTGGGTGGAACACGACATGGAAAGGCGCTTATTCTATTGAAGGATATTCACGCAGTGTCCGGGATTGGATGTTTCTTCTCGTTATTGCTATTCTGGACGGATTCTAAAGCCCATCCAGCCCTCTGTCAAAGCGGTACACCTCTATATGTCTTTGATAGATAAGGGGCCACATATACCGGGATATAATTATTCAACAATATGTCCGTCTCTTCAGGGATAGGACCTACTTTCATGTTTATGGACGATAATGCATGGTTCCAAAGAGCGTACCATGTCAATGAGTCCCTGGAAGCAGAGGATATCCAGCCATAGACTGGCCAGCGAGCAATATGCGACAGTATCAAGTTAATTTTAATAGTGCCAAAACATAATAATAAAAAATTCATGAACTATTGTTATCCGTGTTACTTCTAATGCTACTGTTTTCTTAACTATGAGAACTGGTGAAATGATGATATCATTGTCCTAAACAAATGATAGTGCAAAATCAAGTGATTTTATTGTGTTTTTGGAAGCGTCGATATAAGGAAATGTGATAGAAGAAAATTGGCACCAATGGCGGAAGATAAAACTTCTGTAGGACGATTAGAAGAAAAGACTTTGTTGTATTGAAGTATTCAGATTGAACATTATTAATATTAATGCTGGCTGTGTAAGATATATTAATAGTTTGTTTTTAGTTTTCATTCATAGGAAATTCCGGCTAGACGTCCTACCATGTTGGTGAATTCCGAACATCGAATGAACAGCGCCATATTGGATTCAAGAGACAATTTTACCGGATAAGTTGGTCAAGAGGAATTCAAGGATTAATGGTGATGCAAACTACCTACTGAGAACTGTATGGGATTAAGGAAGAACTGAAGTAAGTGACTTTAGTTAATTTAGTCACAGCGAAGATGTATTTGACAGAAGGACATAGTTACCCTTCGAGGACTAGTTGTTAAGTTATTTGATTACTACAGCAGTAATAAGTTCAGACTATTAAGATATCAAGTTTTAGTTGAAGATTAAGCATACGTTTCGACGAGTTTATTTCCAACGATACTTAATTGAACTTTTAATATTTTATGTGAACTTTTGAAGGTTTTCTTGGAAATATAACCTAAAAGGATATTGAAGTGTGTGAACTTTTAATCGACAAATAATATGTTAAACGCAAGTGTTTTAATTCTAAGAGGAATTGTTAATGAACTTAAGAAGAAATATATTTAGGAATATTTTCACATGTTATGCTCTTGTTACTGTTTGTTTTCTTCCGAGATTGTTACTGAACCTTTATTTTGAAAATAATATAATAGATCGAATGATTTGCACATCAATATTCACAACTTTTCGTCTCTGTTAACGTATTAATTTAGTTGATTTTTAGTCTTAGTTACGTATTATTATTGTAAAGACAAGGTTAGTACCATCAAATAGTCAGTGACAGTTAACTGTACTTGAATATACTTACGATAAAAAAAGCCAATAATAATTTGAAGAAAACATTTTAATTTCTTCATATAACTTAGATTTGAAGTTACGTGAATCAATATATGAAAATAAAAGAGGGAATAATAGATTTCAACTCTAGAGAATCTTGTTCAATATTTCGGCCCGGTTTCGTAAGCCTTCTTCAGAAGAAATTCAAAACTATATTAACGACTCCTTGCTGTTGTTGTGTAAACATACACATTTGTGTAGACATACACATTTCCTTCTCACTTTGACTATATGATTCCCATTCCCGAGATCAATGAGATATTCCGCCAAGAACAACTTCTGCTGCCTTCTTCCATCCCATTCCATGTATGGAACCAGAAAGGGTCGATTTTAGGCTTAAGATTAGTAAAAATGATATTACACATCTTCATTTCTCTAGAGCCTCTATAAACTAAAACCTCCGTTTGGGAACCAACTTGTATTTGCTGTCTTTGAAGACAATACAATCTGGACGTACTATTTTTCAATCTCCAAAACTCAGTGTGCAGAGCAAAACAAGCCTCACACTTATCTAAGGTAATCGTTTACATTCGATAATCAAAACATGCTAAGCTATTGCACGGCCCGACTTCAGCAAAGCGGCAAACCTTCTTCTTTTCACCAAGGAAAGCGAGGCAAGGAAGCAACGGAGCGACCGGAGTTTGAATGCCTTTGGCGGTTGAGTAGTTCTTCTCGGTGCACAGTAGGCGGCCTCTTTCGTGGGCGAAGCGAAATTAATTAGTGCTATCGGTCTTGCAATTGACTGGCTTTTCTTTGGATTTCATTAAAGAAGTTGGCGAAAGAAAACAGCTCGAGGCACCGCGAAAGACGATGGGTGGCGTCGGGGGTGGGAGACATTTTCAGGAACCGAAAACTGTAGTAGGGAGGGAAGACACATAGAACGCGCTGTTTTAATAGCGCCGTATAGATGGCGACGGCATCATCTGGGTTCGACCTACTGCTTTTAATGTCACGTGGAGGAAGGGATTTTTCGCCTAATAAGCTCGATGGGTCGTTAGTCATTAAGACGAATAAAAATCGGAAAAAAAATTCATAATGGGTGTTTCTGGGAATCCCGAGTGGGTTTTATGTAAGTTACTTGTAAATCCACGGACTGTGAAGTTTACGAAGCCTAATTTACTCACCTCATTAAAACACCGAATGTAGATTAAGATTTAAGGGTCCTTCCAGAAAAAGCAGGTAAATGGAGCCTAACATTAAATGTTTTATGATCTGCATCGTTAATGCAGGTGTACAAAGGGTTCTGAATTTGAATAACAACATCCCTTCAGAATAATGTAGCAAATAAAAGGTAAAGTAATAAATGAATAGAAGATTAGGAGCGAGGATTAAAGGTAGGCGAAGGATTAAGGCGAAGGAGAAGTAAGGATTAATATTCACACAGAGTACTTCAAATTGCAAATATATGTAGAAATATCTGAGTTTTAAACAGGTTAATAAGTGATGTTAGGGAGAGTTAATAGTTAATCTCGAGGATGTTTAATTTTTTAAAAGAATAACTAAAATTGTGAAAATAATGATGCAAAATGCATTGAATAACAACGAAAGAGCTTGTGAAATGTAACTACGACGAAAGTGTTAATAAAACAATTACTAGAAAAGGAAGAACGGATAAGCAGGTCAACGAGAAAATTCTAAAATGGAACATACAAAACGAAGATGCAAATCTGCAATTTGGTTATTTTCTAGAAAATTCTTTATATTGTAGATCTATCTATCTACATCTTCGCTATTTAAATAAAAGAAAGATGATGGCAGATTTTTATTGACATATATAAAAGGATTCGCCCTGCAATATATGTTAATTCTGATTAATTTGTATTTTTTTGTAGTAATTTGCAGGATCCTTTTTCTCTCAGTTTATGATCAGCTACAAAAAGAATTATAATCAGGTACATTGTATTCAATTTCAGAAGAGAAAACGTATTAATGATCATTTTCTTTACATAACTCAGTGGTATATGTAAAGAAAGTTACAATTTTGATATTAACTTTAAGAAAATTGTTGTTCATGAATTTTATTCTGAGAAATTAATTTATTTTTATGTTTTGAGGAAAAGAGCCTCATATTACTTTGTCCAATGTTAAAACAAGCACTCATCAGCTTAGCATGATTTTCGCACAGATTGATATCGCAATGAAATTTATTCTTCTAAAATTTTTTGACATAGTGAAAATCTCTTGCCAGTTTACAGTTGTAATTAGAATTTAAATGTTCCTCTTTATTGCTTTCTTTATCTAGCAAATTGTATTTTTTTTTTTTTTTACTTAAAACATCGATTTTGATTTTTTGTGACTATTGACTATTACGTAATTACTAGTTGCAAACCGTGAAATATTCATGGAAGTAAAAAAAATACCACATTTTTGAAATACCGTGAAATTTTTCAAAAACACTAGAATTCTTCCTACATTTGTTTGCTGAATTTGTGCTTTGGCAATTACATAGCGCAATAGCGCTGACCGAAAGACCATTGTTATACGATTCTTGCTTTCCTGGCACTTTCGGCGAAATATGTTAACCTCCTGCCCTAAAATATTAGTCATGGATCCGAAAATCGGTCGGTCGGATCCATGTGCAATGGGCTGAAGGGGAGCGTTTGAGACCAAAATTATCATATTGAAATGGAAAAAGGTAAGGTGAATAAGGGTGTTTTGAATAAGTAAATTTTCGACTGAATCACCCTATTTTTTATTTACGAAAATTATTAAGAAATGAAAAACCAAAGACTGCACAAGAATAAACATATCGCGCCTTTGAGTTTGTAACAGGAACGGTCGTTTCGTCCTTTTTTGGATTCATCAGCCCGATCCATCCTCCTCGATGACAAATCCAGAAAGGAGCGGAAAGAACTGGAAATCACCTTCTCTCCCGGAAATGACTCCCAAACAAAAATTGGATTTTTCATTTCTTAATTCTTCATTTACATTTCAAAGACACGGAAATCTTGAAGAATAATAACAAAAATTTTAAAAAGTAAACTTAATAAGTAATTAAAGACGAATGAAAAATTGAAAACAATTGAAAAATTATAAAAATCTTTAATTGGCATGGAGATATTTAAAAAAAACTTTTTTGATAAATACGTATTTCTATCGATACGAATCTCTCCTGTCACCTTCATTAACATTCTTTTCATTGCAATAACATCTTTTACTGAATATTTATTTACAATTTACTTCGAAGAAATTCGATGAAGCAAAAAGGAAACATGTTTTTTTGTGGAAATATGGTTTTAACTGAATATTAAAAAGAAAGAGCAAAAAAGAAGCCTTTCGAAACTTTTATAGATAACAAACAGAAGGAAAGAGATAAAGAAAATCAATAATGATGATTGGAGAAGAGAATAATTTTTCTTGTTCCGAATAACATTTCCTCTGAATATCATTAGTGAATTTGAAACAAGAGAAAATATCATATTTCAAGCAAGAAGCTCTTCAAGGAACTTAAACAGCTTAGTTTTCTTAGAATGTTGTTCATCAAATTTCTTCTTTTTTTTTGTGGTTTATACAAATTGAAATAAAAAAAAGAAGAAATTTGAATAATAGAGATTGAATTTTTTCCTTTAGGAAATGGAAGAAATATGTTGCTAGGATTCAGCTGAAATTATAAAAGTAAACCTAGAAAAAATTCTTTGTGGTTTTCACACACAAAAAAAAAAATTATTCTGTTTACTTTTATAATTTAAGCTGAATCCAAACAAACATAAATTTCCTATTTTCTAAAAGATTCACTATTTAATATTTATTATTTACTATTTATTATTTACTTGTCGTTTAAACGATTAATTTTAATATATCAAATCATGCGGAATTAGCGGATTAGTGCTTTAATTGTTATACAATATTGTTTTATTTTCAATGATTATCTTACTGTTCGTTCTCGAAAGAGAGATCCACAACTGGCGGACCATTTTACTCCGCAGAGGGGTGATATGCTGAGATGGGCACTTTCCTAAGAAATTCTTTTGGACATTTTCGCTTTTAAGAAAAAAATAATGGAGGAGCATTTTTGCAATAATATTTATTCTTTCCATAATGCTTTCCCAAAAACCGCAAATAGAACGCAGCTACTAAAAAACTAACACTGATAAAAAGTAAACGACCACTCTTTATTTCTCTTCACCCCTATTTTGATGAAATCAAAGGAGACCCGACGCTTGCGCAAAAGCGCTGAAGGCTCTCGTAAACGAAAACGAACAGTAGTAGGTTTTTTTCTCATCTTCACTCGCTGATTTCTCGATAAGAATCTACAGAAGTTAGATTACCTCGTGTTATTAAATAACCAAACCAAGTTTCAAGAAGATCTATTCAGAGGCTCAAAAGTTATTAAGAATCACACATCATCAACACCGCTCCAAAAGGACCCAAGCAGAGACATTTTCATCATGCAAGGGAAAATAGGTTAAAAAAGATATTTTCTTTGCAAATTAAAATTAGGAACATAAATTATAGGAACGAATTGCACAATAAAACCATACAAATAACTACGTTTCGCCAACAGAGATTTGTCTCTGCGATTTAAACATAACGAAATACAAAAGCAAGACAAAATGTCAGTGGGAAAAGTGAAATTGCTATTTTGAAACCATTAAAAATATGTTTTTCATTGTACAAAGCCTTTGACATCGAAGTGGTAAACTTAAACATCCGTCGACATTTAAGCCTAATTAAGTCGTCTACAATTTAAGTTTTTAAGACAGAACTAAAAGTACAGTTCCTGAAGACAAGAAGCGAATGGCAATTGATGGCTCCCGTTTTGTTTCCCGCGTTTCTGGTCGATTACCATCCGGAACATGAGAAACAATCAGGCGCCCGATTTCATCGACTGGGTGCGGTTGTCATCGGAACCGTTTCCCGTTCACTGATTCGGGTTTAGCCGTACAAATCGGCCCGTGTTTATGGGCGGAGGAACCGCATCTCCACCGGCTCAATGCAAACCCCTTTCGGCGTAACGACAGGAGGCATTGCCGTTAGCTTAACGGCTTATCTGTTTATGATATAACCCACGTTGTTTCGGCAGTTTTCGCCCGTGGAGCTCTGATACGCGACCTTTTATGGAAGACAGCAAAAATAACATGTAGCTAAACAAGCGATTCCATCGTAAAACTAATAAGGCAGGTACAGGATAACGCGCCAGCCCTCACGAATTTGGAATGAGACAAACGAACTGTTGCGTTTAATAAAGTTACTTTTTTTGGCTTCAAAGGAAAAAAAGGAAAAAAATAAAGATAAAACGATAAAGTACAAAAAAAATACTAATAATGAAACAATAAAAAGATCAAATAAGATCATTTTTCATTTTGGCAGAAATTATTTTGGGAACAAAGAAATAATTTCTGCCAAAATGATCTTATTTGTAAATATATTAATATTAAATTATATATTTGTAAATATATTGAATTGTTAATTAGAAATAATTATTGTAAATATGAAACATCAAATTCAAATAATATATTATAATTTATAAATATTAATTAATAGAACAATTATAGATATTATAATAATTAATAATTTTTAATTGTAAATAGATTATAATTAGTCGTATTATTATGTATATATATTACCCAATTTATAATTGTAAATAGTAAATGAAATATTAATTGTAAATAGTTTTCAAAAAGACTAATTATAATTTCATGTAATTATTGTAAAAAGATTTGGCAAGAAATTTATAAATAATTTCATTAAAAAGTGATTATAATTATTTTTGTGTGTGTCTTTTAAAGTATATATAGCTTAAAGAATATTCATAAGTTTCAACAAGACCCATCTACAGGTTCAAATGTTATCGGTGGAGAACACCAGACTGATTTTCCTGTTCGAAAAATAAGCTTGAAAATATATGTAAGCCGTTCAACCAATTGTCTTTCTCTGTTGGCATCAGTCAATTCAGGTCTTCTAATACCGCGATCCAAGCGGTGAATTTGTAAGTTCATTCCGTATCAATCAACAAATGATTAGCTCTTAAAAACTGATTTCTGAACGCGATCATTAAGCAAGCTTTCGTAAGGAGAATGTGTGAATCAAAACCGTCAAAACACAACAGTAACTGTGAAATTCGAAATGAAAATATAAGCTTATATAAAAAGAAAAGTCCTGACTCACTGACTGACTCATCAACGCCAGCCCAAACCCTTGGACCTAGAAAGCTGAAATGTTGCACAGAGGTTCCCTTTACGATGTAGACAAGGAATAAGGCCGGATTTTTCGAAATTCCCACGGGATAGGGAATAAACAGGATTTATATTTTCGCTTTAAACTTGCCTTATCGATATATATAGGTATGCGGCGCCAACCCGCAGTAGATCTGAGTTATACGGAGAAAGTCACAACGGGCTGAGAACTCGTATATTTTCCGATCTCGATATAAATAAATAGTTTTTTTTTTTAATGCTATGTATGCAAGGGTTCCGGAGCGAAGCGACGATGCTCGGCTAGTAAACATTAAAAGAGACTGAATAATAATACAATAAGGGATATATCGTTAAGTAGCGAAAAACAGGATGAAAATGTCGTAGAGGAAATTTAGAAGAAATACAAACGGAAATACCAAATTGCAGAAAATTATTCCAATTTCAATGACCACAGCGACAGTAATGTGTTTATATTATATTTTACATGTAATTTATAAGAAGAAATCAACGAATTCTTCGTCTGGAATGAATTTATGATATATGTTAATAAGACCTAATAAGCTTAGGTGTCTTTAACGACATTCGACACCAAAAGGTGTCTTTTGGTATTAGATTGTATTGCGACAGCTGTCATATCAGCGTGTATTTAAAACAAAAATTTATCAAAACTTGTGATATGAATTTTGTGTCGCTAATTTAATATTGAAGATAGAAGACAATAAGCAGGCAAGACCGCATGTTTCTTTGATGACCAGGCACAAACTGTTACAGCTTGGCTGGGAAGTTCTGATTCATCCGCCGTATTCACCAGACATTGCACCTTCGGATTTCCATTTATTTCAGTCTTTACAAAATTTTTAACTATAAATTATTATCAATGGAAAATTAAAAATTGTCTTAATAGAAAAAAAGACAAAAAACGAAAAAAATTCCGTGGAAGGCACCTAGAATATTTTTTTGCTCAAAAAAATAAAAAGTTTTGGGAAGATGGAATTACGAAATGCCTGAAAGATGGCAGAAGGTAGTGGAACCGTTGAAGACATAGTTCACTAAAAGTATGAGTGAAAATGAAAAATGTGTCTTTCATTTTTACTGAAAAACCGAACGATTTTTTTGACCAATCCAATAGATTCACATTTTGGTCGTGTTTTACAATGAAGCATACAACTCCACCATGTTTATCTTCTGTGTACCAGGTAAATGCCAATTTATTTTTAACTCTAGGGAAAAAAAAAAACCTTCCACTTTTTTTCTTTGGTTCGAAAATAAGGAACCAAAATGTTGGGGGTTCTTCATAACTATCGACTTTTCCATTATTCCGTATATAACAACAGTCATTTGGATGACCTGTAAGCTCTGAGAGGATAACTTTGTAAACCCCAAAAGAAGTACAATTGTTATATCGAGTGACAGAATTTAGCAACGTATTTGTAATTTACGATTTTGATATTAACAAAACTTATAAAAATGAAATACAAATTTTCACAAAAATAAATCATATTGGAGTTTTAATAAGACGCTGAACTTGATCATTTAATTGAAATGTAAGAGAGGGTCTCTTGGTTCTTTCTCCTATAAACAGATCCTAGGGTTTAAATCCCGTATTAAATGGATACGGATTTTTTTCCTCAGAGGCTGGCGTCACGCTGATATGATACCTGCTCGAGCATTGCCTTTTATTTTTGAAGCCTTGGGCGAGACATAGGTCTTACTGCTGAATAAAAGCTTATTTTACTGCGTCTTTCCTAGGGTTTGGAAGCAGGCAGAGTGGTTTTAATTCCCAAAGAAGATGATCGGTATCGACCTATTTGTGTACTACCACTCATCGGAAAGGTTTTGGATAACTTTATTAATAATAGAATTTATTATTACATTGAAAATAATAATTTATCTAAAAACCTATGGCTTTCTCAAAAAATCACAGCACGATCATGGCTATTCAATCTTTAGTAAATTTTATTCTGACCCACCAGTCATCTAAATGACAGGTCATAGCTATTTCCATTGACTTAGCGAATGCTTTGTTTTAATAATGCATGGCACCCAATAATCTTGAGTACTTTAAGAAATTTCAACTGTGCAGATAATTTATATTATCTGATATCTTACCTACTCGTTTAGCCACTAAGGGTTATCCAACCCTGTGAAGTAACTTGGGTCCAACCCTGTGGATTCTTATATGGAGGATCTTTTTGTTAGGTTTACAATGATATTCATCCGTAGGGTGCAATCGATATCCAAGCCTTTGCTGATTATACTTACATTTTAATTAAAGCTTCTTCTATCAGAAGGATTGAGCAGCTATGGGAATCATTCTGGCCTATCTTGGAGGACAGGGTCCATGATAACAATATCAACATACATTAACAACTCAGCATCAATAGTAATAAGACAGCAGCACTCTTCTTTTCCCTTAATAATATCTGTAAAAAGTCCACTCTGAAACTTTATAATAATAGGATTACTTTTAAGAAAAATTTAAAATACTTGGGATTAATTTTTAATGGTAAGCTTACATGGCTTGATCATGTTCATGAAATTAAAAGAAGAGTCTCTGTCAATACCAGCAAACTTCTTTCTGCGGCCCCAAAAAATGGTGGTATAGATACGTAAACTTATTTTCAATGTTGTTATCAAATCTAAGATATTGTACGCCGCTGAAATTTGGGGTGAATCCACTAATAAATTTAAAATGAAGACGGCACTTGATTCAGAAGTTAGACTCTTCCTTATTGCTGTTGCAAGTATTTACAGGACAATCTCTTCCGAGGCTTAAGTGGCATTGTTGCCGTGTGGATACAGGCCTTCCAAATTTCTAGTCAGCATTGATTATGAGAAAAGGGATTTACCAAATTTTTTGGCTACATTCGGCTGATTTGGAAACGGGTGCTAATGACTGGAAGGAAATATTAGGAATTTTAACATTATGGTTTTTTACTGATGGATCTAAGATGGTTGGCCATGTTGGCATCTGTAAAGATGCCTCAGGTAATATCTTGGAAATTTTCAAGAAACGCTTACCTGATTATGCAAATGTTTATCAGGCAGAACTGGGTGCCATTTCTAGGATAGTTTCTTTGTATGCTGATCTCTGGCAAAATTATGATAGAAGCTTTGCAATTATTTCTGACTCGGAAGCAGCTTTATGCTCAATCGCTAGATGCTCTTATTCAAACAGAAAAGCCAGAGATTAAAGATCTATTAAAGAATTGTTATAAAATAAAATGGATATTAATTTATTTTGGACTAAAGCTCACAGAGGTGTTGAAAAGATAAGAGGCAAAACGGATCGCCACGTTGGATGACACTTACCAGATGTCCAGATGCTATTAGTATCTTATGAAATTTAAAAAAACAAATGACCTGGTGGCAAGAACAGTCCATTAAAAAACGCCAGCTAATTATTTTAAACAAAGTGAGAGTTGATTTACTCTCTTCTGATTTTATTCTATGTCAATTTCTAACTGGGCATGGGGAGTTTAATGCTTATTTATTTAGAATTTGGCAGGGGAGAAATTTTGCGATGCAGATATTATAATATGATTGAAGGCGAGAATCCTGAATATGTGCTTTGGCGCTGTCAGGATCCAAGTCGTTTTCAATTTAGGGAATCATTTAGGATTTTTTTTAATCAAGAAAGGGCTACCTTTTCCTTATCTAGATGAAAGTTACTGAACTACCATCTTAATTTTATTCGTTTTATACATAACATGAGGCTTTCTGTTAATGCTTTAATGTTTATTGACTCTGTTAATGCAATAGTGTTTACTGGTTCCCTTCCTGCATCTTCTTATCTCAATTTTTAAAATATAATTAAAGTTTTGCGATTTTATGAATTTGTTTAATGTATTATTGATTTCCCCATGTTTAATTAATTTTTTTTTTTTTTTTTTATAACTATTAACCTATTTTTATCTCAATTATTAGCTTTATTGTTTTATAAAAAGCAACTTTTGTCTTTATGGTTCATCTTTATATGTTTTACATCTCACACATGTATCACTATTGGGAAAAGGCCTACATTTTTACGTCTCGTTTCTGTTGTCCGGTAGGTGCCGCCGGATGCGAAGATCTTCCCGCTTTTTTTTTTAATCGGGACATAAATTTATTACAATTTTTATTTTTGATTTTCATAGATATTTTGTTATTGTATGCTTTATATGTATTTATTTTTTTATTTTTTCGGGCTGCTCACGTGATGGGTCAGTGGAGGCTGGGACCCGAACTGTACCTGTCTCTGTGGATAGGGGCTTTGGCAGTCCAAAGGACTGTTCGGGGTGGGCCCCTGCCAAACAGATCATACCTTATCGTATGATTAGCCTGGAATATTTCTTGCCCATAAATTAACTTGCAACAACAAGGGGTTATTAATATTTATTAACTTTATTATCTATTTGGTTTATTAGTGTAGTAAAAAGGAGTTACAAAATTTTAGGATTTTTTTCTTTCTTTCCCTTCTCTCTTTCGTTTTACAATGTTTGTCCTTGGTTGAATGTAAATGTAAATCCAAAAAAATGTGGTGTAATGTAGTAATAGCAAATTACAAATTTTCCTTTATGGGTAATTAGATTTTTGAAATACAATAATTAAATCTAATCTTTTATTGACATCTTAACATTTATTAAAGTTCCTTCTCCTCTTAAAACTACTTTTTAGAAGGATTTGATTTTATATTTTAAAGTATTAGAATGCTTAAAGCTTAAATCCACCAAAAAATACACAAATAATGATATTCCCTACTTTTGTATAATTGCCCTCCTAAAAGGGTATCACGAGTAAATGGTATAATTTTGGCGGCAGCAATGATTACAAGGACTGGACGAAGGGGGTTTTTACGGTTTCCCCAATGATAATCTCTGTAGGATATGAAAAATCCGCTTTTCCACGGCATTCAGATGGTCTGGCTTTTAATGGTGATGTTCATAATAGCTTTTATGGCTTATTACGCTTTAAGAGGAGACTTGAAAGCTTTTCAGTTGTTTGAAGTCTTCAGGGAAATGTGATTTGAAAGCAGATTGCAAGTGAATGGTTTTCAAAGAATTCTTCTTAGATTGTTGGTGACTTATATTAAAAAGTTTCAGAACTTTAATCTACAAACCTTTTCCAATATCTAGGAATTACTGTAAGGTCTGTAACAAGACGATAAGCTTAACTAACGTCATCGTAAAAGACATCATATTTAAAATTCAGTATTAGGGTAATTTAGATAAGAAATTTAATGATTCTATATGCAATGTTTCATCGCATTACAAATCATATATAAAACATTTCATCTTAATGTTATCCTTTTAGCAATGCAATCTAACAACTTCAAGTGAGAAATTCCACGAAAGCTAATCAAATGGAATTTCTAAAAAGCACTTCAAAAAAGACAATTAATCCAATACAATGAATTGCCTAATTTCACAGTAATTTAAAGTTGAAACGTCGTACTTTCGTAATTCAATCATTAAAAAAAGAACAGACGTTTCAATGATGGACTTTATTCAAGAAGCACACATTAGTTGGCTGAGAGGGTACACAAATGAAGGCTGGCTATTACAAACCGAAACCAAGGCTGTGCAATAAACAATAACGCTTTTCGAGTTTATTATCAGAGGGAATTGGTAACGGCCGTTTCGTCCTTATTGGACTCATCAGCCCGATCCTCCCTACCCGATAATACATCCAGAAAGGCGTGAACATAAGTGGAAATAAACCCCGCACTGGGTTTATTGTCGGGGAGGACGGATCAGGCTGATGAGTCTCAAGAAGAACGAAAAGGCCATTCCGATTTTCCCTCTGATAATAGAGTAGAAAGGCATTATTATTTCTTATGTGCAACCTTGGTTTATGTTTTGCACGTAACATTTCTTTATTCTTGCTATTCCACTTGAACATTTTTCTTGTCTATTTATCTGTTTCTTTGCGCATTACGATAAAACGATTGGACGGATTTCCACAGAATTTAGTATGTAATTTATATACAGTCCAACTAAAAACACATTTAACTTAGTCTCTATTCCTTCTATCCTTCGAAAATAATTTCGAAATCCTAGCTGAAATGATAGGGCTGATTTCTTTAAAAATTTGTATTAAGCATATTTTTGCTCAATATATAGATGCAGGATGATTTTTATCTCCGTCCCACCTCTCCGTCCTCAAAATGAATCCGGCTGAGAGATGACGGACAGCTAAGTGTATACCTAGTGTAAAGTACAAAAACTACTGAAAATCATTGTCTGTTTATTTAGGTTTCTAATAGTTCTTAATACTATGTGTTATTTTTTGATTGAGTAAGTTAGACGAGCGAAGTGATTCTCTCCATTCCCAATTAGATCACATTCTGTGAAACGTTTATTCGAAATCTGTAGTAGCTAGCAATGTGAAATTTTGCATGTCCACTTACAAATCCATGTAGAAGTGCACAATCATATTTTCAACACTAACAATTGTAAATTTTAAGAGACTTGTGTGTTTTTAAAACTTGGGAAAAGCTTTAAGAAACATCGTCACAAAAGCACCATTAGTTCTGAAACCGAAACAAAAATTTGTAATTTCGACTAATCCTACAGCGTTGTAGCATTAGTCACTTTAAAATGCCTCTTCACATACTAACTTATTCATTTAAGTACTTTGTATTCGATAAGTGCGCGAGTCTACTGAAAGGCTTTTTGCTAGTTAGAATCTACGTCTATTCCATAACGTAAAAGAAATAGAAGACAATTTAACGCAGGCCTATGTACATACAAGAATTACAAAAGAAAAAGACGGGTTGTATAGAAAACCAAGTTTCAGAGAATTATAAAAAACGTCAATTCTGGTTTACAAAAATAATAAAAAAAGATAATTAAAACACTGATGTAGCAGAATTAGCTCAACGTCGATTAGCTGAACTAAATGACATAGACTCAATTGTACAAATGGTCCAGATATTCAATCAAGTTTCTACGCAAATAACCAGTTTATGCGGAACAAAGTATAATTCGGCTGTAATTAAATTATTGCATGCAAAGTTATTACCACTGTATTTTGAAATATCAAGTATTAAAAAAAATAATTGAAATAATTTTTTAAAGAATTAAAATACCTTTTATAATGAAATATGTTTTGGCAAATTAAGACTATGTTTATCTGTGTGTAAGTATCTATGTGCTATTTCAGAATCTATTAATTCGATGGTCTCCAATCGTTCGCCTTAACCGCTAACGTTCCGTTGAACTGAATGGTCTCGTTCAAAAAGATTTAAAAAGACAGTTATATGGCGTTCTGTCGACGATTTATCAGTTTGTATATAAATTGACGTAATGTAACAGATTGATGTGGAAATATTAGGTTACAATGAGACAACGATATTCTTTTTGCTTTTTTATGAATTGTTCAAAATAGACGGAGGTTCAATCAATACGTCTTTTATTCTTTTCGAATCCATCCAAACAGTTGAATACAAACAGTTTGGGGAGTTGAGTTGAGACGTTTTCGACGGAAACGAAGTTTTCCTCCCATTTCTTAATTATTTACCGTAATTTAAGAAATATTGTGAATTCTTTGCCAAGAAAAAACCCTCCGCACTGGCTTTTGTGCTGAAGCAATCATCCAGCAACCCTCTGCCCGCAAATAGCGAAGAAGGAAAGAAATTACGAAGCATGTAAACAAGAATGAATGGAAACCGTTTAAATGAAAAATACAGAGGATGGAGAAATTAATCGCCTCCTCCCAAGAGATCGTTCTGGAAAAATTCCAGGAAATGACAAAAATCCTTCTTAACAAATGCGCTTTTGTTTTTTTTTTGTTTTCAAGAAATCAACTACAACGTAAACAAGCCTGATTTTCCGTTACGATTGAGATTTACATTTAAAAGAAATTCATTTTGGAAGGAATATTGAACACGTTGTAAGAAGCCCTAGATAAAAAGTTTAATAAATAAATGGAAATAACTTGAAACAATTTCCTTCAATTTTTGAAATGCAGTTCATGTTACACAAGAGCGGAAGGCATTGTATGAACAGACTGCAAGGTACAATAGAACGCAGAAATTCAAAGTAATTAATTTAGTTGAATGATCAAAGGTTGATGCTATTGTCAGTTGAGCCTCAATTTCTATTGTTTAGATGTAATTCATCAAGCGATGAAAGTCTGAATAAAATAATTGCAATATAGTAAAAGATATTCATGTTGAGAATTATTTTTTCTAAGCAGGCATCGAGCACGCAATGATTGGAATGGGGCAGGGGTCAATTTCCACGACTAGGAGGAGTGAGACAAAGACAATTGTACTTATATTTTAAGCGGGACTATAAATGAGCATCAAATCAAATTTTAAAGGAATCAGTTTTAACGTGGGATTTCGGGATCATTTTTGAGATGTTGAAGGGCTGCAGGCAAATGGACACTGAACGGACGTTTTCGTGGACACTGAATAAGCAATGTAAAACTTTTTTGAGAAAATTCGTTCACCCGTTTTAGAGTGATGCGCCTGTAGTCAAAGAAAGAAGATAATGGCTTAAGTAGAAGAGTATGACTTTGCTTGCTTCGCAGGATCAGTCAACAATTCCAATGTTAAATCTCCTTGGATTAGAGAATTTTTGTTCTTTCTTTAAAGTAAATTTAAGCAAAATTTAGCACTTGTCTTTTATGGTTGTTTATTTTGTTTGGGAGTCACTTTCGAGAGCGAGGTTGATTTTCATTTCTTTTTAGGCATTTCTGGGTTTGTCATCAAGGAGGGTGGATCGGGCTGATGAGTCTGTTAACAAACTCAAAGGCGTGATTTGTTTATTTGTTTCCAGTTTTCATTTCTTAAAATTTAATTGTCTTTAAAGAAAATGTATTTTGTTTTAATTAATTAAAAAATGAAATTGGAAATAGAATGTTACTTCACGGTGTAAGACCATTCTAAGAGAAACAAACAAGACCTTGTGAAACTTTCGTGTTCAAAGCAATTGCAGACACGTCAGGTTTAGAAAAATAGCGAAGTTCATTTAACAAGTCTACAAAATCAAGACAACGTGGAAAAAAAAAATATAAATAAAAATAAAGAACAACGAAGTGTAAGTAAGGAAGAAGAACCAACGACGAATGGGATGGCATCAAGTAGATTGCCAGAGTTTGTCAAGAGGCAACGCCATCTAGTGTTAATTCGGTCGGTCAGAGACGACAGGTGATGGGATTAAGTGGGAAGTGTTTCCTTTTGGTTGCACCTTTTCCTTGTCAGGAAAGAAGACTGTCACATGGGTCGCCGGACATTACGCTGTCACAGGAAGCGGAAAAATTGAAAAGACCAACGGATAAGTTGACTGCAAACAAGTTACTAGTCGAAAGGCAATCTAAGATGTTGCACTTTTTTTTTTTTTTTGGCAATTCACATTTATTTGGAAAAACACAGTAGCTTTGAAAAGTCTTCGTATCAATATATTTCACTTTCCTTAAATAGGCTACATTTTTTATCATCGTTCAAACATTAGCAAACTTTAAAAGTTGATATTTTACCTAAGTAATTATACACTCAGTTACCTATCGCTTAGTGAGATTGAAGCACTGGGGAGCTGGCAGAGGAGATAGAAATCAAAATAACCCTGTTGTAATTTTTTTAGTTGGATCACAAATCTAGCGTCGTACAAAAGAAAATTTAAAAGAAAGAAATTTAAAAGAAATCAGCTCTGACGTCCTAGAAGAGTGAGTTTTCGGGGGAGGGATATTTTTTGTTGTTGACAGATACGAAAATAAATGTGTTTTAAATTGGATCAAATATAAGCTGTGTACTAAATTTTGTGGAAATCTGTCCAGCTGTTTAAACGTAATACAGATGTAGTCAATCAAATAAATGGACAAACAGATTTGAAGAAAGAAAAGAAATTTAACGTGCTGAGAGAATTAGTGAATAAAGTAAATAAAGAAAAGGAAATTCAGCACTTGAATAGAAGAGGAAATTGCCTTTCTGATTCGATTACGGGAAGGAATTAGGAATGGCCGTTTCGTTCTTCTACAGACTCATCAGCCCAATCCCCGCCATCCATTAACAGAATCAGAAAGGCAAGATCTTGATAGTGAAAGCCACCGCCAACTTGACAGTGACCCCACCAAACAACAAAAGGCAAGAAATAAAGATTTGAAGAAAACGATCCACATGGAATATAAGACTGCATGATCAGTAAATAAAGGAAAGGAAAGGATTTACGATGCAAGTTGTTGCATAGTCAACTCAACTGCGCAAATCCGCAAGTGTTACAAATTGCGTATAGTCTTTATAATTTAAACTTTAATTTATTTTTAGGTTTATTTTTAAAGTTTTAGTTTTTTGTTTACTTGATGTAATTTCTTTTCTTTTTTGAATAAATTAAGTATTCTATCTTGTATGCGACGCTTCCAGAGCTTCCATCAATTATATGTTTACATTTATATTTATCAATCACGTAAATTAAAATCCAGTAATGAAATAACATTAAAAAAACTATTTTTAGATGTTGTGACTTCTTGCTGTATCTTTTCACTTTATCTTTGAGCTTTCGTAAACAAATTTAATCTAATGTAAATAAGTCTCTTTGAAGGTTTCCTAATATTTGCAAAAGAACCATTCGGCAAAACAACTTTGACAAAGAAGTGATATATTTCTATCCAAACATAAGGAAAGGTATTTTCATTAAAATTTAATCAGCAAATGTAATGCCAGCTGTAAACTTAATTTTCTTTAATTCAAATGATAAGAAAAAAAGTAAGAAAACTTGAAATGTTGGAATAATATTTATTACGAATAACTTTCTAACAATGTTTGTCTTTGATTTCAACATCCTTTCTAATGTAATTCTGTAAATAGCAAAAAAAGAAAATGGATGTGAATTCTACAAATAGAGAATTTATCCTGTATAAATAGTGTTTAAAGTTTCAATGATGTAAAAAGGTAGCGTGATATGAATCATCTTCCACATGTTCATTAAGTAGGGATGAATTTTTCTAATGTTACAACAGGACTTGCTTTGTCATTTTAGATTCAAAACAATGAGTTTTCTATTAAAACAAACTTTGGCTCGGTCATTTTGTATTTAGTGATTTTTTTTTTTTTTTTACTAATGCGTTATCGTCTTTTTTATTGCCATAAGAATTTTTTTTAGTGAGTTTTTAGAATCTATTTTTAAAAGAATGGGAAATTATTAATTATCTGTATCTATTAATTATTAAGTATCTGTTCACCAATCGGGTTCAGTCTCTTGATCTTGTGTAAAATTGTACACTAATAAGGAGGTGTTCAGAGTCCGATGGAGTGAAAAAATTCAATCAAACTTGATGTGAGTACTTTCTGGAACCTGGGATTTCGCATTTATGAAAAGTCAAAAAAAATAAATAAATTGTAAAACAGTTTTTGCCACTAGGGAAATCTGCATCATCTACTAACGATGTTGATGTACTAACGATGTCGATGTACGGAAGTCGAAAACTAATTCGTGTCATATTGATAAGACTGATGTGTCATGATATTTACCTTACCTGAACGTGCGTTGCTAATCAAGTTTTGTTATCAGCAACGCGATAACGCTAATGTTGCGCTTCGAGGATTATGATATTTAAAAAGTCCAAACACAATAACAAATCTTAGAAAAGTGTTTTTGCGGTTTGAAAATACCGGATCTTTAGTGATGAGGCGAGGACCAAGGAGCAAACAGATTATTGCTCAACAAGTTGAAAAATTTGCGACAGCCTTCGTGCCACATGGAATGCACAAGAGAATGCATTATGCTGAAGGGTCCAGCACTGCTCGGGCTATACCAAGGCAGCTAGATATGCCTTACTCAAATGTATGACAAACCGTGTGTCAAATGCTGAATTTTTTTCCCTACAAGATCTCCCATGATGCTTTGCTTCATGGTATGCAGAAACCGACTGCTCTTTGCCCTGACATTCTTAGCTCGAATGCAGGTGGATGGTTCCTGGCCTTGGAAATTCTTGTGGAATAATGAGACAATCTGAAGGACAGCATTGATTCTCACGATAAGCCTCAGTTGTGCTGACGCATTTTGACTCACCGAAAGTCAGTGTGGAGTGGTTTCACTACATCATTTATCATTGGTCCGTATTTTTTTCGAAGAAATCTGACCATCAGGACCAGTGACTTGTTTACTCTTCTGTTACATATCTCAGAGACGGTACAAGTCACCAGTCCTGCTCAACTTTGTTGAAGTTGCTTCCACTCGACCATATTCATTCAGGATAGAGCACCACCTCACACAAGATTGTTGGTACTGAGTGATACGACAACAATTCACAGAAAGCAGAGTGATTAGTCATGCATTTCCCACGGCATGGCCACCTATTTCGCTTGATCTCAACTCTCGAGACCTTTTGATTGTGGCCATCTGAAAAGCTTTAAATTATATCAAGGACATGTTCCTGAATTAGCAACTTTGAAAGATAGAGTAATGCAGCATGTGAGGCAAATCAATCTGCATCTTTTGCGTTCCGCTCTAGAAAACATCGTTCACAGAATACAGTTCCGAATATCTGAACGAAGGACAAATTGAATTACATATATAACTTCGTATAAGTTACAGTCGTGGTTCAATTTGTCCTTCGTTCAGATGTTCGGAACTGTATTCTATGAACAAGAAAATTTTTTTACAGTGTCTCTTCCTTCTATTACTCTACCAATAATTCCGACTTAAGCGATTCTAGCGCCAAAGTTCCCAAGATTTTGTACAACTTTTTAATTTTTAAATTTTAAATCGAAATCCCTTCTTCCTGAGAGTACTTATATCAATTTTAATTGCATTTCCTTTACTATATTTTTATTACAAGGTTCTGTTCTGAATACCTCTTCTTTAATATGGCCACCCTTGTATCAGACTGAAGCCAGATAGGTCTTACAACCAAAATCCATTTACACGTCTCTAATAACGACATCTAAAATACATGAACTGTATCAATTATTAAACTGACTGAATTACAGCTGACCAACAGCTGAAGTTGCTAGAGGCAAAATGCTCCGTGGATTTCTATTAGCCTTCATAATTGAAATCAATCAATCGGTAGTAATGAATACAGTTGATAATATTTATTTACTTTTTTTTTGATGTGTTTAATCACTTTCCTTTATTGATTGGCATCGTGGGATTCCAAAGCTCCGTCGACTTGACTTTTGTAAGCATTCGTACCAGAGAATAGATAATATTATTTTCATTGATTTTTTATTATTTTTATTCATTTGTATATTGTTAATGTCTGGGAATTTTCTATTTACTTTCACAGTGACGCCTCTCATAAACGGCATCCAAACCAATTACGAAACATCATGTTTTTGTTTTTTTCCCAACTCCCACCAATTAACCAAATCAATTTCCTCTCCTTTCCAGTAACAACAATTACAACAAGTTCACAAAGCCATCACTAAACACTAGCCCAACCCATTGACCGCACGACACTGAAAGCCATTTGTATATTGTACGTTTAAATTATTGCCATGCTGTAGCTTTGTTAATCGTAGAAGTTTGCAAAAAAGTTTTGTAATATATCGGAATTAATTGAAAGAATGGTATAACTACTACAAATGTCTCAACAATTCTTTTGTTTTGTTTTGTTTTTTTTCAAAAAGCATAAAATGAGCTAAAAGGACTTAAAGGGTTAGAAAGCCATTCATTTTTGACCCAAGAAAAGTTTTTCATCTTCCTTTCTTGTAGGCGGCTCTTTAGTACTGTTAAAGGGTTGGCGTGGGAGGTGATTTGTTCAGTTGACGGATCTGAGATTATTCGGGAGTTCCCGAGAGACAGAGAAACCGGAGAGTCTGACTCCAATTAAGAGACGTCAGGAGGGAAGGAAAAAAACAAGGTTGAAAGCTGCTTAACGTTACAGGAGCTGTAATGGGCAAGTGGATAAAAGAAATCAATGGGACGCGAATGAATGATCAGATTGAAGTGATGTCAGTGACAAATCGTCTTGTGCAAACCGTAATGGGTGTTCAACAAGTTCATGGCAGAGAAATCGAAGCAATACAAAGATGGAATAAACTAATTCGCGATCAATGGGAACGCTCCTTATTTCCTTTCTTCTAAATCATAACAGAAAAGAAACTGGACTGGGACTGGAGGATCCGGGTTCAATCCCCGGCGAAGGTTATGAGATTTTTTTTCCAGGTTATTTCACCTTCAGACGGGCCCTAGCTTTACCAGTCCTCGGTAAAATGATTCTTCCCGGAGCCTGAAGGCGGAAGAACTTTGGACTGACCACCCAAACACAACTTCTCCAGCAAGTCTGGTCAAACTGATGCTAGAGCTTATAGGGAATAAGGGACCTAGATGCAATTATACAACTTCAAACGCCAGCCTCGCCTTGTAGTGGTGCTCTCTAGTACTATAGAAGAGGCTCTGGCGATCGAGTATTATCGGAATATTAATTCTCGAGGATGGAAGGAAATATCTATCCTCAAATGTGTAAGCATAGGTTCACATGCCTTGAGTGGCGATCGGGGAACTATGGACCAATATTCTATTAAATCCCTTTGTCAACGAAACCGATGTAAACAGAAGCCAGACTGATCGCAAGAAGTGGATTACGAGAATTGGATGCTGGAATGTTAGAACGATGCTTCAGTGTAGAAAACTGAGATTGACAAATTAAAGAAGGAAGGAAAGAACTGGCAACGGAGTCAGATGGCGAAAGTTTACTGAAGCTCTAAGTTCTCACAGAAGCGTCAGGAATGATGATGATTATGTTGTAGCTTATATCTCTGGCTTATCCTCTAAATTGAAGAGGGATGAAAAAAGACAAGTAAAATAAATCATTTACCAATCAGTAACTTTCTGAAACCTAAGTAAAAAAGTGCTAAAGTAAAATGTTTTAGAGATAAAATGTGATGAAAATCTTTCGATGAAGGGCAAGGGATTTTTATTTTTACTTAACGATAGAGAAGAGAAGGTATGGAATGTATGTCATTAATGTTATGTATGTCAGCTTGTCTCAGCTTATCAGAGGTTTGAAGGTAAACCTCGATGTGGCTACAAATGTGGGACTTGCGTCTTTGGGATGTTTGAACGGTGAGGTTCGTTTTTCGTTCTTCAGAAGATTATTGTAGTGATGTTACGATATCTTATCATACAAGTAATAATCGTATAAAGCCAGTGTGTCAGTAGATCAGGTTACTCTTGCCTGATGACAATCAGCTTATAACGATTGAGTTTGCTTTGCTGAGTACACCGACGTGATGTTAATTTACGGCGATGCTCTCGCTAATAGCGGATCTGCTTTTTGGCTTTACAAAGAGTGTTTTCCAAATCGTCGAACTACGTAACATAGCACTTTCGGCAGAAATGATCAGAGGAAAAGACGGTCTTTAACAAGGAAACTGTGCGTTTCCGACACAGATTCTTTATATCAAAAAAATGATCCACTCTTGACAACCCTGTACATCTTAGAAGTTTGTAATATGTATTTTTTTTTAAACTAAATCCTGTAAAACAAAATGGACTGTCTCGCCATCAAAAAAAGAGAGAGAAAATCCCGAAATTTTGGATAGAACCACTGTTGTGAAGGAAACAGAAAATCAGTAAATAAAAATACTTCATTATAGGAATTCTACAGAGCGTGATTAGCAAATCAATTGAATAAATGTGAAACGTGCTATCTAAAAGATTTCAGGATTTTAACATTTAATGCATTTAACATAAATTTAGCAAAAAATGAGTTACGTCTCTGCTACATTATTAGCTCAAGAATTCTAGGTATTCTCATTAGCTGCAATTAGTCAGAGCTCAACTAATGTGTCACGTTTGGTGACAAGTGAATTTAATAATTAGATTTCTCCACGAAAAGAATCAAAAAATGCATGAATGAATTCTCTACAATGAATCTCAAGATCAATTTCAGAGCAAATTACGTTTCATTGAGGGCAAAAATATATATGCCCTAAATATATTTACATACATATGTATACAATTAAATTCTGTTGTAATTAGGATAGAATTTTGCTATAATTTGTGTTTGGATTCAATAAATTAAATTTCTGTGCTGTCTCATTTCTTCTTATTTATTTACTTAATTTTTAGTGTTAATTTGTTTTATTTATTTATTTATTTAGTGCTTTATTTATTTTCTTTATTTTTTTATTTTAAATGCAACTATTCTAAGTCTTAGATACCTCAGAAAAACTTAATTGAATGATTTGGATGGAATGCAACCGAATTCTGAGTACTTTCAGGGTCGGCGTTAGGGGGTGGCGAACGGGGCGACCGCCCAAGGCCCCGCGCCTGGTTAGAAGAAAGAGGATGAAAATAAATGCATTCTTAATATTTCAAATGGTTTTTGTTTTTTTTGGTTGAACAGATGGATGTACGGGTTTGTTTTTTTTTTCCCGCAAAATTCATCTAGCTCGAGGCCCCGCATCCTCCTAGCGCCGGCTCTGCTTTCAAAACAAAAATCTGGAACCCTCATCAAGATCCAACTCCGCTTTACCAGCCCACACAAACTCTCAAACTCTATATGATACCAACGAAATGGCATAATAAATTGTATTGGATTGATTGTGCAAAGCAAACCTCTTCTGTACCCAAGATCGTTGAAATCATAGAATGTCCGCGACACAATCTTCTTGAGTATGACATAACCAATTTCAATGATATTTAGCAAGCATTTAGAGGCTACAAAGCATTAGTCAGCTTGATGAGATCTGCTCTGAACAATTCGCATTTTTACGGAATCTGAACGTGATCTTGTACCTATCTCCTCTGAAATTCCTCGGCCGAAATTACGAGCTACAGTTTGAGTAATTCGTCAGGGTACACCAGGTCGTCAACATGAAACCTGCACACGGAAACTATCAGTTGTAAATAATATCGAAAAACATTGCTCAAGTATTAATTCGCAAATCAAAGTATCAAAAAAAAAAAAAAAAAAAAAAGGTAATCATGGGCTATTTTCAATATAGTGTGTACACGTAAAGGCATCCCTCGTCTACATTATTATTTAAAAAAAAATCATTAAATTTCTATTTTAAGGCAGAATAGAAATCAAAGTTACTGAATAAGTTACAGCAAAAAAAAATAATAACTCTATAAAATTTTAAACAGAATTATTGTCTCTTTTGAAGAATACGAAAGATTTACATTTTATGAAGATTAAAATATTCCAAGCAATTCCGAGATTGTTCAAAGAGATATGCAGAAAGTCCAGAATCTTCTCGTAAATTCACTAAAAATATTATTTAATTAATATTTTTTGAAAAAAAAAAAAAAGTATTTCTTAAAAGTATTTCAAAAGTTGGAAGTTATTGTGTAGTGAATGAATCATTAAATTTCAATCTTTAAATCTAAAGCTATATTAAGGTTCTCGTTCTTTCCATAAAACATTAGACTCCAATGAAATGTCTGTTGAGTCATAAAATATTTGCTATTCTCTTTCTTGTATTTATTATTTTTTTGATATTGTTTGCTTTGTCAGTGAAGATACACCTGCCTCAAGATCTGACTACAGTATAATTCAAAATAATGCTACGTTAATTTCCTCTGTAACTTTAATTTTTTTTTTCTTCTGTTCTTTAACTGCATTACATATTTTTGCCCTCAGTTGGTGGAAAGCAAATTGGGAATGTTACTGAATAAGTTACAGCAAAAAAAAAAAAAAATAACTTTATAAAATTTATAAACATAATTATTGTCTCTTTTGAAGAGATACGAAAGATTTACATTTTATGAAGATTAAAATATTCCAAGCAATTCCGAGGTTGTTCAAAGAGATATGCAGAAAGTCCAGAATCTTCTCGTAAATTCACTAAAAATATTATTCAATTAATATTTTTTGAAAACAATAGTATGTAATAAAAAGTTTAATCTTTTTCTCTTTATTTTTTTGTTCCTTACAAGGTTTAATAAATAATATATTTAATTAATATATATATATATTCCAAAAACTTCATATTAAATAAATAATACATCTTGAAGAAACTCCTGAAACATCCATTTAATCGTAATATTTCGTCTTTCCTTTCTTCCGATGAAATGGGATAGGAAAACTACATTCCTCATCCACAGAATTCGTATAACATTAAAATTCCATTTAAATAATAAATATTTACAAGACTTTTTGAATAATAAGTAACAATGTAGATTGTGTATGTACATTAACAGTAGTACATTTAAATAATAAATATTTATTAAATAATAAATAACAACGGACAATAAATATGCCTTCGCACATTGAGCCAACATCAACGGGAATTCTGAACAGCTGTACTATGGGATAGATTGGAATAAACCCTACACAAATATCTTAGATATGCTGATGATATTTTGATTTTTTGGAGAGGAACAAATAGACAATTTAAAAATTCTTTCTCGCAAAGATTCTCGGGAGCTGCGAGTTGAAGCTCCCTGAAATTTAGATTTTATTTTCTTCGCCTAAGGAAGTGATTTCCTGAAAACTGAATGTGAGAAAAAGAATTCCTCGGGAAAGTTGTTTTAATCAAGATACTTTGGAAGGCAATACCAAGATTGTTGTGAATGTAATTCAAAGAAGTTTGACCTTTAAACATCTGGATTTCGTTTTTCCACCTTAATTATTGCTGGAGGATCCACGGAGAATTTTTCAGAGAAGAAAGGATTGTAGAATTACAAACGAACAATGTTTTTTATTAATATTTGTTTTTGTTTTCTGGAATAAAGCTAATAAACACAGTTAATAATAAGGTTAATTTATTAAGCTTTTATTTCTCTATCTTTGGAAACAGATGGAAGCTCATAAAACACGTTTTATGTGGAAAGAAAAACGAACATCATTTAGTAAACCGATTAGAATTTTGCTTGAGAACAAATCAGTGTAGATCCATGATCTTGAAGAATCACGATGCGTATTCGTTTGTATTCGAATTCAATTCGAAATGTCTTGATTCGCTTTCTGACAAACCAGACAAAATGAAGAATAAAAGAATGAACGATGATGAAAGAAGCGGAATATCACTAGAATGCGTGTGTGATCAACAGGAATATGTATAATTTATTGTTCTTATTTTCAAGACTGTTACTTTAAACAAGGTCTAAATGTAAAAATCAAACTAAAAAATATCTAAATGTTACGACCCTACATCACTATTCTCAAATGACCCTCAGCACAGGAGACGGAGACTTCAGCGGTCAACAGTCTAACTGAGACAAGTCTCTTAATCTCCGGAATAGAAATGCGGTACACATTTGATGCCCCGGTATCTTGGAACCAGTATTAATTAGGTTTCTCGGAATTATATAGTTGTTTTGTCTCCATGTGATTCGCATGGGTTCAGGAAATCCCAATTCAAAGTCATTCACAACTCGGTTTTATGTTCCTCGTTCTGTAGAAAAACTAGATTTTTTTAGCACTGTTTCAACATAGCATTCATCTCGTCCACTTCGCTATAGTGAAAGTAGAATAGAGTGAAACATTGATTTTAATCGAAATTGAGAGAGAGAGACAACATAAAAGATTTAACAAATAAACGAAATCGGCTTAAATGGGTAAAAAAATAAAATGAAGTTCAAAAATTTTTGAAAAAAAAATTAAATCACAGCCTCGAAGAAATTAAAAACACTCCAGACAGTCTTGCGATAAAATTCAGATTTGTCAATTTGTTTTTTCGATATTAAAAGATGTAAATTTAAATTTACTGAATGTAAATATGTCGTAAATAAAAACAGCATTTTTCAGATCTTCAAATCTTTGCTGGAAAAATTGATTTTCTAAAACATATATTTGTTACTTTCATTTCGTCCGAAGTCGTTTTTGCTTTAATTTGTATTGTAAAATTGATGTAAAAAACTTACACTTACTAGTGTCATTTTTGAGCTTCATAAAAATCTTTCTTGAGAGGCTTGTTTAGGAACAAGAATGATGTCAGCCCAACCCGCGTAATAAAAGACGAGGTAAAGCAAAATAAATAGTTATTCTTCCATGAAGCTACGATCCGATCAGAAATAATCAAGGCAAATCATCAATCAATGCAGGGGAGATCGAACCCTTAACCTCCAGTGGACAGCATTAGTACTAGTGCAACCAAGCCTACAACATACGTTGTTAAGAAAAATGTGTGAAAGGTCTTTAAAGGCCAGAGGTCGTTCCTCTATTCCGACAGTAAACGGGAAAAAGCTGAAGTAAATGAATATAGTACTTACGAACAAAAATGAGACTTTCTCTGTAAAAAAGGAAAAAAAAAAAAAAGCTCCATCTACCTGACATTCCCTCCCTAAGTCAACTCGTCTCAACTTTTTTTTTCCTCTTCCCATCTTTCTTTTTAACTCGGTCTTCTTCTGGAAGATTCCTTTTGCTGATCACCCAACGCTGATGCGATTTGGTTGGGCGTGGGTGGGTAAATGGTGCGATTGTCTGGTCAGTATCCGTGCTTCGTCTCCAGGGACTAAGAGACTGAAAACGGAATAGAATTGCTTGATTGAGGCCACAGACATCAAAGTTTCACTACTCCATTCAACTTCTTCGTTGATCGAAAGAAAAGAGCAAAAAAAAAAAAAAAAAGATGAAAAAAAACTTTACTAGAGCTTTTTCTCCTTTTGTATTCTTCTCCCACTGTTTTATATGTTTTTTTTTCCTCAATCATTTCTATTTTTCTTTTTATCTTTGAACTCCTATTACACAGAATATTCGGCATTTCATATACTAAGTAGATTTTCCAAGGACATCATTACTAAGCTTTCTATCATGCCTCAACAAGCAAATAATAATAATAAGAAAACAAATCTTAATAAAAATCTTAAATAGAAATTCGAGTGATTATATAATAATAATAATAATAATAATAACCGATCTAGCCCAAGAGCTCCGTAAGCAGTGGAGGCAGGACCAAGTACATGTTATACCTATCGTCCTGTCTGCCACTGGTCTGGTACCTCACACATTGCACCACAGCTTCAGCACACTAGGACTTCACAAAAACATTTTTGCAGAACTCAAGAAGGCTGTGGTACTCAACACAACACGCATAGTTAGGAAATTGATGGACATAACCACACATCCCTAAGCATTCTTGCACACGTCTTCACAGTTGGCAATATGTGCTTTGGTCCTTGACCCGCCATGTTGTCTTTGCTGGGGAAACCAAAGGTTTGAAACTTTTACAAAATAATAATAATAATAATAATAGTAATAACAGATCAGAAACTGAAATAATATGATAAAAGGAAAGATAATTCAATTTTGCTGCTCAATTGTAATGTAAACTTAAAAATGAATTATAAAACATCATTTAATTATCTCCTGAATGAAATACAGTAGATTGTAAACCTTACTCAAGTAATGAGATAACATTCGATGCTCGGTGTTTATTTGGGATTTTTTTTCCCCAGATTATTTCTCCTCTAGACAGGCCCTAGAATTTACTCATCCCTCTGTCAAACGATGACCTGGTTCTTTCCCAGGGAGTCACAAATAGAAGGATATTGGATTGTCATCCGACCTTCTGCTAATTGGTACTTCTTCGTTGTAGACCCACCTTCCTATCATCCCAAGAACAAATGGAGGCTAATGTAATGACGCATGGACTAATCTTAAAGCAAGGCCTTTGAGTTTCGCAAAGCAAAGATTTCAATCAATCTTTTGCAATTTAATTTGTATAGAATATAAGAATAAAATAACTTATATTACTAAACATATAAAGCTGGACAGTGATGTAAAATTTGAAAATGCCAATACAAAGAACTTAATGCGTTGCTTTAAGTTTTGCCTGTTCGATTTTAATGCCTAATTTTGAAGTTTATATTTTTATTGCTTCTTATTAAGATATTTACTTATTTTACTTTATACTTTAACTCAATTTTACAGATTTTGCTCTTTTTAATTTAAATTTTTAATTTTAATTTTTTAATATTAAATATTTAATAAGTAATAGAGTAAACGACTCATCTTTATTGCTTATTTCTTATATTAGTAATTTTAAAATTTTAGATACTTTAGTCATGTTTTTAATTTTTAATTTTTAAAAGGAGCAAAGACTTTTAATATTGCGTTTTTGTTTTCAAATTGTTTCTAAAATTTGCCGCTGATTCGCGGCATGTTTGTAATTTTCGACGTCCGGCGACGACCGCTGCTGTGTATCGGAGAAGGAACTGCCGGCCGTGAGTGATACGATGCTCCCGGGCCACCTAAAAGACCCCGAGCGACAAGGGAAGTATAAAGAAAAAAAAAGAAAGCTTCCTTCCAAACAGTGACAGTGAATGTCAACGTCTACGCGTCTCCGGTCGGAAATAGAGCTCTAGAATGGCGGATTGCTATCGGGCAAAACTGCTTTGCCCACCAAGCTGAACGGAGAACGCCAGGAATTCGGGTATCTGCCATTCATTTCCGGTCGGCCTCTGGGGCCTACGACGACACATCAAAACAGAAATGTAATTTCTGCTTGACAGTCGTAGCCTTGGCATTTTTTCATTTGATCCAACGCTTTATTTTATTTTTTTCCCCCCTTTATTAATGCTTTACCAGAAACGTGTCAATATCTTTATTCCCCATCCCGAACAAAAGAAAATAGAAAATAATAAATAAAACAATACATTTAAGTAGTCTAAAGCGATAGAATTCAACCTGCAGTAAGAAAAACATTGAAATGGACGTATAAATATAAAAATATAAAATATATATCTATAAAAAGTCTGTCAAGGCACTTAATTTTTTTTTTTAACTATTTTAAGAAAAATGTCTTTGAATTGGTCTCCTGAAAACTTTTTTTTTTTAAAGATTACCTGATGAGGCAAGAGAAATTTTCTTTTTGTTTTTTCTTTTTCCATCTTATATTCTCTTCTTTTTTACTTTGAAGCACTAGTTCGATTGCTTACTCTTGAGATACGTCTACATTCTATCTTACTCTCAATTCTGTAAAATTAAAAGTTATTAATTTATTTAGTAATTATTTAATTTATTTTAGATGCTTGTCGTATGTCCTACAATTGTATTTATTTTTAGGTAATCTGAATACTTTTGAATTATGCACCAATAATCCTGAGGTACATAGTTATATTATATTGAAAGAATACAAACAAAAAAAGGTTCAATACACTGGTATAAAGTTTTAAGTTAGAAAATTTATTGTTAAGTTCTACTAGACTAACAATCAACTTACGTTTTTAAAGAATTTCTTTTTATGTATTTTTTTTTTTTTTTTTTTTATTTCTCAAAGACTTCGAAATAAGTTACATCGAATGAAACAGTGCGAAATATCACGAAAAAGCAATTCTTCACTGAGAAAAGAGCAAACAGAGGGAACCTAGCTCTGAAGCCAAATCGCTCGCTAACAAGCGGCAAAGACTATGCGAATACGCTCGGCTGTACAACTTAAAATGCAACTTATTGGCAAGAAGATAAGAAGTTACAGGGTACGGTAATGAAATCGAAATAGGCCTAAACGCGATTTTCATCTGCAAGAAATAACATTTAAACTTGAAAGAAGAAAAGAAAACTATAATAACGAAAAAAATAAAAATAATCTAAGTGCATGACAAACAATCTCACTGCATGATTAACAAAAAAGAAATCTTAGCTTCAAATAAAAAAAAAAATGATAATAGAGAAAAGGCGAAAAACGAAATAAAATACGAAGTTCACACAATATTAAACGTAATTTCCTTAAAATGATATTCTTAGAATTTCTTTCTTTTTATTTAAGTAAGTCGTGAAAATGACAATATCGAAATAGTCCAATCATCAACTGAATTCAAGCAGCACAAATTTGGCATTTTCTAAAAAAATAAAATAAAATAAATAAAACCTTATTATTTAATTGCCAAAATCACATTGATTTCAGTTGTTTAAAACTATCTGGAATTGTATAAATATTTAACAATTTAAGACAATGAAATTTTTTTAAGGTAATGAAATGTTAACAAAAAGAGAATAAAATCCTTGTTTAGATTGCATTTTTTTTTAATAATTTCTCGCGTCTTCTTGTGCTATTTACTCCATAAGGAACTATTTTGAAAAAGTTTTCAAATATAAAAGTTAGGTAGCCTGTAATCCTTGATTGTGCGTACCGACTTTCAAAAAGATTCATCCAGTGGCTCCCAAGTTGTTAAAGGAAGACACACATACAGACTGACTGATTTCACTTTTCTATCGGAAAGTGCCCTAAAAAAAAAATTAAAAATGAATTTAGTGCAGAATATCAAAATCCTGGACAGCTATTCACGTAAGAGATAGTTTATTTTAACTGATTTTTACAACATACGCAATGGTCTTCCGTTTGGGCTCTGCTGAACTATAATGTTTTTATTCTACAAAATTACAAGACATAAATGGTCTTCAGTCACAATTAAAGTGGCGCCTACAACGAGGCTAAAGTGACTGAACTTGGGTTCGAATCAGTGACATGGATGTTTCTGTCTTTCCTTTGTTTGTCTGTATCTTCTCGTTCTACCATCTGTAATGTGTTACTTAAGTTCTAGAGTTTGTACAAAGACCGCGGCACTTGTCGGATATTTCAACGGCGCTATACAGAATAAAGACAAAAATGTCTTTTTTTGTCTTATAGAAGATTTAAGACAAAAAGGTGGCTGGTTCTTTACAGCAGGAGAATTCAGGAAATTCTGTATGAAAATTATTTCTGAATCAAAAAGCTCATTGGGCTATTAAATCGTTCTGGAACATAATAGTTGCGTAGTTTGCTTTCTCTTCAATTATTTTAAAGCCCAAAGCGGGACGGTAGCGTTATCAGTTTTATTAAATGGCTGTTAACGTTGAAGCTTTGGTGCTAATGGATCGAGATTACACACATATCCGATCAACCGACAAATTCTTCGACAGCCGACCGAAAAATCGGAAGTGTTGGAAATCCATCCGCAAATCGACTGCGGAAGTGGAACCGTCCGACGGGGGAACAACAGATAATAGAATTGACTGTCGGACAGAGTGAAATGGACCGCGGGGGTTCAGGTATTTGACACTAAATCAATAAGGCCTGGTCGGCATTATTATGATTGGAGGTTATAAGAGCTTTCATTATTACGATTATTATGCTTATTAATCACGGGGTTCAGGTCTGGTTGACTCCTGGTTAATGAAACCATTTGTCAATAAGGCTGACAGTCGGAATTCATTGGAGCAGAGCGATGACATTTTCGCGCGGAAAATCACGAGCAGTCGAACAATCCTCCGCTGATGAGTGTTAGCAAAACTATAGACTGTGGTTGAATCGCCATAAATGCTTCACGTTTATTGGTTCATAATTTCTGATTCACTGCTCCAAGGAACTGTAACGCAATGTAAATGTATATTGTAATGAAAGGAGAGATTGTCCTACAAAACGGCTTCGTTATTGATGACCAAGGCTTGAATGCTTCCCAATGCGGGACAGAAGTTCTTTTATTTTTTACCCCAATTAGTTTAATGGAAATGACTCCATTTTTCACTCAAATATCCAATTGGACAACCTTCTACACCTATTTACTAGAACATTAGTAAACTGGTCGATCTCATTTCGAATAGTACTATAAATATGTTGCCACAATGCACTCAGAGACATTTTAGAACCAACTTTACGGTATGAGATTTATCATCCCATTAATTTAGATATCCCATTAACATTTTAAATGAACTAGGAAAGATATCTTTTCCCTACATACCTGCAATTATATAAGGTCGAGATATCGGTTACAAAATTGTAATTATCTTAATTTTATTTTATTAAGTTAAAATACTATTGCCTATGAATTAAAAACTGAAATACTTGAGGAGGGATTTCATTTATTGTATTTCACTGAAGATGTGTACCTCATCTAGGCAAATCAAATCGCATAACATTACAGACCGGAAACCGGCCGTCATTCGGTTAAAAGCGCCGCGTGGCTCGGTTTTCATGTCAGTGCTTCGTCAGCAGTGGGTAAAGATGCCTCGTCGTGTAAAACAGCCGTACAGTCATATCAGTGAGTTCGACAGATGTGATTAATGTAATGTAATGAGCGTGGTGGCTTGATAGACGAGCACCGCGACCTGAAAGATCTATTGTGCTATCCCACGGAAAGAAGGACAGACGGAGAGAAAGATTGAGAAAGGATAATGTGAGAAATGCAGGGAAAACGGGAGAACCCCGGGAAAACCTGCCCAGCGCGGATCACCACCATCAACGAAACCCACATGAGAACCGAACCCGGGACTCAGAGGTGAGAGGCCAGTGTCTTAGTGACATCGCCAACCGCGCGGCCTTCGACAGATGTGGCAAGATCGGCAAGAGTGACTGCAATGCTTCCCACCAGGAGATTGCAGGTCTTGTGGAGCGCAATAGAACGTGTGTTCAGGGAATGGTATGAAGAAGGAGTAGGGCACGAAGAGAAGGTACTGGATGTCGTTCACAAATAATGCACAACCGACATCTCATGAGGATGTCTTTGTGTGATCATTCTGCACCATCAACGACGTTGGCGCAGCAGAGGCGAACTGCGATGCATTCTCCCATGTCAGCTGTAACATCGCTGGTTTTTATAGTTCGGACTGCAGGCTCGTCGGCTCCTCGTCAGGCTACCTTTGACACTGCCAGGCTGCAAAGATGCATCGAACGAAGGAAGTGGCTTGAAAAATGCCACAATATCGTTTTTCGGACAAATCGGGCTTTTGCTAAGGCCAAAATGATGGCCACATCTTTGTCTGCAGACGACAGGGGGAGGCGTCGGGAAGAGTATTCGAATCAGGCTTATCTTACCAATACGAGATATTATGGCATGGGAGTGATGTCAGATATGAAAACAGATCACCTCTCGTGAAGTCCGAACTGTTACGTCATTGATATTCTACAGCTGTAGAACATATTTCAGCAGGACAATGCTACATCGCATGTTGCAGTGACAACACACGACTTCTTCAGAGATAAAAACGTTCCACTTTGCCGTGAACGGCTAGGTCGTCGGATTTGTCCACCCATTGAAAATCTCTGGGACTTGCTCAAGCAATAGGTGCAGTGGCACGACCGTCTTGATCAACTCTTGATAAACTTTGGACGTGGATCAATAAAGCCTGGATGGCAATTCCACAGGACACCATTCAAACAGGACGAAACGGTCCGTCACAATCTCTTCACGGTGACAGCTCAGGGTGCGAATCCTTTTCTTGTTGCGTAATTTGTGCGTTTTAATTGTTTTTCTCGATTAGTTCACTCCGCACGTTAAAAAACGTTTATTAATTTTGTTCATATCTTGGTTGGATAATGCATGCTAAGTTAGGGCATACCTGTACTGTGTAACTAATATTCAAAAAGATCTTGTCACACATTTAAATTAATCAAAATTTACTTCTTTAAAACTACGATTATAAAACTGATGCTTCATATATTTACTCCCATTGTAGTTTTTTGTCTTTAACTTAAGTCTGTTCTATTTTTGACTTTAGTCTGTTCTGTCTTTACTTAAGTCTATTCTGTATTTGACTTAAGTCAACTATATTTGTTTTGCCAATGCTGTACAACCATAAAAAGACTTTTTTTCTGTTAAATATATTTTTTTAAAATTCTAATTAAAGAAATATATTAACAATGCTGAGAATCCAGCATTGTTACGACGTTTTATAAATTTATATTAACCATATAAAATAAAATTCAAAGTTATAATAGGAAAACAATAGGAAATCGAAATTCCAAGTTGTAAAAAAATACCCCGAATTTCTTAAATTATCAAAATTTCATAATCAAGACAATTGAATCAAAACTGGCCAAGGAAAAATTGATTGAAATACGAGAATGCTATGAGTTATTTACGAGCCTCCGTCGAGAGACCGAGCGATTCAATCATGTAACATTTAGTTTAGCTTCAAATAAATTGCTTTTGAACCTCAATTGATTTGTTTTCTTAAATATTTTACATTCTTTGCTACTGACGACAGGAAAAGTCGAGTGGAACAAAATAACGGCACGAGAAACAAAAGACTTTAAATGATTAAATCACTTGAATTTCTCAATAGTAGAAGGTCAAAGTTAAATAAAGAATTCTTGGAGAAAAATAATAATAAAAAAAAGCTTTCCGCTAAAAATACGGCCTTTTGGTGCCACCTGACGGCAACAATAATACACAAACAAGGAATAAACATTACCTTAATAAAATACATATTTAAAAAAAAGCGCTATCTGATTAAAATATTTGAAAATAATACTGATAATAGAATGCACGTTAATAGAAAATCTTTAAATCTTGACACTGACGATACGTGATTATTCTTACAAATTAAAAATTCTTTTTTGAGCAATGGATCTTAGACTTGGGGGGGGGGGGTACTCCTTGGAACTGAGAGATTTTTTTGTAGAAATGATATTTTTCTTTTTTTTTTTTTTGTTCTACTAAAATTTAAATAAGAAAGGGAGAAACTTCTTGATTAAAAAAATCAAATTTTTATACTTTTTTTATATTCCATGTTTTTTTTAAAACTGGATAGTAAAGAAGGAAGGTAGTCTTCACTTCAGTAGAAATCGGATGGTCAGTCATGCATTGAAGTATGTTTGGATAAATGAAGATCTCCAATTTCTATGAATGTTCAAATTAAAAAAAAAGTAAATAAAATACAATAAATTCTTGAATGAATTTAAAGCCTATTTTCCTTAAAATTTAAACTTAATTTTTTTTTATTGGTTTCATGAAACCATAAAAAAGAAAATGCTACGTTTAATTTTAAGTTTAATATCTGCTTATTATAAACTTTAGGAAAAATGTGTGCTTTATGTTCATTGTTGACCAAATTATCTTCTACTGTTTTCCGATGGAATAGAAGGTATTATTTTTTTTTTATTGAGAAAACTAGCTGGTTGATTGATTGATTGATTGTGGTGTATGTGGGTGGGCAGGGAAGCCAAGCACCGCCATCTGTAGGTCTGTTGTGCTGTCCCACGGAAATGATGACAGACGGAGCGAAAAAGTGAGAAAGTAGGTGGGAGAAGTGCAGGGAAATGGGAGAACCCCGAGAAAACCTGTCCAGCGCGGATCGTCCACAATCACGAAACCCACATGAGAACCGAAGAGATGAGAGACCAATGTTTGTTACTAGTTGATTACTGAATAATCAAATAATAAAAATTTTAATTACCAAACTCAGTCCACATTTAAAATTCCAAACAAATACAAACTTCATCAACATGCCTTCAATATTTCGTCCTATTTTTCAAGGACTTTCTCAAGATCCATATGTTTCGTTATTTAAGTTTTAAACATATGGATCTTGAGAAAGTCCTTGAAAAATAGGACGAAATATTGAAGGCATGTTGATGAAGTTTGTATTTGTTTGGAATTTTAAATGATAATGAAGATAAAGATATGGTTCAGTCCACATTTGTTTGGAATTCCTTATTCTCGAATTCATTTAATCAGCTGACTTTAAGCAGTTAAGATTTAGACGGGGGCTTAAGTATTCAATGTAGGGTTGCAAATTTATTTAGAATTGAATCAACAATAGAACCTGCCTAGAAAAAGCCAAAAACAAAAACAACATTCCTTTAAATATCCATCTGTGTTTTTTAATCCGCCTGAGCCACTAGAAACAAAAAAAATAAAAAAAAAAAAAAAAAAATATAATAATAATACATTTTTAACTTTTTTTCTTAATTAAAAATTATTTACGTGTGTAACTTAAGTGTCTTAAATAAAAAAGCCAGCACACAAATAAAGAATAACTCGAAAGTAACCAGCAAGTCTGGTTGAAACACGTAGTCTTTTAATGTCTTAAATGTTTTTATTCTAAATCTGCGTGTTTTTACTAAAAAAAAGTGCAAAGATATTTAAAATTTACCTAAAATTCTTTCCGTAAATTTCAATTTTATTTTTTATTGGTTGAAATGAAAATTAAAAATGCAAAAGCCTAATCGAATTCAGACATTATCACAAATTATTCTACTTCTTTCTTTTTGTCTTTTTCTTAAAAATGCTCATAAATGTAAGATCTTAATTAAAAATTCACTTCCCCACAGAACTGCGTAAAAAAAATACAAACTCAGATTTATGTTATCTTAATTTGGGAGACCTTCAAAATCAAGTTATTTTTCTTTTTTTGTCTTCAATTAATTTACTTTTTTTCTAGTTTGTAAATCAGGTCAAATACAGGAAATCAAATAATTCATTAGAGCTGGTGGAGAAACGTCTCGAAGCTTCTTCTTTTCCCTGCCAATGAATCGACGCAGACAGAAGAAAAGGCTCCTCTGCCTCATTAGACACCTCGCGTTTTTTCCGAAGCAGAAGCGTCTAGAAATTTTTGCATCAGGAGAAAAGTACTTGAGATTTTTTTTTTCTTTTTGTGTCGTTTCTATTCGTGCTCAGACATTAAAACAGGAAAAAAAAATCAGAAAAAGGAAGAAAAGTTGTTCAAAATAAATGTGACAGTTTCCCTTCTATCATTAAGGTTACGTAAAGAAATTGAAAGTCTTGGTGTTTATTTTTAATTACTGTAATTGAAGATAATCACCAATTTAATTTTTATAAAAATAAATACAATAAAAAAAGAGAAGTACTGTAGATGTAATAACACACTTTCTGAAATACACTTGTATTAGAAATGAAATTAGAAACAAAAATGTTTTCCTTGTTAGGAACAAAATTGGATCTTAGCAAGGAAAGATTATGTACATCTTTTTATTTATTTATTCTATATATATCACATATTCACGTAATTTAGGATTTTATTATTAAAAAAAAATCTTAAAGTTCATGAAAATAATAATAATAATAATAATAAAGAATATACATATTTAAAAAGTAAAAAATTTAATGTATTATTAAAACATTATAAATACTGACAGCATTTTAAATACTGTCATTTGTTTTGACAGTTGAATTTCCACCCATTAAATGAATAAATTAACAATTTTTTATCGTTAGGACTTAATCTTTTGTGATCAAAAAAAATAAAAAAAATAAAAGACTAGATGAGGAAAGACTAGTCGAAAATGTCATTATTTAAAACTTTTAATTCTATTTTAACTTCTTAAACTTCCTTTTTGAATAGGGTGTTTCGTTTAATACATCGGAAGCGCAGTGGTGCCTCAAGGAATAAATTATACAAAGAAAAAACTCACCAATGAAAAAACGAGTGAGAAAATCCATGTGCCACAAAGAGCGGCCTCAATGAATTTTTTTTAAAGTATAAGACTTCAAACTGCGCATTTGAAAATGTTAAAAGTAACAATGGGCCGCTCTTTGTGGCACATGGATTTTCTCACTCGTTTTTTCATTGGTGAGTTTTTTTATTGTGTAATTTATTCCTTTTAGGCACCTCTGAGCTTCCGATGTATTGTTCATACTAGCCTCAGTAGCGAGACCTTTTTATTTACAGTGACTTCTCCTGGCTGATGATCGCCAACAAGCAAGAAACAGCTGTTCCAGGATATCACTTGTGAATAATTTGGTCTCATCCATTGGTGTTTCGTTTTGTTTTCATTTTTCTATTTTCAAAATTGAATTTTTCATTTTTTTTTTCATTTTTTTTCATTCGTAAATGAATAATTAGATATTCTAAAAATATGTAATGAGGAATTTTGCCGATGGGAATTTAGCTCCCAATAAGTATTCGTCTTGCACGTTACGTGTAGGATGCATTGTAATTAAAAATGCACCTCCTATAATTTAAGCCTTTAGTTTTTGACTACTTCATTGAAATTCTGATTACTACTATAAACTGCAATTTTCTTTTAAATTTCTGGATGGAGTGAAGGCGGTTTTATCACTATTTACAGGAAATATCGAAGCAACATAAAGCAACATATTTTTTTTATTATCATTATTACAGATAAAAATCTGAAATTTAAAAAATAATATGTAGCAATTATAATTCCTTATATAAAATTAATAATAACACTAGATTTTCCAGGAAGTTCATTTTACTTGATATTCAATAAAGTCATTATTTCAAGACAGGTTCATGTTTGCTGGTGATATTAAGCTTTTCAAATGTGAACTATCTTCCAGTTACAGAAAATTTAAATAAAATATCTGAGGTTTTTATTATTATACACTACAAAACAATGTGTATCACAGCTGCCAGTTCTTTAGCTGGTGTTGGCCTTCAAACGCATCGAATTCTTCCCAAGAATCTAGGATGTCGTAATGTATCGGCGCCTGGGTATTTTGCTTTCCAAAGTTCAAACATTCTTTTTAAATAACCACGTTTTTCTGGTTCTGAGTTGTAATAGCAAACCATAATAGCACGATTTTCAGACACAGTATATTTTTTCCGCTTCAGTTGTTTTTCTTCCAGTAGACCTGCAGTGCTTGGCCCTGGTTGCCTAACCATAGCAGCTGAGTCCTGTAACCCATTTGTCGACAGATGCCCAGGGACTCTAACATCTGACGCGGCCCTTGTTGACCCGGGCGACGACCGATCCGGAATAGGATTTGTTTTCTTTTGTCTCACCATGTTTGTTGGGTTGGTGGACACATTTAGTCTGACTCTTCATTTGAGACCTGTCTGGCTTGGGTGGCCCTTCTGGTAGAATACACTACCGCCAGCATAGCTCCCAACATCATTAGAGCACACAAGCCCCCTCCCCACGACAAGGGGGTGTCCTTGAGGGGGAGGTTTTTATTATTATTATTATTATT
>JAFIDM010000001.1:120484751-120538783 GCA_023159025.1 Thereuonema tuberculata
TTAAAAACAACTTTTTTTTAAAGTAAATAACTTTAGTGCGATAAAGGATTTATTTAGAGATAGTCAGAAGAATTTCCTTTGTTTCTATTAAAGAGATCAAAAACATCTTTAGCTGAATTACTAATCAATCCAAAAAAAACAAATCGCTAACAGTACGGTAAAACGTAAAGTAAAACAAGTTAATACAATCATTTTCTATTAGACTAATTTTTTAAAACCATATTAATTAGTAAAGTAAATGTCATACAGACGTACAATATAGACATAGTCATAGATCTGAGCGTTTATCTGAACTACATTAACAGCTCCCGCAAGAATCAAACTTGTATACCTAATGCATTTTATGCCTGAATTCTATAAGTGTCTATAAATGATTGGAGTGGTTTCATGACCTTGTAATGAACACATTCATAGAGCTCTGCTGAGTGTGTTATTATAAGACAAGCATCTCTCAAAGTTTTGTTTGAATTGTCCGGAAGGCATATGCTTCCGCTTCCAACCAGGAGAGCGCTGCAGTTACAAAATGGCGACGAGCAATGAAAAAGAGTATGTTGTTCTTGAATTCCATGCAAGTCAATCTGTCACAACGGTCCAGCGTCATTTCAGAATGAAGTTCCATAAAGATCCACTCAGCGCCAACTCCATTCGACGATCTGCAATGCTTTTGCTGGAATTGACAGGAACATGCTACACCGTGTGTGGGACAAACTTATTGCAGAGTTGATGTGTGCACTTATTACAGAGTTGATGTCTGCTACATCAGTATTATTGATGTAGTGCACATATCGAGCATCTTTAAAATGGAACATAAACTTGGAGAGTTTATATCTCTGTATAATTTTTTTTGGTGTAGTTTTTTTAAAAACGCCCGACGCACAATAATTAAAAAACATAAAAACACATTAAAATCTCGACCAAGTTTCCATCGCACCTGCCGATATTTAACTTGAAAAAGATCGAAACCTGGTCGAGATTTTTAATGTGGTTTTTTTTTAATTATTATGCGTCTGGCCTTTTTTTAAAAAAACTACACCATTAATTTCACCCCCGTAAAATTTCTACATCTACAATTTTCTTGATGATATATATTAAATTATACAGTACAATCATGAAATCACTCCAATCATTTGTAGACACCCTGTATTTCCGATGCTAAAACGATATTTCATGGTTGAAAACTGTGGCTTGAAAGATTTGGCCATCAGAGATTTTTCAATTAATGAAACCTTTATAAATAAACCAAAAAATTACGAAACTATTTCTTGTTGAAAGAAAAAAATCTCTTAGGCTTTTTTCAGTAGGTAAGAAAATGAGTTTGCTAAATTCAATTAAAGAAATAACCAATTCCTCATCATCGTTCTAGTGGGGATTTACGTCAGTCATTTATTAGTGGAAATGGATTCAGTTGATTAGTAATAAATTAAGGATCAAGTTGATGTTGCCATGAACTGAAGGTTAATAGGTGTTGTTCAGTGCTAATTACGGTTCCCATGATGCTTTGGGTCATTTATGAACAGGAATCAATTAATTTTTCTTCGTTCCAAAACAAATAATAATAAAAAAAGTCTTGATTTATTTTGAAACAATTCCATTCGGTGTAATCGAATTATTTTTGGAAATTGAAAAAAAAAAAATGAGGAAGGACGTCAACACTGTTGGATAACGTTATGGCGGATCCAAAACAAGATCTGTTTGCCCGGCTAATTAAAAAAATATTATTGATTTTCAAAGCAAATGAACCAGATTTCTACAAACCATCCAACCAATCAAAAATAAATTGAAAAGGAAGTACCACAAACTGCAATTTTCATCGTTTAAACAAACAAAAAACGCAAAAACGCCAAACCTGGTTTTGTCTCATCTTCCAACCAAGCAGTAAACATAATGTTTTTGATAATTTTTTTTTTTAAAAAGCTGGAAATCCGGTCTATCGCTAAGACTGTAGCATGATCTGTTTTCTTCAGGTAGCTATCTGTCATTATAGAAAGAGAATGCCTACATAACGAAAAGTTGAGAAGTACGTGCGAACATCAAGCGAACTTCAAGGGTCATGTAACAGTTTTGGAAGTAAAGAAATAGACAGCATATAAAATGACAGAGAACTTATCATTTAGTTTTCATGACCAGTTCACGTAATTTACAAGATCGACAGTATTACATCGATTGAAGATAGATTCTTCAATGAAACACTCTTTGGTAAGTGCACGGAATCAATTTCCGAAATGACAAGTTACTGTGATCATTAAGTAATACTCCCTCCATCCAAAAATAAGAGTCCCATTTCAAAAATTGTTTTTTTTTTATTTATTAGGAGTAGAAAAATAGAAAAAACGGATCAAGTCTTCTTTGATAAACATAAATTTATGCAATAACAGTGCACCCATTGTTATTTATTAATAATTCAAATACGCAGTTTGAATTGTTATGCTTTAAAAACTTTCAGTTAGTTTTTTGTTTTGTTTTTAATGTCCTTCAATCCCTGACATTGATCCGTAGTCTCGAATAGCAGTGTTAAATTAAATGGAACAAATTTTTCTATGAAATGGGATTCGTATTTTCGGGCGGAGGAAGTATTGTTTAAGCAATAATAATTTAATTATGTAACACTGAAACTGATATATCAAATGTAGCATGAAGTGATCTTTGTTTCAAACAATGAATCAGTGTAATGCATTCGTGAGCTTAAGATGCATTGTTGGGAAGCTCCTATGAATAAGAGCTTGGGCAGTTGGCAAATTAGCCTAAGCCTTAAGTTAACCTTCTCAGTGAAAATAGTTTCCGCCAATTGAGAAAAGTATGTTTCTAAAATAACGCATTTTAATCCATAAAGATTAGTGCAGTAAAACAAGTCATCGTAGCTTCGTGTATCCAGAAAAAGCTGAAAATATCGAATTTCAATGTGATTAGGTTTACGGAAACTATCCGAGCCAAATAACCCTATCGAGTCAGGAGGATAAGTGACAAGTTAGGCCGGATATACAGTTCCTGAGAGGCAAGTACGAGAAATAGATGCAAGTACGATTCCTGAGATACAATTAGAAGCAAGTAAATCAAGTCAAGAATTTACGTAGCAAGCTCTAGTGTACCGGCATACCTAGTGTAACTAATGGACTCTTTTAGAAGGTTAAGTTCGTTAATTTAATCCTCCTTTGTACCGCATTTCAAAGGGATTTGTATCCAATTAAGTTACTTCACGAAAGATCGTTTTTACAGTTCAACATTTTCCAGTTCATCATTCTTCACCAGCGCCTCGCTGTTGAATTAAGAACATACTAATACTAACTGTATCATAGCTACTTCCATTTTACATTTCCTTCTTCACTGGAATCAGAGCAATCCTCCTAACATGAACCTATGAGCACAGATTGTAACTTGGAACAGGTTCAACTTTCCATCGTAAGAAACAGCTGTTAAGAGATGGGCGATTTTGAACATTTGAGAGCAATATCAACATGTTACATTTTACGTTAGACTGTAAATAAGCAACTATCCAATTTTAAGGAAATCCTTCTAGCCGTTTCAGCGTGATGCATGAACAAATATCCAAATGAAGAAACCATTGTTCATTAGCTTAGAAAATAAGCAATTAAGATATTCAAGTACAACATATTTTTTTTTTCTTTTAAGTGCCAAATATAAAAATGAACTTAATTTCTAATTTTTTTTCATAAAATAAATTACTGATATAGTGGAAAGATTGCACATTACTAAATCAAACAGCATTTAAAATTTTGGTTCGTATTTTGATATTAACATCTAATTCACTTGGTGATTTGATTCTCTCTGATTAAATGTTTGAGTAAAGTTACTAATGTAATTTATTGAAATCGATTTCTCATTTAGTTTACATCTTAAATTGAAAAAAAAATCATTAAAAAATCTTCATTGACCAAGTTTTTTAAACTTTATAACTTGATTTTCTAATTTTGTTTTCTAGAAAAGTTGGCTTTTCTGCAAATCGCAGTTGCTGTGAACATAAGCCGATGACATTACTTTTTTAGAAGGTAGAGTGCGCTAGAGATGAGAAGTATAATATTAAAATATATTTTTTTTTTTCTGAATCAGTTCTGAATCTAATCTTGAAATAATCAATTAAATGCTATATAGATTAATACATTTCCAATCAATAAGCAAAAAATACAAAAACAAAACAAAACAAATACTAATTAAGTAAATAGCTCAAAGAAAAGCACAATTAAGTAGACATTTTCTACAGTTCTTTTCATATTCCTGAACACTTTGTATCTATGAGATTATCATAACAATGAATTTCATTATACTGTAATTACAAAGCAATGTTGCTTTAATTTTCGTAATGAGAAAGTAGATGTCAATACAATAGTTAGTCAACTATCTAATGATCCACAGGAATCCGAGACGCACTTACAGACTAATAATAATAATAAACAGTTTTTATCTGAGGCCGAAGCGACACCATTTTATTTTCTGCTTCCAACAAGAAAGTCTGGAAAGTAAGCGTTTATGTCTCTATGCGTGTATGTTAAAGTCTGTGTGTGTCCGTAATCACTTTTAATCTTCTTGAAACGTGGTATGCATATTCCAATACTAGGGACGATCTAAGCTTTAAATTTGAATCTTTTTCCAAAGGGGTCTTGTCAAGAAATTAACACGAAAAGGAAACAAATACTTTCACAGAAAAGCTTTGGAAGAAAAAATGGATTTTTATAATCTTAATGTATAAAAATGAATGTTTCTTTGTTTGTTTGTCCCGTATGCGTTCCTACACCGTTCATCAGATTGCGATGAAACTTTGGTGAGTTGTTGTGCGCACGCCCGCGAAGGTTTCTGAATTAGTAGAACCATTTTACAATATCTGGAGCGCGAATCGTTTCAACAAATGAGTGTATTTCCGGTTTCAACGTTTGCAGTTTTGGGTGCGACTCGCATTTGCAATGACCATCAACAAAGCACAGGGACAATCGCTACAAGTGTGTGGACTAAATTTGGAAAATCCATGCTTCACACATGGACAGCTGTATGTGGCCTGCTCACGCGTCGGAAAACCTTCTGATTTATTCGTGTATGTACCAGACGGAAAAACAAAAAAATATTGTGTATCCAAAAGCACTTCAATAAACAGACTTGAAACACAAACCCTTTCTTTCTTTGAGTAGCATTGCAACGCCCGCCTGATACAGCTAGTTGAAAAATAAATACAGTAAAACCCCGTTATTACGCTCGTCAAGGGACCATGACCTACAAGCGTAATAAGCGGGATAGCGCTATAGACGGGAAATGATTTATAAGATGCGGAAAGATTTAGACACCATTTTACAGGAAAGGTACTTGATTCTGCAATAGATATAGTGCAAATATGAGCTTATTTCCTATTAAAAAAATCTTTGATTGTGGTTTGCCGTGTGTTTGTGCTACTGTTATAAATTATGACATTTTCAATGTGGTTCAAGTAACTATTAACATCAATTGATATACCACTAGGAGCAACTCTAATATATTTTCGGAGCAGATTTAGTGCACTGCCCGCTATTTCACGCGCCTTTTCTAGAATGATTGGTCCACTTAATGGCACTGATGCATCACGGGACTGATGAATCCATTCAATTAGAATTTCCTCGGCATCTTCATATTTTCCACACTTTACTTTTTTATGTTTGCAACCACCCTTCGCTGCATTGGTAATTCCATTCTTATTTTTTATTATTGTTCTTAGACTGGACGAGGGAATTCCTAGAGATTCTGCGAAATCCTTCTGACTTCTGTAGAATTCTCGTCGTACTTACGGAGAATTTGCAATTTTTCACTCATAGAAAGGGATTTCCGCTTCGACATTTTGCACTAACTTACTATCAATATATCACAGACACCCACTTCAAAGAGTTCAAAGATTCCCTCCTACCAGGGAAAGAAAAGGATCTTTACAGTGTTACATTTCTTTTCGATATAAAATTTCCGATATAAAAAAAAGCGCTACAAGCGGGATTTGAAGCGTTATAAGAGGGTAAAAGTACCCTCTTCCAGGGACCGTATGAAAGGAGCGTAAAGTACGGGATAGTGCTATAAGCGATAGCGTAATAACGGGGTTTTACTGTATAAGCTTTTCGATTTTGTGACTAAAAATAAAAAAATTAAGAATGTAGACTCTTTCGAAGTTGTTGTTTTTACCAATTTCTAACTGAACTTAGAAAATATTTCAAAGTAATTCTGTAATTGTTTTGGCGGTGGGAGTGGGAAGTATTTTTATTTCTTTTAGTTTCTTTATTTAAAATCAAATAATCATCAAAATGTGCTTACATTTTGTTTGTATTATTTTTACAAAGTAGAAAATAAATAATTTCTGAATGACAGTCATTATCAAAGGGAAACTTAAATGGAAACGAACAACAATGTATTAGTGAAGTTTGCTTCATTAAATCTTTATGTAACCAAGAAAAACAAATATATGCTTTAATTCTTTGAATTAGGAGATTAATATTAACCTTCATAAAAAATTAACAAGAGAGTTGTTTCTTGAAATCATTTCTTATTCTCTTTTTCTTGAAATCCTGTGTTTAAATCTTAGAAATTATTAAAATTTAGATTCTGGCTTCTGATTATTATTTTCATTTCCATTTCTATTTATTTTCTAATACATTAGGTCTCCATTTAAACGATGGTTTTGGTTCTGAATCACCTTCGAAAAGTGGATCAAAATAAATAATATTTTAAAGAAAAAACAAAGTTTTTAAATTCTTTCGGAAATTGTTGCTATCTTTACTAAGTTAATTATGAGTCAATTAGTTTTTATTTTTTATTCAGTCATATAGAGGCAGAGTCGCAGTGGTTGAAGAAATACTGAAGATGTAAAAATACTGGACTAGGTTGAATAATTATAGTTAAATGATATTCACAAAACTACCACAACGTTGAAATCACTAGACAGATTCTAATATACAGTTTTAACTGATGAATACATTTGTTCATATTTGGCGAAATCAGTTTAACTTCCATTTGACACACTTGGAATAAATTTATGCCTATTGATCACGATTATTCGAATTCTGGCTGTAATCACTATTTTTTCTACTCTAATCAGTCATATCACGTTAAAATAAACATCAATAGACTAGTTCCATTTTAAACTTCATTTATTCGATGATTATCTTATTCTTTTTATTACGAAGACGTAATTCTTTATTCCCCATAAACTTCCGGTGTTCTTCGTCGCCATTTTTTTTGCTTGAGTAATTGCTCGTGCTTTTCACTTCTTTATTGTTGTTATTCTTCAATAACAATCAGGCACGTGCATTCACCATCTCACGTTGAATTGTTATCTGAATTGAAATCTGAATTTAGCTTTTCACCACACTTTTTTCCCCATTCATTTCTATTAAACACTGTCCCAGAAACCATTGTCTTAGGCTTTTAGGTAAATGCATTTGGAGTTATTTAATCCGCTTCCTTCATTCCCTGCATAACAGCTTTTCTTTGAAATGATGTTTTGAAACGAATAACTTCAAATACTCTAATTAATTAATTAAGCTTAGCCTCACAGAACAACTCGAATCAGGATTCTCCACTGAATGACAACGAAAGGCAATTAGAGAATATTCCAGAAATCGTTAATAACAGATATAAAGAACTCGGAGGGAATATTCTTCAAGTTTAAGGAAAGGAAATGAAAAGTGAAAAGACCTTAATTAGAGATCGAAATAAAGATTTTCTTAGAAGAACTTACAGTCTACTTTCGTTAAAATTACGTCCCTTAAAATTTTTAAAAAAAATTTTTACTTAAAAAAAAAGTTATTATACTTAAGTGGTGAAAACCACAAAAATAAAAAGACTGTTTCCTCCTCAATTTAAACAGTACAGTTTCTGTGGGAAAAAAAATCTGCATTACTTACTTCAGTTGCTTAAATCCGATTAGTTTTGACCATTTATCAAAGCACGCGGGATTACCTGATTATTAACCATAGTTAGACATCGTTGTTTCGGTTCTAATACTTTTATGTGAACTTTTCGCGCCGATTCCTCGACAAAGACCCACTTGGGAAATATTTCGAATTCAAAAGCTGATCGTCCTTTGTCCATCAATGTACAGAAAAGTTTCAAGAAGATCCCTACAGTGGTTCAAAAGTTGAGAGAGACAAAGGCTGACTTCCTGGTAAAAGACACTGTAAAAGTAAATATCTTATTCTTCTGTATTACAACGGTGTAACGAAATGCAATTAATATGCTTGGTGCAAAGAAGCAAAAATTCCGAAGTGGCTTAATACGAGATTTAAAAACAGATCCAGTGCATATTACGGAAACCAAGAATAATGGACCACTTGAGGGTAGGCGGGGCTTCATAGTTACAAAATATCCCACCAGGCTACTGCTTCGCATGTGGGATAAACAAAGCCATGTTTATTTGTTGTAACCCGTGTCGATATAGAGGAAATATTATATTAACGAAGGATATTCCAAGTGTTTTTACAGAATTATTGCAATAAGGAATGCACAGTACTGCACCATTCCGTCTTGAAATATCAGAAATCGAAGATTTTTTGAGTAATTCACGCTACGTATATGTTTGTTTATCCTACAAGACCTCGCAGCATGTGCTTACACGTCATACGTGACGTCGATAGGGGCGTAAACTCAAATGGTCCATTGATTTGTCGATTTTTAATGTTATTACACAGAGATTCTTTTTTATCTATTAAGCTGTAATTTGGGGGAATCTTTATTGGGTCACAGATTTTGAAGTTATTGAGTTAGGTCCATCAAAGTTACGGTACCATAACAAGTTTAAGAAAATAGCATTCTTCCAGTTATTATTTGGATGTAGGTTAGGCTGTAATAAATTAAAATCAAGCGCTTATTTATTTACGAGCATTTGATTTTAAGTTATTTCAGCCTAACCTACATCTCAAAAACAATTTCAAACAGCAATATCAGTGTTCAAATTCATTCTTTACTTTCCCAGATGATTTTATTAATTAATAAGATATTTATTAATTAATAAGATATTTATTAATTAATAAGATATTTATTAATAAGATATTCATACAAGGAAAGATATTTATTGAAAACAAATCTCGGTTTACACGGGATATTAATATTAAAAAATACTAATGTTAATGAGATAAATGAGAATGAAAAAATTTCAAATACAAAAATTAGTTGGCTCTATTCCATAAATATGCATGTGAGGTTTCAGGAAGTTCAATTCCACCAGTTAAAAAGTTGTAAGAAACATACACAAATACATGCAGTGTTATTAATTTGATAAAGCTTCCTTCTGAAGAAAAAAAAGAGTAAATGTGTTATTTCCTTCTTTCTCTTTGCTTCTTCTTTCCATTCATCTCCGTTTTCCCAATATATTCATCGACGATAAGGTTTCGGAGACGCCCCAAGTGCAAGTACCGTTCGGACATTGGGTGTTCTCTTTTTAAGATAGTCTCAATGGAGATTCGACTCCATGTAAATGTCTTTTCGTTCGAATGTTCGGCCTCCGCCAGCCACTTCTCCCACTCCATAAAAGGGAATGTCCGCTTCATAAAAAAAAGAAGACGAAAAGTCAGTGGAAGGAGTGCGGCTGCGAGAGTGACGCTGCCGACCGCCCGGTCCAAGCACTAACGGCAGCCGTGTTCGACCGCTGTCCGACCGAGGTACTCGATGGCGGGAGGTCGTCTATAAAAGTGGGGTGGCTGGACGTAAGGACCCTATCAAGAACCGTCTGTGAGTGCCGCATTTATGATCTCGAGCGCCCCTTCCGGCTTCCGTTTCAAGCTGAACATAAAACCTAATTTGAAATGGGGTTAGATCATTATGTGACGACACGAACATCGTAAAAGATGAAATTTGAGCGTAGATGGCAGACATTGCGGTTCACGACAGACATCAACGACTTGTTCTCAATGTGACATTCATACTGATTAGGGAATCACGATTTATTTGGATTAAAATCAAATGAAGTGAAAAACATTTAGTACAGAATAAATACAATATTCTAATCGTTTACATTCAATAAAAAAAAAAAGAAGTTCGAGTGATCTTGAAGCCTACTTTCCCTACAATGTTATTTCTTATCAATTTTTTTTTATTTTTTTTTAAAGTCGTGCAAAGGATTAAGCTTATATTGGAGTTATAAAATTTGCGGAATAAAGACACTACAAACGTTTCATTTTCCGAAGAAAAATAATTAAATTAATATTACTATTTAAGTTGCCTAAATCGGTTGAAATTTTAATAACTTCAAACACTGGATTATGTAAAGGGATTGATATCTATTTTTTAGGCTCTAAATGCTTTCAATGGAAGTTTTTGTCACTAATTTTTTGTCGCTAAATTCTCGACGAGGACCCCCCCCCCTTCCCTTGGAAAAGATTCAAATAGAATCAAATAGAAAACTTAGATCGCCAATAGTCCTTGAATGTGTATACTGAGTTTCAAGACGACCCAATCAGCGGTTCAAACGTCGTACAGAGTTGGTGGTCTCATTTGACCTCATTTGCCTTAAAAAAAAAAAAAAGGATAAAAAGTGGAGAGAACGCGACATAAAATATCTGTGCCGCGCATCTACCGCAGTGAAGTGTATTTACCAAAGGTTAATATTTGTGAATATTATTTATTAATAATACTTTAATAATAAAGTTTGATATTCAGTCATCTGAAGGTAAGTTCAGTTTTAGCTGAACAGTCCAAAATTCTCAGCAGTTATACACGTCACAACTTTGAGATCACTCCTGACTTAAACCCGTGAACAAATTTCGACTTTTTTGTTACTTATTTGTACTTCAACCCTTCCCCTAAAAGCTCTGAAAAGTTTGTGGCAAAAGCTCTAAAAACAACAAGAGTATAGACATATAAGAAATGTCTGAAGGAACTTAGGCCCTATTTTGCTTTTTCTTTATTTTTAAAAAACGTGAAAACGGAGAAAGATGTCTCCTCATATTGCATTAAGTAGAATCGAAAAAAAGTATCTTAAATCTTTTTTCTTTTATAAATTAATAAAATCCTCATTATCATCTAAGATTAATAATTTTAATCACGTCAAAGGATGTACAAAAGAGGATTAATAAACAAGTTAAAGTGAAATAGTAACGTGATGATTTATTCTTGGCCTTTTACATATATGAATCGCTAACTGCAGAAAGGAAACAAGTCCAATTTTGCCAATTTCACAGGAGAGACAAAAAACGTAGTAAACCCTAATACACTTCTGCGGTAAATAGAATATTGAAGTCGTTGTCATGCCAATACTACTGTGCGGACGTGTTTCCTTTCTATATTAAAGTTTGCGTCTTGTTCCTAGCCACAATTTTAATAAAAAAAAAAAAATCGTAAAACTTGGACATGATGCCTTTCTGCAGTTAGCGGTTCATATATGTAGCCGCGTCGGCTTGGCCGAGCGGTCTAGACGGCGGTCTGCCGTGTGTGGCCAATGTCCCCGCACCTGGGTTCGAATCCCGGTCGTGGCATGGCTATTTCTTTCTTCTGTGGTTCGTCCGTTTTCCCCTGGGACTTACTCTCTCAGGTGTATCCTAGACGGGAAATGAATTCTCGTCTCTGATTTCCTAGCCTTGTCCTGACGTTGTCCGATGGGGCTAGCGCGTGGTCCGTTGAGGCCCATTCGCGAGTTTACACACAGACACAGAATTGAAAAAACTATATAAGAGAATAGAGTAAGCAATTGTTGCGTTTCTGATGTTTTTTCACGGGAATTTGTTTTTGTCTTCGCTACAGCGAAAAAATTTCAAATACAAAAATGGTATAAGGTTCAAATGTTATTAGGATTTTGGAACACATATAGGCTACTGATTGACTCTTATTTTACGAGCGTCACTTTCCCTTGAACAAAAAATAAAAATTAAGAACCTTTTTTTTAAAAAAAAATATCCTGAATCATCCTTATAGGGAGTTAGGGTTTCAAATACAAAAATCTGAATCAACATATGGCATCTGTATAAAGCGCTATTGTAATTAAGAAAGACTTAAGAAAAATGATATGCAAAACAATTTATTTTGTTTGATAGATAAACTTTAGTTTACTACAATGTTATTTTTTTTTCGATCTTCCACTTTACCCAGCAGTTTCTTTTGTTTTGGGTTCAGAATTACAATGAAGTAGTTTCTTAATAAAATGGGGACAAAAGACCACAGCCACTGTCCATAATTGTTGGCTTCCTTCCTTTGTGGGAATTAAGTCAATTAATCTAATTACATTCTAGGGCTAAACAGATTGGTTGGCAAATCACCTGAAGCATTAGATCTCAGTGATCATCTGAATACAGATTATTGTTCCTATAATAAAATGGAATTAACAAAATGGAATCTCATCATTTTTTACAACTGGATCAAACGAAAGAAAATGGATTAGTTAAGATTTAATATTCAGTAACTTATTAAAAATTTAATATTTGTGAATAAATATTTTTCACACACGTCAAATATATATTCACGTCAAGTATATATTCACACACGTCAAATTAATACAAATAAAAGTTATTTAGAATAAAAAAAGACTGGTTTCATTGGGCAATCCATCAGTATCCTCAGGTCTTTTTTTTTTAATTGTAAATTCTACTTAATTTTATCTGTGTTTTTAGAAGTTTATTAATATATATTTAATATTCATTGTACAGATTCCAGTGTTTTTCAATGCGAAATTTATCGCCTTCTTGAGATAAATTTTCAACCAATGTGTTAAAAGATTTCAAATATAAAGTTAGCTCGTCGGTAGTCCTTAAATAAGTATACTACGTTTTAAGAAGATCCACCTACACAGACACACTTATGAAATGACTGATTTGATAAGCATATTGTTATATACTCCGTAGCAACGAAAAACGAAGCGTTACAAGTTCGTTAGTTTTCGTTTATCGTTCATTTTATCGTCCAAGCATCAGATGAAATAAATACAAAAACCACGATTTATAATTCAATATAAGATATAATATAATATAAATTGTTAAATTAAAAGCCTATAATTAGATCTTTTCTACGTAATTGATGATACTATATCTTTACAGAGAGTCACGCATTGTTGATGTTTTTGTCATTAAGGACAATGTAATTTGGATGTTTTTGGATCTGTTTTCTTATCCTAAATATGGAGAAATAAATTTAGTAGTCTTCTTACTAATAACCTTATCCTATCAGTAAAGTTTCATCTTTCTAGAGTAAATAGTCTTTCAGTATCAATATAATTCAAGGACTTTGTACATGTAGCTTTCATTTTAAACATCTTCTTTTAATCTAGAAAGTGGTTGTTTTTTTCACTAATACTTATCAAGATGTATTTCAACCATATTAAAAATCCTTTACTTAAAACTTTAAATAGTTTATAAGAGGATTGTTTTCTTACATTCAAAAACCAAATATTATATTTGATTTTAAAGTTAATATTAATAATATAATATTTTCAAGACACTGAATATTTACCTACTATCCATTGAATATTTACTTATTTTATAAATAATATTGATTTCGTTTGATTTTATTTCGAGAAAGAGATGAAATTCGACATCGTTAATATCCAAAAATAAAAACAAAGATACAAGTCTTAACGGCACGGGCTCTATTGCCTCTGTTGTTCCAAGAGTATTATAATCTTGGAAAATTTGTTCCCGGATTTGTATTTTAGGAAACAAATATAACACTAACTTTTGTGAAAACATAAGAAATGATGATTCGTTGTTACAAATTACATTCTGTTTCTTTGAATTTCAATCTTTCGTTTTTGATATTATAATCACCAAAATGCATCGCTAAATTAGCAATTTCCTAGCCTTCACTCGGATAACAGCTAAACTGTAATTATCTTGTAAGTTTCTATTCTATTTTATTGGTTTTAATATAATAGCGGATGGATAGATGTAAAACAACATTCTGTCATTTCAGATTGTCCATAAAATGCTCTTTTAATGTACCTTTCATGTTCCATTAATGTTGCTCGTAAAAGTCTTCTACTCTCCCCAATGTCAGTAGCTTCAAAGTTCAGTTCAAATTTCGCAAACAAAAAGAAAAGCTTTGAAAAGCTACCTACAAATTGAAAGAAATTAGATAGTTTGGAATTTAAATATAGAAAAGCTTAATTAGAATTTAAATATAGAAAAGCTTATGGCGGTGTGCACCAAACTTCAGTTAACTTTGATGACTGCTATTTAGACGGAGCTAAAATTAGTGGGGGGTGCTGCTCCACAAAAACTTTAGGCTTTGTTTTAAAATTGTGTGAAAGGAAACAAACATGTATAAAAAGAAATTTATCAAGTTTCTGAATAAAATTTTCACACAATTTTAAAACAAAGGCTAAAATTTTTGTGGAGCAGCACCCCCCCACTAATTTTAGCTCCGTCCCAATAGCAGTCATCAAAGTTAACTGAAGTTTGGTGCACACCGCCATTAATGTCTTAAACGCTAAGTAGATAAAAAGCAATTGTTAATTTTTGGGTGTGGTCAAACCTTTCTTCTTTACAGTAGGTGTTATAACAACACGAACACTATTCTATTTTTTTCTTTAACTTCACGCAATCTCATATCAATTTTTTAAAGAATTTCTTCCCGAAAATTAGAAAAATAATCGTTTTCAAAAAATTTTCTTGGACGGAAATTAATTTCATTATTTATTGATTTTCAATAATTTCTATTTTTTTAATGTTGAGTAATTTCTCATTTTTTTTTTCATTTCTGGTAATAATTTCTTATTTTTTCTTCAGTAGTTGCTAATTTTTATTCTTAAATTTTTCAATAGTTACAAAAAAAAAAAACCCAATTTTTTTATTTTTTTCTCAATAATTTTTAGGTTTTTTAACAATTATTAATTTCTTAAAATCTTTATTTTTAAAAATCTCTTTATTTTTTTAAAAAGCTTTCTTAAAAATTTTTACTTTTTTTTTTTTAGTAATTTATGGTATTTACAATATTGAAAATGTTTTTCAATAATTTTTTTTACAATGACTATTGATTTTTTAAAAGCTTTAATTAAAAAAAAAATCTTGAAATTAACTTAAATATTTAAAAAAAATTGATGGTTTTTTTTTTTTTTTTCAACATTTTTAAATTTAAAAAAAATTTTTTTTTGATAGGTTTTATTTTTTTTATTACCAATATTTATTGGTTAGTAACTGTATATTAACGAGTGTGGAAATTTTCAACATAAAATGTAAACGAATAGAATAAAAAAATATAAACATTAAAAAATCAGAAAAAAAGGAAAAAAAGTTTTCAAGAAATAAGTTGCTCATTACCTTGATGCTGATTCATCGATTTATCATTGTATAAAAAACGAATAAGAAAATTTTCGTTAGTTATTTTTTTCTTTTCTATTTTTAACGAGCATACTTTTTTATCACCCGAGACTAATAGAAATTTTACCGGAAGAGAATCGGAAATAAGAGAGAAAAAGAGAAGGAAGATGGAGGACATTCCAATTTTTTTTTTCTTCTTTTTCGTTCATCGAAATTTATAAGGATGTCAACATCTACGTACGCAGATCTCAACGCCTACGACCCCAAAGCGTTGGAGGAAAATTGGTTGTAACGGAAAAAGAAACTCAGGAAGTGGAGGTTCCTCGACACTGGTCTTGTTCCGGTGGAGCAGCATCTCCCAACCGTCCTCCTACAACTGACAGAATCATCCATCACAGAAGCAGGACTCAATTACCTTTATGTCCGATGATTCCCCCGATGGGGGGGACACTGCCACCACCAGCGAAATTAATATCCTCTAGGTGACAGAACAGATACCAAAACACTATTGGATAGGACGTTTCCTTCCGATTGATATCAACACAGTTGATTTGATACATTTCCGTTCAGGAAGAGGGAGAACGTAGTCTTACTCGGAGTACATTGTAGATATGTAATGCACTGAAATTCGATTGGACGGAGTAAGAGATAAGAATTTGATGAAGAATCCGGATGGGATACCTCACAAGCGTACCAATAAAACATTCATCCATTAATCTATAATAGAGAACATAACGTTGGCTGCACGGCGTTTTTAATAATGAGGTACTGAATTCGCTTAAAAAAAAATAATAAGCATTGAATATTGAATCAAGTTACTTGGTTACAAATAGATGATTTCTGAAATAATAATGGGATATATATATAAAATAAAATGACTTCAAATAGGATTGGTGCTTTAAAAACCTAAAAAATTTCACTTTTTTATTGATTAAAAAAATAAAAAACAGATGTTGGAATTAAGAAATTATGAATATACTAGCAGGATATTATCGCTTCGCTCCGGAACCCTTGCATATATAGCATTAAAAAAAAAGCATTATTTATTTAGCAAATTAATATTGAGATCGGAGAATGTACGACTTCCCAGTCCGTTGTGGCCTTCTCCGCTTAACTCAGATGTTGGGGGTTGGGGCAACACACCTGGGGTTGCGCCGCGTACATTTTTGCATGTATTTTGCAAACGCAGAAACATTTATAAATGACTGATATACCGTTCGATAGAACTTTCAAATACCAACATTTTCTCAATATAATGTTCTCTTCCAACTTTTATACTTTTCGTTTAAATTGAGAAAAAGTCAAAATTGGATCCTTTAAAAGGCGACATCTTGGAAACCAAAAATTTTTTTCGAAAGATTTTTGTAGCATATTGTTTGTCTTAAAAAGATTTATATTTTATCCACTTACATGACCAATCTATCTCTTATAGTTTGGTCACAAAACTGGAAAAACTTAGTTTTATGACAGACAGAAAAACGTTTTTTATGAATACATAAAAATATTGTCTTTCTTTCACACATTTTTAAAAAAACTACCGCAACAGATATTGCAGCGCTTTGGGTACACAGGAGATTTAGGCTCTTAGTGATTCTCGGCCAGCGGAACTAATTGAGGTCGGGTGGTCAGTCCGATACTCCCCGCTTTTAACCTCTCTAGTAAAACACCCTGTACTCATTAAAAAAAAAAAAAAAATATGCAAGTTTTTTGGAAATATTCATTTTTTTTTTTTTAATGTTCGATTTATTTTTGATTTTGATTTTTTTTTTTTAATTTTGATCTGAACTCGTACCGTACTGTACGGCAGTACGGATATTTATATTCTTTTAATAAAAATGAAAGCTATTACTTATTTAATCTAAGCAGTGAAATCTTAGTTTTATAAATGTAATTTCCATTCAAATAGTACAAAGAAGAAATGGTTAGAGGCAGAAAATAAGATAAGCTCGGCAAAGTCATAAAAACCTCATAATCTCAGTTTCATAATGCAATGAATTCCGCTTTGTTGAATTAAAAAAAAAAAGCGAAAGTAAATTTAATTTAGATAAAATTCTTATTTCATAATTCAAAACTTTTGATATTAATATACTATACTTTTTTTGGTTTCACAAACTTCGTCTTAAAAGCGAAGCAGTGATTGCGTTCTTGGCAGTGCAACTTAATAAGAGAACTATTATTCAGAATATTTCAAAAGATAACAAGTAAAGGGAAATTAAAAGCATATATACAGTTTTTTTTTTTTTAAGAATAAAACATGGAAAAAGGAAAATAAAGAAAGTCCTCGTCGGAATCGCAGCGGAGCCTCCAAAGCAAAAATAAACCATAAAATCCTCACTAAAAAAATACAGTAGTGAGGAATATGCCAGCATTCCGCCGGCCTCAATGAATTTTCGTAACGCATTGAAAATTAAATCTCCACATCAACCAATGGGTAAGACATGTACTAAATGATATCCTAGAACAGCTGTTTCACGCTCTTTGGCAATCATCAGCTAGGAGTAGTCACCAGTAAACAGCGAGGTCTCGGTATTGAGGCTAATAGGAAAATTCATTGAGGAAGCGGAAGGCTGGCACACGAATTTCCTCACTAATTTTTAGTGACTAATTTTTTAGTGAGTTTTTTTAATTGTTATTCCTAATAGCGGTTATTCCTAATAGCTTCAGTACCAAGACCTCGCTGTTTACTGGAAACTATTTCTAGCTGATGATCGTCAATGAGCATGAAACAGCTGTTCTTGGATGTCGCTTAGTAAATTCTTTGGTCGCACCCATTGATGTTTAAGGAATATCCTTTTCATTATTTTTATTATTATTAACAGATATACAGAAAGGAAGAATATATACATGATTGTACTCCACAGGAAAATATTTTGCCTTTTCTCCAATTACAGCATCATTTCACAAGATTTATATCAATCTCAGATCTAAATTATCCCAAGCAATCAATGGATACATTGTTATGATAGGGGTTTTAATTGTATTGGCGTCATAACCAGAGGCGGTCTGGCCAGGTCGGCGGGTCGGCGACCTGGTCCCCAGACCAGGGGGGCCCCCGATTGGCTTGTTTTCGGTTGTTGAGATAGGATTGCCCTGTTTTTTTTGTTTTTTCTTTGGTTGTTAAGACAGGATTGCCCTGCTTTTTTTTTTTTTGACTGTCAAGTAAGTCAAGGGCCTCGCAAAATTCATCATAGGGCCCCGCACCCTCCTAGCGTCGTCTCTGCCTCCTCCCAGGTAAATTATGTACTGGTTACGTTCGCCAGAGAAATGGTAAAGCCTTAAAGGGCCCCAAACTCGTTTCCAGCCGAGGGCCCCTAATTATGCCAGACCGCCCCTGGTCATAACAAAGCAAGAACCAAAATTCGTAAAGACTTCGGCTTACGGAAATGGATCGTTCCGCAATCCTTGATTGTAGATTTTTTACGAAACTCGAAGCCATATTTTACTATATGAGTGACACTCAATAATAATAATAATAATCAGTTAATACTAAAGTATGGGGTAAGTTTCCATCCGAGTATGCTCCAGGTGGGAACTGCATTTACAAATCACTACACGATGTGACAGGAACTCGACATCTGCCGAGTGACAAAGGCGGACATATTGAATATCTGGAAGGTAACAAATAAAAAAGTTTGTGATTTGTATGATCTATATGATTAAAGAACAGGCTGTTCAGGCTTAATTACTAAAGATCAACTGTTTTAATGTTATGTATTTTATTACAACGTTCCTCCGAAAATAATTATTTAAACTATTAACGAAAGCAACAAAAACTAAGTTTTATTCTTCTCTATTTTAAGGTTGTGAGGCACCGAAGTTTCGATTGGATTTAGATCGAAAAATTAGGTAAGATTTTACGTAGCGGATTAGCCAAAGGCATCGTATTTGTCAGAAAGAATTAAATATTACACGTATAAAGTATGATCCCATGTATTAAATTATATTGATTTCATATATTATGTATTAGGTTATGCTCATGTCATATATTATTAATAGACACTTAATCATTTTAAATTAAAACATTAACATTATTGGATCACTGGGTGGATCATGTAATTACAATTCTTTTTATATCCGCTTACGAATCAACGCTATTTAAAATTAATGCATTAACATTAGTAATAATCTGTTAATATAGAAAAAAAAGTCCTGAAAGAATTTAAAGCTCACTTTTCTGAATATTCTTCCTTAAAATTTATTACTTTTCACTTTTTTAAAGTAAAGAAAAAGACAGAAATGAAAAACCTAATTTTTTTTTTAAATTACAACTTTTGCTGAATATTAACGCTACAACTTTTTCGTTTCTGAAAAAAAAAACAGAACAGTAATAATATGCAGTACTTATATAAGTTGTCTAAATCGGACTAATTTAGTCATACCAGCAAAGCAATAGATTATCTAAATAAAAGGCTTACTATCCATTGTATAAGACATCCCTAGAAATCCATTGTTAAGGATCTAATGCTTCTCAGTGTTAATTTTTGTCGCCTTTTCGCATTAATCTCTTCACAAGGATTCACTTGAAAAAGAATTTCAAACATAAAAGTTAAAAGATTAGTTGTTTTGAGAAAGGTCCCTCTCGGGACGGAAACCGGTTGTTTTATTATATATAATTTATTTTTACGTATATAAATAATTTTTAAACAGATGCATGGCCTTCATCATTTTATTCATTAGTTTTTTTTTTGATGTTGATGCCACACTCGGGAGTGCGAATGGTTTCCATTTCCTTTTGCGCAGTCCGAGCATATCATCAAAGGGTAAATCCTGCTGATGACTCCTAGTAAGGACGAAACAGCTGTCCAGGATTCCCGTTGATGATGCTCATTGTGTATGCCCGTTGATGATGCTCCCGTTGATGATGGCCCGTTATGCATTAGCATATTTATTGTTCTTTTATGGTTTTTCTTGTTATAGATCATGTCTTGTCCTTGTACAGGAAGATTCATCGACTTGCTCAAAAGGCGACACACACTTGCACATCCACACCAGATTGACTCCTCACATTCGTAGAAAACGTAGAATAAAAAGAGTTACAATTAAAAAAAAAGCTTGAATTTTTAACTTTAAAGCCTAATAAAAACGCTCCATCTACTTTTCAACACAAAACTCAAAGAAATTGAGCTCTACATTCGCATTGACAATAGGAATTTACTTGTTATTTTGGCAATCTTACTGTTAATGTTAATGTTTTTATTTTCTAAGGTTAGAAGCTAAAGACCAGGAACTATCTGCATAAATTTCGGTATTTGTGATAAATGAAAACTTTCTTATCTAAAGCTGGGCGAACACGCGGCAATTAGCGGCAATATTGTGGGACAATATTGCCCCTTTTTATTGCTGACAACCGTTGTCAGTTCAGATCACGCGCGAACACGTGGTTTTTCCGAAACGAATATTGTCCTGACAATTGATGGTTACGGCGCTTCTCACTAGGGAGAGCTAAAGAGAGAGCGTGTTTTCGTACAGAATTGCTATAGTATTAAACGCCGTCCCTCTTTAGAAATTAATTACGATTCTTTCAGTATCAATTGACAAAATGTTGTTGTTGGAATTATCTGTTTTGGGCCGACCCATTTTGATTTTAAGCCTTGTTTCTCAAAGAAAATGGCCGGCGTGAGTGACTGAATTTCCGATGTTCAAAGTCCCGCCTCCTTCGACATCAGCATTGTCACGTGATTTCATCCGTTCATGTGATTCGCTCGCGAACAGGCAATATTTCTCGACAATATTGTCCCAACGAAATTGTTCCTTTTGTACCGACAATCGCCAATGGGCAATATTGGGCAATATTGTCCATTTTTATTGCTGCAAATGGTTGTCAGCAATGAAAAGGGGCAATATTGTCCCACAATATTGCCTGAAATTGCTACGTGTTCGCCCAGCATAAATCAGCATTTACGACAGACAGGTTGATACGATTTTCATTAAAGCTAAAATAACAAGTGAAGACTTTAATCACTTCCTGCTCTTCTACCAACGATAAATAACTATATATAAATAAAAGTTGAAATATGTAAGTTAAGACTATTTGCTATCTTTTGAAGTGTTTTACTTTTAGAATACATGTTTCTGGAACTATAATTTTTTTAATTCGCCAAATTAAATAGAAAGAAATTTGAATTAATTTTTAGTTTAATTGAATTAATAAGTTATTATCTCAAAATAATCTTATTATTTCCGGTTTGAGAAGTCGATATCTAATTAAAAAGCCTAAGAAATCATTAAAATTAATAAGCAATCATTTTAGCCTTCAGATATATACCATTACTGAAGACATTAATTGTTACCAAGAAATTCTAGACTAGATTTTCCTTGGACTATTAAAGTACTAGATTTCTTTTATTTTTAAATATTAAAAATTTAAAATAAACAATTCAAAATTGTTCTTGTCAAAATTCTGCTTGTCTCAGATTAACCCTGAAGTATTTAGCTGTACGGGAGTGTACCATGTAACAACTGAGTTCAGTAAATTAGCTGTACTTTGACCAATAGTGAGACAGAGAAAAAAAAAAACTGTAATCAAAAATCCCTGAAAATGGTTAAACCGAAATGAAGAGTTGGGACTTGAAGTTGAAACAGTTCGTTTATTCTATGTAGCTTTCGCCAGTGGCATGAATAAATTTCCTGACAATGTTGCAGGTGTTTCTTTTCCAGCTGAATGTAAGTATTTGGAGCATATCGAGTATTTTGAGGCTTGTGTGGAGAGACTTAGGTATGATACCTGTTACTGGTAGAACAATTGAAATTATATTAATCTTCTTGATAGCCATTGTTCTTCGGGTTCCAATTCTAGATCTTTGTATTTCGTTTGTTTTAATCAGAAAGTTTATTGCTGTTATTGCTGTTAGGAATTGCGAGAGGCGGCTATTCCTTTAATTTTAAATGATTTCCACTCTAAGGTCGACCAATTATCAGAGTTTCGAACTCTTACCTGCACCTTAAAATAGGAAAACACACAAACAAAAATTCCATGGTATCATTATAAAAGTAAGTACGGCGCTAGAATCCTTAAACAAATACCGCATCGTCAAGTTTTCTTGTCATCCCCAACAAGGTGAAAAAATAAATCCCTCCAAAAAATAATAATTTATTTTCTTCAATTATTAAAAACAGACGGTTTTAAGCCTTCCTCCACTCAACCTCATTTGCATCGGAAAATTGAAGAAACATTTGATCTCTAACAGGATTGTTTTTTTTGGTTGGAAAGCTATTGTTTCGTATAACTTCCCTCCCATATTCTGAAAAGGAATCAACTTTTTTTTTGGTTGAATGACTAGAAATTTCTTTCTCCCCGTTCCAAAATCCTGGGCCATTTTTATATATAGTTCGAGTTCAAAGAAATCTTTTCATTGTTTCAAAAGCTATTAGGGACGCATAGAACACACACACATAGCAACACAAATGGCGATTTCGTACGTCAATCTTTCTTTACAAAAACAGGCTTAAGTCAATAGCATTTATTACTGCAATCACTTAATCATTATAAGTGACTTAAATCCTAAAAATTGTTTGTAAACTCTTCTTGCAAAAGAAAGTGATAGCGGATAAGTTAGACCGAAAGGCAATGTAAGAATGCGAACTGCTTTTGTTAATTCCGAGTGAAATGTCGTTCACTTATGATAAACTTTAGGTTTTGTAGTTTTAAGTGTGAGTTGGTTTATGTTCGGTTCTAAATCCTGATTATTTCACTCAGTGACTGTGACATTCAAAAGCGCTTAATTCTTTCCTTGTGTGGCTTTATTAGCAATAACCGGTCTCATTCGTGACATATTCCCAACGCCAAAACATTTATGCTTTTGTTTATCCTTCGTTGCATTCCGGGGGGCGGGAGGGGGGGTAAAGGAAGAAGAAGGGGGGGGGGTTGCCCTAATGAACAACGTGCTAACCGGGGCTGTGTGTGAGGAGGTTTCCACTAGGGGGAGATGTTTCTTCGTCCGTTGACCTTTCTTTCGCAATCGGCGCCGAATTTACGAGGCGGGTGGTCGACTCTTTTACGACGTGAGACCCTCCCCCTCTCCCCAGCCCAGACGGCAACCTTCGGCTGGGGCTGACCTTTTTCTTGCTATTGCAAAGCAGCCGAGTGATTTACGGTCTGACCGCTCGGAATGATACGTGTCGCCGAGCCCGTAATTGCTCTTCTCGGTCCGGGGAAACTTAAATCAGTGGCCGGGGTCAGTCGGCGCTGCCATTTGCACCTTCGCTTAACTCTGATTAACGTTCATCCCCGGCAAACAGTAGGACACGAGCGGTGACAGCCAGTCCGGTGGGGGTTTGAGAAGGAGGCAAATGGATATGTGCTCCTCCGAACGGACGTTGACGTGTGGGAGAGATTTGAACGGTCACGCATCGCAGCTCCGTTCGTCCATTAAACAAACCTTGATCCTTCAAATATTAATGCACGAAGGAATTCGCACTGAGTCTCTTGCCTTCAGACACATACACACAGAAAGGAAATTCATAATGGTTTTAAAGTCAGCGGTAATCTTCTGAGCTAGCTAATAAATTATGAAGTAATGGTCCGATTTCCGCAGAGTTCAGAATTAGATTATGTGTTCCAATCAACTACCTGCTGTCAAGTCTGCTTTTCGTTCAGTTTGTCAATTTTACGTTGGCAGCCGTAAATCTAATCCAGTAGATGCTGCAAACACTTGTGCTCCTTAAAATGAAAACTCTACAATATTCTTTAAGTATTTTCCGAAATCATCTGAAAAAAATGTCAAATCAGACAAGCTTTACAAACCAGATCACTGAGGGATTTATTTTCATAGCAGATGTTAAAACACAACTCCTTATTAAATTATTCTGACAATACTGCCTTTAAAAGGTTATTCTTTGTATGACTATGATAGGTGTAGGCAACAGAAAGTACAGAGTATGTAGCCCATTTTTATTTTTAAAATTATATTTAAAAGTCAGTAAATTAAAAACAGCCAGTATATAAAAGCAATGCCAGAATAATTCTCGTTACTGTACGAATGGCTTTATTAATATATTTTTAAAAGAAGAATCTCGAATGATCTTAAAGCCTACTTTCCTTAAATGTTATTACTTTAAAGGAGAATGGACAGATCTGCCCCACCCATGTATAGCGATAAGATATATACGTAAGGAAAGATCGCCATCAATAGAACATTTTTTATCATTACGACTTTTCTCAATTATTAGTCCGTTTGGAGATGTCATGTCTAGATATGACGTTTAAGTCAATGATTTGTGGTGAATGTGCAGGGAAGCCAACCATCTGCAGGCGGGGGGTGCTTGGCAGTAGGTGGTTGGCTTCCCTGCACCCACATTCAATCAATCACACTGTTAATTAATGTAAAGTAATAATTACTATTATCATTTATTTCAAGTAAATAATAATTATTTACATGTAATAAATATAAATAATATTAACTGTTACTGAAAACAATTATTAAATGATAATTAATTAATACATCCGGGAAGTAAGATGTCAACGAGATACGTCATATCTAAACGTATGTAACTCCGAACGGACTAATAATTGCGACGATTCGCAGTAATAGCATATGTTCTATATAAGGAGATCTTTCTATAGGTATATACCTTATCACTATACAGGATGGGTGTTTGTTTTTTTCTTTTTTTAAGTCGTGAAAACGACAAAATGAAAATCCTACATTTATGTTCTAACATCGACTGAATATATTCAGTCAAATTCGTCATGTTTCTAATTCACGTTTATTTTCTTACTTGTACAATTTGGATTCATTTTAATCCGATCAAACCATATGCAATGGATTACCTAAGATTTAATATTCATTGGTTAAGATAGTGAAAAACAGGATGGAAATCCATTGTTTAGATTCTGGTGCTTTTCTCCGGAAATTGTTAATTTCTCGACATTGAACTAATTGGAAAAGAAAATTAAATGTAAAAGTAAAATTGTTCCTAATCCTCGAATATGCACACAAAGTTTCAAAAAAATTCATCCATCAGTTCCACAGATTTTAACAAGTGACATATACACGGATGCAAACACATGGGATGAATATTTGAGGAGTGTTATTAGGCCATGTACTTTGTTTAAAGATATTTGGCAAATTTAAGAATAGTCGTGTCCTCGTCACTAGTGACTTTCCCGGGTATCGAAGAATCTTATGCACATTGACCAAATTTTTTTATTTATTTATTTTCATTTTTTGTTTTTTTTGTTTTTGAAATCGTGTTCAAACTAAAAAGCAGAAAAAGAATAACGAAGTTATTGTGAATATAGTTTGTTTAATTCTGTGGCAGTATCAATTACTTATAATAGACAAATTGAAGGTGCGTTAAGGACAATATAATTAGAAAAGAAGGCATAAAAGCGCACACAAATTAAAGGTTCATTGAGCTACTTACCCGTCTTGGGTTCCCGATACAAAATTTCCCAAAATCGCTCAGTGAACCTTTAATTTGAGTGCGTTTATAAGTCTTCTTTTCTATCAATTACTTAATGTATACGTTCTGCTACAAGATAATCTCACCGTAATTGATTTCTGAAGAAGACGAACAGTTTCCAAAAATCTGTGATGGGTCTCTGAGATTAGCATTTGTCCTAAATACAGTTTCTTTCTGTGTCGAAATCCCGCATTACTGCAGTACCTTCATAAACTTTTCATCGAAATTATGATGACAGAAACAGCATTTAAGTAAAATCTTTTACTGATCTGTTTTTAAAAATACAAATAGCCTGATATCTACTAAAAAATGAAATGAAAGGTCAATCTTCTTTCTAACGTCCCACTGCCATTACTGTTGGTGAGAGAATGACGTCAGCCCGATCGAAGGAAAGCTACTCGAAATGATTGTGGCAAAATGTTATTAAAACGCACAAAAAGTGGGATTTCACTGGAAACTAGCGAACACTGATACTTCTCAGTACTTACGCATAATTGTCCAGAATGTATTTGCAAATGAAGCACTTCTTGGACTTACAAAGTAAAACCCTTTACATAGCAACTAGAAAGAATGAAGTGGAATACAGACGCATCGTTTTCTTAGCTCCTGATATTTTTGTCATAGTATTCCAGTCTATTCTATATTAAGAGTCGTGCGTAAATCACACGTGTAGTGCATTACAAGAAGTAACACTTGAGCATAATAGACAGCCGGAAGAAGAGAAAGAGAAGGAACATAGAAAAAGAAAGAAACAAATATGTAGGTCCCGGGATTCGAACCTACATTCAGGCATACGCTTCTTATAACTTGAACCTATCTTTGAAACTTCCTTTATAGTTTATTTGACGGGCGGACGGACGGATCGACAGGATTCCCCTTAACTGCCATTGCAAAAATGGTTTGCTCTGAGATAATTCAAATCTTAGACAACTACACGTCATACAATGCCTACATTGGCAATATCTATTCTGCATATATAAAGAAAGTCTCTGTTTGTATGGAAATACAGTGCTGTACCATTTCTCAATTTATAGATTGATTTACTGCTTTACAGATTGCTTAATAATCTATCAAGCAGTTAAAGTACAGCATTGCTGAGTTCAACATCCGAATGCCGTGTAATGGAATAAATTTCTAAGTCTGTTTACCTAGAGTTTCAAAAACGACGAGTGACAACATCTGTTTCCCGTGTTTTGGAAATGAAATCACATCGTAAACTATGGACAATCAGGGATGTGCAAATCCTGCTCAAATTAACTAATCATGAAATTCTGTTTTGTTAATAACTGCTACAGAGAATGACAGCATTTATCTTTCAACTTAACACACCTAAATTCGCATAGAAATAGAGAAACTAGAAAATCTTGGGAATCGCAGACTAGTATGACCCTGAATCTCTTTTTTTTTTAATCTTCAGTTTTATTAGAATCAATTTTTTAATGAATTGACTAACGGCTTAATATCTATTTATGATGATAATCATTTATTTGGAAAAAATAGCCTACAATTACCATTTAGCAACTGTTGGGTTTCCAAAGGCTGCATTGGAACCAAAATCAATCAACAATTCCTTTCCATTCATGATCGTATATTTTTGAGGTTTTTTTTTTTTTTTTGATAATATCTGCTGAATACGATCAGTAAAAATTTTCCATTTTATGACTAAATTGGCATTATTTAAAAAAAAAAGCTATTTAAATAACTTATCTGAATCGAACAAATATGTAAGGTTTTATATATATAAGGTTTAACGTGCATCATTAAATGTAATATGAAAAACGGAAAAACGATGAAAATGCAGATTTTTAATAAGGATGAAACAGCTGTTTAAAATTCCTGCCGAAGATGACTCAAGGCGTGAAAGCAAACGAATGTGTACTTTCATCGTTTTATTTTGGTGAATCAATGAAAACTTAATTACATCAAACTATGCGCAAATTAGCGGATTAGCGAAAAGGATTAATATCCAGTGTCTTATAAAAAAAGGATGGTTGTCTACTGTTTCCCAACCTTTTTTGTGCTATGTCCCACCTAAAGTAACTAAAGTATGCTATGCCCCACAAAATTAGGTATAACTTTCACAACCCAAAAAAAAAATTATCCATTTTCCAATTGCCCCCCCCCCTGTGGGGCGTGCGCCCCATGTTGGGAAACACAGGCTTAGACTGTAACAATGGGAATTTCAGTCACCGTCTAGTGCTAAATTCTCGACAAGAACTCCTTGTAAAACTTAGATCCTCTCAGTCCTTAAATGTGAATACCAAGTTTCAAGAAGAAGATCTATCCAGTGTAGCGGTTGAAAAGTTATTAGGACACACATACAGACTAAATGGTTTCAACTTTCTTAGGGAGTGGACTGCATTAAAAAAATAATGATCAATAGAAAAAAGGAGAGTTAAGATTAGCTGGGAGGGAGTTGGTTGTTTCCCTTTGATTTGTGCTAAAGCTAAAATGACATTAAATTATTTAGAATCCAAACAAATGCAGGAACTTTCGAATATATTTACTTTATGTTGAAAGTGCAACATAAAAGCGATAAAGTGCAAGTAAATACAGAAAACCGCAACAGTTCATCCTAAGATGAATCATTTATAAGAAAGAATGTAATCAAAACGTCCATCTTGAATCAGACCTGATACTTTACTGAAAGAACTTCCTTAGAATTCCTTTTTAAATCGTGAAAACGGCAACAACGAAAAGCTTACATCTAGTTTTAACTGAGGAAATTTTCTAAGGACAAGTCTCGCCTTAACGCTCTAATTTCCCGACATTACTAGGAAATGATTTCCAATACAAAAATACATTGGGCTTTAGATAATTTAAGTAAATATCGTGAATTTAATTAATTTTTTTCCAGAAAATGCAAAATTTCTGCTATTTGTTTTCAGTAGATATTCAGTAAATATATATATACATATATAATGGTTTTTCGATTGTATCGTTTCCTTGAAAAAAAAAATAAAATAACAATTAAAAATTACAGAAACACCATTTTCAAGAGAAGAGGTTTAAGGTTCTTTCGGGAACTTCTTGTTAATTATTTGATACTCGACATTATTAAGGTTACTGACAATTTACAAGTAAATCTTGAACTTTAAAAAACTCCTGGTGATAGCCCAAGCCACCATTAATTAACAATGAAGAAAAATAAATCATTCCTTCCAGAAAACGGTGTTCGAATATGGTTATGATGTGTGGTCTTAATACAGTAAAACCCCGTTATTACGCTCGTCAAGGGACCCTGAACTACAAGCGTAATAAGCGGGATAGCGCTATAGACGGGAAATGATTTATGAGATGGGGAAACATTTAGACACCATTTTACAGGAAACATACTTGATTCTGCAATAGATATATTGCCAATGTGAGCTTATTTCCTATTAAAAAAATCTTTGATTGTGGTTTGCCGTGTGTGTGTGTGTGCTACTGTTATGAATTATGACATTTTCAATGCGGTTCAAGTAACTATTAACATCAATTGATACACCACTAGGAGCAACACTAATATATTTTGGGAGCAGATTTAGTGCACTGCCCGCTATTTCACGCGCCTTTTCTTCAATGATTGGGTCACTTAATGGCACTGATGCATCACGGGACTGATGAATCCATTCAATTAGAATTTCCTCGGCATCTTCATATTTTCCACACTTTACTTTTTTACGTTTGCAACCACCCTTCGCTGCATCGGTAATTCCATTCTTATTTTTTATTATTGTTCTCAGACTGGATGAGGGAATTCCTAGAGATTCTGCGAAATCCTTCTGACTTAGTGTAGAATTCTCGTCGTACTTACGGAGAATTTCCAATTTTTCACTTTTAGAAAGGGATTTCCGCTTCGAAATTTTGCGCTAACTTACTGTATCACAGACCCGCACTTCAAAGAGTTCAAAGATTCCCTCCTACCAGGGAAAGAAAAGAATCTTTACAGCGTTACATTTCTTTTCGATACAAAATTTCCGATATAAAAAAAGCGCTACAAGTGGGATTTGAAGCGTTATAAGAGGGTAAAAGTATACAGAGATATATAGAAAATTCCAGGGACCGAATGAAAGGAGCGTAAAGAACGGGATAGTGCTATAAGCGGGAGCGTAATAACGGGGTTTTACTGTATTACAATCAAGAAAAAGATGTAATTTTTTGAATCAAAAATTTTTTTTGTTCTTCTTCTTATTATTATTATTACTTCGCGACTAGTATCACTTTGTTAGCTTTTAAATTTCATTAAAAAAAATAATCATTCTATAAACACTTGTTATATTGGTTAATCCAGAACTTATTAATGTCATTTACTGATAGTTTGCATTTGTTAAGGCATAATTACAGCCACTGTTTTAATATCATTGTCAGATCCATTTTGTTTTGTTTGATTTTTTTTTTTTTTTTAGTTGGAACCTGTTTTTTAGTTAGTTCACTCTTCGCAGAAGCCTTGCCTACACTCTGACGATAACAAGGCCATAATGCTTTAGCCTTGAATTCCTAGCTTTCTTCTCAAAGTTTATTCTAGTCCAGTAATGGCTGAGGTTTGATATTAGAAGGAAGTCTCAGCTTCGACAGTGGAATCTTTACAATACTCTTTGGATTCTTTTACTCTGACAGATGCTACTTGTTGCGTTCCACTGAAACCCGTCGACAGGAGGCGAAACAGTGTTCTAATAATGATCTGCTTAGAAAATAGGAAATTAAAATAGAAAACACTACAAATAAAGATTGATTATAGTATACCAATATTATAATATAATTGATACTTACGTTTAACTTGTTACAACTAATAATACTGTATCTGTACAGATGTACCAATAACTATACGTAAGTAAATGCTTTTTTTTTTCAAATCATTATTTATTGTATAAACAAACCATAAAAAGAATGTGATGTAGTGGCTGTCTGTATCCTGTGAGATGAGTCCCTAACTGTGTAACGGTGTAGATGTCGCGCATAAGATCCTGGTTCATGTGCGATGACCATCGGATGCGCTGGCGTGGTTTCCCATTCATGATGGTCGCCTGCTCTGACACAGACGAAACACTTCCATAAAAAGACGAATCGGCCATTCCCAATTCCTTCCGATCAATTGATTCAGAAAGGCAATTTAACTTATTCAGGTGCTGTTTTTATTCTTGTTATGGTTTGTTTATAGCTATTTTCACATCATGTTAAATTTATTATTCACATTATTTATTCTACTTCTCTAAAAGATTAACCCGAAAATAGTCGACGAAGCGATTATGAATAGTAAGAGATATTGAAATATCAAAATACACATATAAATCTAGTCAATAACATACAGATGTATACATACAGATATAGAAATTGCAAAGAACAAAGTTAACAAAATTAGCGTAGATTTCTAAAATCTTCTAAATTCGAAATAATTGAATCTTCTGGAATGTCAAAGGTTGCAACTTGAGCAGATTCCAACACGAAATGATGTAATTAAAATTCGAGGGTGAAGCAAAAGAAAAAAGAAAAAAGGGAGAAAAACAGCAGATATTAGAGTAGGAATGCCATCTACAAAATGCCTTCCAAACATCTGTTTTTGCTGTGAAGAGAGAGAGGCAGATGTTTCACGCGCGCTATCCCTTAATTTCTTTCGTGATTTCAACAGGAGAGTGTAATTTCTTATCAGGCAAATGGCGGCAAAGAAGAGATGAGAAGACATTTTGCCAAAGATAAGAGATGTTTTAATGACTTGGCAGCCTCTCGCCAGCACGATGATAATGGCTTCGTTACACCAATCGCAAGCGTTTCAGGTCGCACTTCCTCAACATGGCAGCTGAGTAAAATTACCATCAGTCTTCCCCGGGAATTTTAAGGTCTCAATAAAAGAAGAAGAAGGAAAAAAATAATCAAACGGAGAATTCCGTTCGGAAACAAACACGGAGTAAGAAACCACCTCATGGAAGAAGGTGCTGAGGTTGTCGAGATACTGGGAACGTTGTGAGTAAACATAAAATATATATATATAAGTATTTCAAAGAGAAATAAGAAATTAAAGTAAAATCTGAAAGTAATGAAAATAATAATAATAATATCATTTAAACTATTGTAATAAAAATAACAATAAAGTTGTAAAATTGTAGTATTAGCAAGATTGTAATAAAAGTAAAATTGTAATTGTAACAAATTTGTAATAACTAAAATCTTCTAATAATAATAAAATGTAACATCGATTTTAAACTGTAATAGTTGTAACCTATAATAGTTATCAAACTGTAATAGCAAATTTCAATAATAGTAAGATTATAATAATGTTGATTGTAATTATCATTAATAGTATTATTATACAAAAAGAAAACGGAAATGCACATAACTAAACAAAAATTAACTGAGCTAATTTTGGTTTTTGTACTGGGAATCGGAGACAGTACTGTTTCGAGTTTCACAACTATCATCAGTCCGACTCGCCCAGTATATCCAGCTCAGTGAAGAAGGACAATGTACAAAACGGACAAACATACAAAACAATGACCCGTCAATTAAAAACATCAATTTAAAAACAAGTAATTTATCCCCACAAGCATTCAGCTTAGCATGTTTGGAGTAATTCAGCAAAAGGTTAGTATATAGAAATGAACCTCTTTTTGTATTGTTTATTATTTTGGGGCCGGTTTTGTGTGCGCCATCCTGTACCTTTTCTCAGCTGAAAACGTAATGAAGCATTAATATAGTGATAAGATTAAATTACAATGATTATTACTTCAATCTGTTCAGTTAATTTTCTATGTGAACGAGATTGTAAAAACATTTACAACTTTTTTTTTCTAGATAACCACAAACTATTTGAATGTGGTCTCTTCTTAATAAATGTTTTTGTTACATTTCACTAAATCCTACAAGAAATTTGGATTTTTGGTTTTAAAGAGTGGAAAACTAAATGAGTGATAACTGTTGATAAGTCTATTTGGCTTATTTACATAGGAAGTGCATTTAGACTCTCTCCACTTATTGTCATTGAACATTATTCTTTGGCTAATGTTGAACATTATTTCTGCTTCTTCAGTATTAATTATAAGAAGATTATTTACTTTCATCACAGAGCTTCCATATTTTAGAAACAAAAATAAATGTATTAAATTTGTATTTTATATATGAGATTCAATTTTCTTCAGTCTTTATTTAAGAGCATTATCGTTGAAATGTTTATTTTTTAATCTAACTTCCAATAAAAAAGTGAGGTTCATCAGTCAATCTGTATGTGTGTGTGTGTCTCGCCCTATTAACATTTGAATCGCTGGAAGATCTTCTTGAATCTTGGTATGCACATTTCGATAAGTAACTTTTATATTTGATATCGTTTTCAAATGGATCTTTGTCGAAGACAAAGAAGAAGACAACAAAAGAAGATAAGAAGACAACAAAAATTTCAACAGAAAAGTGTTAGAATCTAAATAATGGGTTTCTATCCTATTTTTATTAATATTTCATTCTCTTAAACAATGAAAAGTAAATGCGCGTATTTACAAACGATTAAAATTAATCCGATTTAACTGTATAAGTAATAATGCGAACTTAGTTATTTCTTTTTTTCAAATTTGTATTGTTTGTTCAGCTTTTATTAAAATTTGAATATCAGGCTTTTCGCTTTTGTAGTTTTCGTGACTGCAAAAAAAAAGTAAAAAAAAAAACAAACAAAAACAATCAGAAATTAATTTTTATAGTAATAAATAGCCTTCAGTCCTATCTTTCATTAGGAAGAGTTCATTAGTTGTGCAAGTTAGCACAACATTTATTGTTGTCATTTTTGTTCTTCGGGGGTCACTGCCAGGTGTGACGGTGGCCTTCAGATAAGATCTTGCCTTTCTGGGTCTTTTATCGGGGAAGGCGGAGATCGGGCTGATGAGTCCCCTGTAGGATGAAATGGCCGTTCTCGATTCATTTCCGATAATCGAATCAGAAAGGCAATTTGTTTAAGCTTGTGCTGATCTTGTTTCTTGTTTTATTTTGTTGAAACAATCAGAACTTGTAAGAAATCGCAGTTTATGGAAAGTCAGCTGTAAGAAGTTCTTCCAACTTCTTGTTATAATGTATAGATGATTTTTGAAATTTCATTTTATTCCGTGACGAATAACTGAATACAAAGGCGAGTTAAATATTTACCTTCTACAAATACAGATCATCGAAGATTAAAATAACTTCCCGAATCACTAATCCTGATTCTTCTCAATCGATACTTCATTCGTTCATGTCAACCATAAACAAACAAAAAATGATATTCCTTAATTTCCCCCCAAAAAATGTAAAGAAATAAAATATATCAGATATAATAAAACGTAAGTATAATAAAGGTAAGTCAATATTATTCGAAATATTGCTTTTGAGTTTATTATAAACAAAGTTTCTTTTGTTGATTTTTTCTCACAAAAAAAAATAAAAAAACCTTCTCTCCCATTTTTAATCTAGTTGGATAATTACATTCTAAGTTCATTTCAGCCACTTTCACTCTCCTCTTCCCTTAAATCGAAGAATTCGAGAAAGTCATAATGTAATAAAAGCGTCCACTGTGGCTGCGAAATTCAATTAGCTTTCGACAGTTTCAGTTCCCAAACGCGCTCATCCGAGTTCAGGAGCAGCGGGAGATGAAAAAGTTTTCGAACGCGCCAGCTTTCCAATTGGACGACGGAAAACTCCGTGGGCGGCAAAAGAAGATTCTTGGATCCAGGTTAGAAACGTAATCGTCAATAATTCCTCAAATTACTCTAATTATCTTTAGCCGAAAGCAAAGTGGTCCAATTTGGATAGATCTAATGGATTCTTCGAGTTCCTAATTAGCCATGCCTATCCCTCTTCAATGTAACAAGAGTTTGGAATGTTGGACACTTGCAGGCAACGTCGTTGTGTTTATAGCCACTGGCCCATGAATGCAATCTAAATACTGATGTAGACAAATGAACGCTAAAGAAAGGAATCTTTCCAACGGCCACAACCGTAATCTTCAAGGAAATTAGTTAAATCGTGTTAAGTTTCACCATTAGTACATTAGGGACTTCCATTCCAAGTACTGTTCTGCACGACGTCGTCGTTCTGTTCTTCTAAACCAAAAAGTGACTGGAACACCAGGAAATTTCGACAAAGTAAATAAGAAATAGTTACTTATTACTTCTTATTTAGTAATTATTATATTATTACACATTATTATTATCAATATTGGTCACTAAATAATGTGTTATTTATTGATTTGTGGACTGAAGAGAGAGCAGCCAAGTTTGTACTTAGGCCTACTCACAAGTAATATATCGTCGTAACTTAAAATTTCGACCGTGTTTTGGTGTCTAAACCGTTTCCTGCAAATCGGAAACGTGCAAAGCGAGGATTGATTTAATTTACAAACCAATCTTCTTAAAAATATTCGTATATTAGATACCTTATATCTATTACATCAAATTCGCAATATTATATATTAAACATTTAAGGAATGTTTAGTTTAATAAGAAGTTCCTAAAAGAACTTCAATCCTACTTTCCTTAAAATGTTGCGGGTTTTTTTTTCTTCGTTTCTTACTTTTTTCTTTTTATAAAGTCGTGAAAATAATATAAAGGAAAAGTTACATTTCATATTGAAATTAAAACTATTCCCATGAATTAAAAAGAATATACGTTTTTCAATTTTTCAACTAACTTAGTTAAATCCCCAAACATTTAAGTTGTCTAAATTCAATTAACTTTAGCCTACACCAAAGCATGAGCAATTGGTGGATTACTAAAAGAATAATTGTTAAGACATCGACAGAAATCCACATGTTTCGGTTCTAAGGCTTTTCTTATTTAGTGACGTTCACGTGGTAACTTCTCGATAAGGATCCGCCCCCAATGATTTTTTTTTTTTTTTTTTGGTATTTGCAAAATTACGAGGGAGAGTCAAAAAAGTTATTTGCATTCATCCAGAACTTTGTGTCTAAAAGAGATTATGTCAGTTGATGGCAACAATGTTTCTACTTCCGTTGAACAGTCGTAGTCATGTGGTAGGAACACTTCATCTGTTATCAGTCGTAATCGATGTCATATCCGTGGCAAGTAGAGTCTAAATTGGAAGTCGGCGCAGCGACTCGTGTTTAGTGGGCAAAAAAACAATGATCCTGTGGAAAAATTATAGTAAAAATAATACTGATCTAATGAATTTTTTCCTGTAAAATGATATGTTTTTTTGGTGAAATATTATAAGAAATAGAAATAAATAAAACGAAAAGTTATCCACAAAAGAACTGCGTGTGCCTACAACAATACAACTGTAAAACAGTGACATTCAACAAACTAAGTGTAAGCAAACAGAGATATATGTTATTGTTGAATGGTATCTTGTTTTATTTACATAGAAGCAACGTGAAAAAGGAGGGTGATAAAGGAAAACAATCAGATTGGTTTTGTAGAATAAAACAGACGATTAGAAGAATAAATTTTGTGGTTTCAAGTCAGATTTAAGGTTTTGATCTATGTACAATTTATTTTTCTACTTGAGGTCAATAAAAGCAGGAGAAAGAATATTTTTTTTTGTAATCTGCAGTAGATGTCAGTATTTTGATCCGACTTTTACGAAGGGAAAAACTTAAAACTGACATTGAATAAAGCGTAAACAGAAAGAAGGCCCAACCAAGTTATCTGTTTGGAGCGTTTAGCTACTGTAAGTAGAACTTTATTTCTAATTCTAAGAGGACAATCGAATTACAAATGCAGCAGAAGCAGCTAATTAGTTCAGCGTTACAGAACAAAGATTACAGAATAAAGACAACATTTTCGCAACAAGTCATGTTTATAACATCACACTAAAATTAAAATGTAAACTACATTTAATATCAAAAAAGCAAATTTTCGAGAAGAAAACGTCTTCTCTTTTTCAAGCCTAAAATAACGATATTGTTATTTAAGGCTTGAAAAAGAGAAGACTTTTCTTCTCGAAAATTTGCTTTTTTGATATTAAATATAGTTTACCTTTTAATTTTGGTGTGATGTCAGAAATATTTAATAGTAGAGGCTGTAGGAGAAAGGATCTACTAAAGAAATATGGGAACTTTACATAAGTCATGTTTATGTTCGAGAATGATTCTTAAGGATAATCCTAACTTGTAAAACTATTCCTGTTTCATTGAAGAACTTTAAATAAAAGATTCAAACTTCAAACGATTTTGAATTAAATATTAAGAAGAATGAAATAATTTTCTTCGCAGACTTTACATTTTAGCTTCTGTCTAACACAAATAACATTAAATAAATGTTATTTCTGTTACAAGAAGTTCAAATATAAAGTCTGAGAAGATAATTTAATTGTACTACATATATTAATTCAAGATATCGTAAATGATTCGATGGAATTTATTTGAGTTTATAGTCAATTGATTTATTTCTTTATAGAGTTCAACACAAGTTTTTAATTCTTAACAAAGTGCTCCGCTAATTTTTACAAGAACTGTGTCATTGAAGATGTAATAATAAGTTTATCAAGAAATACGAAGGATATTCCATTTCGTAGGTCCATTTGAAATCTCGAAATTAAAATTAATCTTCAATTAATCATGGTCAAGTAATAAGGTTTCCAAAATAAAATCAGGTTGATAATTTTAATTTCTAATAGGGTCCCCACTGAAATTCTTCGCCAATTGTGTAAAGTGTAGGGTGGCAATGCAATTTCGCGCCAGGCGACCGCTAAATGGCGCGCATTGTGCGAGAACGGGCACACGAAATATCGAAGACGATTACCGCCAGGAGAGGCCTTCAAGTCCAGCGACGAAATTTTTCAGGGCCTTCCTGGAAATTTTCAAATGGGAGGTGTAGGAATATCCTTCCTACAATCCCGACCTTTCGCATTGTGATTTCCATATTTTCGGTTTCATGAAAGAAGAGCCTTGCGAAGGAACGATATCACTCTGATTGGGAAGTCGAAAAGGCGACGCGAGAATGATTGTCGCACGTTTGACGAGAATTGTTCGAGAAGGCGTAGTGGAACTCGTGCCACGTTACAATAAATGTTTAAATAAATTTGTACTTTCAAATAAATAAACGAATAGCCCCAATGTGGCTATTCTTTTTTTGAGTGCCAGTGCAACTTACCTTTTGACTTAAGTCTCGTAGATCGTCTCTTGTATGTAAATAAGCAGGGTATTTATCGAGAAGATCTATACAGAGGTTCAAACATTACTGAGAAGGGATGCGTTAAACTGAAACACACATTTTACAAGCCGTCCTTTGTGGGAAAATAGATTAAAAGTAAACATAGAATTAAAACAAAATATCCAAACCGAGTCAATGCAAACAGAAGAACATCTACTGTTTATATAAAGTGTTTATATAAACAGAAAACATTGGATCTCTTAATAAAATATAGGCAAGGAAATGAAAACAAACGAAAAGAATAATACTTCAAGATAAAGTTCCTTTAAGGATTGGAAAAAAACAAAGCAACTTGTATTTTCTTCTGGCAGTTATCAGTAGTATGTTAGGCAGTACAAATCGCTAATGCCGGTCTTCGCCGTCAGATGGCGATCCGTTCACTGAATTCGATCAAGCGAATTTCATCAAAAGCGAGGCGCCATCTGCCAATTTTAATGTTTGTAGTTGCATAATTTACTCTGATTACGACTTATTTTTCCGTTTTCATTCAGATGAAAATTCAGAAATATGAATTCACAGATTAATAGATTTCCAAATAAAATTAACTTAATTAAAATTAACAGACCACAGCCGCCAACTGTAATCGATTATTTACTGTACTATTATGGGAAGATCAAACATTGCTAGCCCATAAATGCCTTTGTTATGCAAAAACATAACATTCAAATTTCGTTTCATACTACAAGTTTAATGTTTTTTTAAAAGCTTTTTTTAAAAACTTTTTTTTTTTTTTTTTTGAAAATGTTTTTTCGGTGTTGAAGAGCTTGATTATTTCCTAGAAAGGTTTCTTTGAGTTGATCTGTTTTTTTTTTAATCTTTCCTGCAAAATTGGTTTTCCACGACAAATTTAATCAATTAATTGCTTTCAACCTAATAAAAGTTAAAGGATCCGTCTTCACAGGCCATGAACGCCCTTCTGGGCGTTGGAGGTTTGGGCTGCAATGGTTCATCGTGGAATGAACTTGGACTCGGGTGGTCAATCAGACACTTCAGCTTTTAAACCTTAGAAATGGAAACCCGGACCCCATTTTCGAGGGATGGGTTAACCCTAGAATTTGTCTGAAGGAACCTTCGCCGGTAATTGAACCCTTCTCCTCCAGTCCGCAACCCAATACCTACACCACTGGAGTACCCGGTCAACTCAACCTGACGAAGTAATTCTATAATGTACTTTATTTTAATAATAATAATTTGTAAGATTTTCCATGTTCGCTGTTCTTTTTGTTTTGTCATTCATATACTGTATTTTGTTCTTACTCTCCCTTCACTTTAAAATCTTAACAATAGCTTCATTTCTGTTCGTAATTTCCTAAATTTCTGAACGCAGTACTTTGGATTTGACAGTTTTTGGAATAGTTTACACAAAAGACAACTGTTCACTTGCTTGTACTAGAAAAACCACGACTCGTCAAGTTTCACAAGACATTATTCTCCAATATATACATGCAATATCCTTTTTTTTTTTTTCTTAGATCAAAGTAGTAAAGAATTTTTAATTATCACTGTTGGTCTGCCCTAATAGAAAGAAAGCAGACGTCAATGCCACTGTTAACCATTTGTAGAAATTTGAGTCAACTACAAACGTTCTTAACTTTTGATTAAATATATCAGCTAAATTCATTGAGAAAGTCCTACTTAATTCTGAAATAATATGAAATGTATATATTTACAAGTTTCAGGAGTGAGAAAAATAATTTTTGACATTAGACGTACTTATAAATTAAATTAAAGAAGCCCACTGTATACCTAAGTAAACCCTCGAGGTCGTGAGAGTTTAAGCTCCCGGTGTTTCCCGACCAACGGGACTAAGTTGAGGTCAGATTGTCAGCCCAACGCCCGACCGCCTTTAACTTCCGGGAAAGAAACATAATAGATCATCATTACTAATATAAATTGTGGATGTATTACTACTAATTACTGAAGTTTATTTCACTTCAGTAATTAAAGATTACAATTGCAGCAAAGAGACATTGTTAGGGCAGTATCTTACGAAATTTGAATATCGAGCAATGCTTATCTCTCATGTAAATTAGCTGAGTTAAAAGTGTTAGAAAAGCGTTTAGGATCTGAAAGCGTTTAAGATCAGCACCTATTATGAGAACCACTCTTATCATTTATGTAATTTTTATGTCAGCTGTGAATCAACTGAAGACGATTGGAATAGTGGATTTTCCTGTAACGAACTATCGAGAGAGTTCGCGATCTTTGAATGCAGATCAAAGTACACCTGAACGATTTCTGATTTATTGGACGTAAATAAACAATTTCAAGCGTCATTTTCTGTCTCGATTTAGGGACGCATTAGTTTTCTTCGATTTATCCGTTCGTTCGCAGTTTGACTCGAGAGCAAACAAGTGAGAGCCAATTTTTTTCGGATTTTCTTTCCATCGGTTGCAGATGACTTCCCAACTTAGCAGCTGATGTTTTGATTGACGAGGGTTGGTGATTGGAAGACCAATAGACAAAACCTGATACGACGACCGACGATTTAAATAGGCCGGAGATGATTAGACTTCAGCCAGATAAGATCGTTTTCTTCGATAGCAGAGAAATAAGGAATTGGATACAAGTATAGGGAATTGCACTTTAAATAACATTATAATACAGTGAACAGCAGTTTTTAGTCTCTACAGTCTCTGTACAATAGTCTACACCCAGAAAGAAAGAGATTTGTTCAACAGCTAAAATAGACTGATTTTACAGACAGCGTGGTTATCAAATAAATGGCTTTTGTCAAAGTTCCAATGAGCACCCTCTTTGGGCAGTCAACTTAACATCAGACATTAACATCCATTGATTTTTTTCCTGACAATAATTAAGTTTCTTTAAACACTGTTTACTTGTCTTTCACATATTATTATTCAGAAATGCATAGTTTTCGATTTATTTACACATCCAACGTTTTGCACTGAGAACTGTACATTTTGGCTTGAGAAAGAGTAATTGTTTGGAACACTGTTTTATGAATTTTAAGACAAGCACGCAATCAGACAAACTTTCGCGCTCATTATATAGATAAGTTGTTAGTCTTGAAACAACGTCGCAATTTCTGAACGGATCTTTACCAAATTTGGCATGGAGTTTCACAAGCATCCCAGAATAGTGCATGAAAAATGAAAACCCAGATTCGGATAACAAGGAAACCTCTCGAACCCTAAAAGTTCAGATTTTGAATCTATAGATTGGTTTAATAAATGAAATAAATCTTAGATGCGGAATCGATGCGGAAGAAGTGTAAACTGAGACTTTTAAATCCTCAAAAATCGGTCGTTTTACCTTTCAAAACCCAGACGGTGCTAATGACTTTTTAACGCAGAGAACTATGATATCGCTGGCCTTTGATAGGAAAGTAAAGTAACGCCATCTGTTTGAGTTTGATGTAACTTTATTCAACGAAGGTCATTGATGTACGTAATTAACTTAAACGAAAGGTTTCTAAATTTGGAAAGATTCTTAAACGTAAATTGGAATAGAAGCAGATATAAGGGAAAACCTTCTGTATGACTTAGTTATGATATATAACATAAAGACGACACATATCGATAAATCAATTTCATTAGTAGTTCAGCGTCGTAACAACGTAAGAAACAGACCGCGTATGTTGATATCTAACGAATTTTAACGCATTTTTATGAATTAAAGGTATTGATGGTTTACTTAATAAAATATTTTGTATATTGGGTCCATTACTAAACAATCTTCTCGATATTTGTTTTGATATTATTTTTATTTCTTTAATAGTTTTTATGTTTTTAATAGTAGAAACAAGAAGTGATAGTTTGAAGGCTACTAAAATTTAACAAGTAAAAACGATTCAAAAATCATCCAAGAACAAGAAAATAAATGGTTTCTTCAGTTTCAATAGTTTCCTTCAGTTATCTATGACTTGAAATTCGAACTTACGTGACAGTTAGTGATCTACAGTTTCTTATCTAATGATCTGAAAAGTACAAAAATCAAAACAGATATTCTTTATTAGAATCTGATAAAAGTTTAGCTTTTAAAGTCAATTTCACATGTACAGTAATTTCATTAAAGATGGACTTGTTAATGGGCTTATGGTATTTCGAGCTAAACATTATATTCTATAACATTTTTTTATATTCGAACCATTTTTTTCTATTCGAACCATTTTTTTTCTCTATGAATTCTGTGATATGTGGAATAAAAATAAAACGAAAAGAAAGGAAAGAATAAAAGGAAATGACGGATAAAATGCAAAAATTTTCAAAGGCGGATGAAAAGAGTGGATAGAACAGATGTCTGCTTATAAATAACTTTTTTCTTCATTCTTTCCACGAAAGGCAGAAACGCGAGTGCAAATCTCCGCGGGGAAAACTGCTATATAAACAACGAACACTCTTTCCCCTTCTTTTCTTTGGCGTCCACCTTCCTTCTTCGCCGTTCGCATTTCAAAGCCTTTCCAATAGCGGAATGTAATCGTACCGTAAACATCACGAGTTGAGGAAGCGAGCGACAAATGGGTGCGTGGCTGTGCTACACCTTCGACGAAATAATTTATTTTGGATGTACACAGCGAGAACATTACCAGAGGCATGTTTAGCTGATCTTTGGAAGGCTCGTCACTCGAGAGCAAAAAGGAGACGAATAACAAGACCTACAAGGTTCCGGCTGCTAGGAGCCATGTCGCCCGCTTTATCTACTCGAGGCCTCCGTCCATTAGCAGCGACGCCAGCTTAGGGGGATGGGGAATGGGGGAAAGGGCTTATTAGTGGTATGCGTCGAACTGAAAAAGCGCGCCATCCACTTACCATTCTTCGGCGTTGGAAATCTTAATCTGTGCTTTGAAGCGCTCCGCTGGGAAAAACGCTTCCGAAGGTGGGATGGGACGGGAACAGGGAACCGATTGCGAGAAATTTATTGCGCATTTCCAAATTACGTTATTTAAGATCAAAACACGCCGTACCACCTATCTATTGTTAATTCAGCTGACAAACAGACAATGTATATTCACTTATTGAAGGATAACATTTGTAAAGAAGACAAAGCATTAATTTTTCCACTAAATTCTGTTGGTGTTTAGGAATAAATAAAGTTGCTATTTATATATCTTCCGCCAAGTGAATTTAAGTTAATAAACATTTTTCCACATTTTGTTAGCATTTCTTCCTTTCTGAAATGTTTTCAAATGAGAAATGGAGACAAAAATCTTAAGCATTAGTTTTAAATCATAAAATCCCCAGGCAATAAAGTGCGATTAATGAAACAACACAAAAGTTCTACAAGATGTATGAGATTTACCATTTTCTTATTCGTTTTCTAATTAATATTACACAGTTAAGGGCAGCTTTAGTTAGTTTCTAACTAAATAACATCAGCAAATCCAGCAAAAAAAACTTCATTAATTAATCCAAGTAGATTAATTAATTATCCAAGTAGATTATAGATTTCTTATTAACATCTGCTTGGATTTTCTTAGAAGAATGATTTTTCTTATTCATTGGAAATGAATTGAAATTCACTTTGTTTCCCAAACACAGAAAATACAAATTGGGATTAATAACCGAAGATTACGAATACAGAAATAATTCACTGAAACGAGTATAATATAAAAATGTAAATAATAATAATAAAAGGCATAGAACTATTAATATATTTCTGTCTAAAAATAAAACCAAAAGGATTTGAATCCATAAAAATAACATCCACAGACCTCTGCTATTATTATACTTATATGTACTGCAACATAAAAACAGAAAATTTTAAATTAAGATTTAAAAACGCTAATATTTCTTATGAATTCGTGGTAAGGACACTATGAACTTTCAAAATAACATGTTTAGGTTGCTTCAGTAAGATGGTTAATGGTTTTTTTCTTCTCGTGGCCTCATTATTTTCTAATACGCTAGATGACCGTTCAGGCAATAAATTTCATTCTGTAATGTAATTAGAGGACACTTAGATCAGAGTTTGAAGAAACTCCTAAATTTCCGAAATACGTCCTAGGGTTAAAATTTGACTGACTTCGATTAGGAAAACTGTATAATAGGAAATTGTTTCAGAAGTTATGACAATTTTACGGTAGAACCGCGAAAGCCAACAAACTTTAAAGACTATCCTTCCCGTATTGTTGACCAATCTCAGGGTTTCGTGTTGCCATTCAGCATGATTCCATAGGTCATTGATGAGATGACAAATAACTTCATCTCACCTGTAAAATGTAACTAAAGACATTATTTGAACTGTTGATTCATCATGTTATCAATAAAAACATAGTTCAGATTTATTAGTAAATATTGTATATATGGACTATAGTTTTCGAATGGTTAATCAATAGACTGATTTTTTTTTCACGCATTCTAGGAAGGAACACAGATAAATCTTTTATCTAGGAAAGCTTTTGGAACGATGGTTTGTATGATTATTTACTGCGAACGTAAATACTGCGTATTTAATGTTTGGTTTGCTCACAATAGGTTTGGACACCTATTACGATACCATAGTCAAGTTTTGGCAGGATTTTTTTGGAATGCTGTAGGCTAGATTAAGTTTAATTTTCTGCTACATTCCCACAGGTTTTGAGAGACCAAATTTTTTTATACAAATTTAGAAATATCAAAATATGTTATAATGCTTACTTCTGGAATCATAGATGACCACTTGTTTCAGTTAACTCGTGAAATGTAGGTAATTTGAAATGTTTTGAGGGAACAGATATTCACATAACCTTCATTTAAGCAATGTGAATAAGTCTATTGCAGTTCCCCGAAACTCTATTTGGTGCTTTTAAGGTAATTGATAACGGTAGAAAATAAGCTTTCTCCTCCTCACCGGAATAGTGAAGAGCTGTAAATAATCATTATTATGTTAAAGGAAAATTCACAGCATTTCTAGCCAGTAAATGTCCCATAAGCTTAATATTTTAATGGATTTTTTTAAACATATAAAACAACAGTTTATTGCGTCATAATTTACAAAACGTACGGTATTTGAGTTACAGTGATTCCTGAGTGCTTTAAACTACATTTTTGTGCTGGAAATAAAGAGTTTCGTGCTTCGTTTCCCTAATAAACAATGCACTTCGGAGCCAACTTCCTTTCTGGGAAGCAGAGATAATGAAAATGTTTTCATTAAACGCAACAAAAGCGGGAGGAAGAAAAAAAATTTGCCAGCCATGTTGTTCTCTCATTTAGTTGTGTGCTACAAACTAACGGCGTATATAAACATTACGTTTACGAAAAAACATTACAACCATCGATCGAGTGCAGGAACGGAAAAAAAATACCACAAGAAGCTAAAAAAAGAAGTGGGTGGCTTTAACGCCCGTCGTGCCGTCGGATAGCGCATGCACTTAATTAAGATCTCGCACTTAAAGGCTGTCCCAACAGGGTTGGCGAATTAATAAGTTGATGAATGCTAATTCCCGACTGTCAGACGAATGCCTCTCTTCCGTTTTCGCCCGAGGTTTTTCTTTGCTCGGGAAACTGTTTACCCGATACTGTAAATCGACGCGACGATTCGTGCGTCGAGGGAATCCGTATCGGCAGCTAACTTCGGTTTCGGTCATCCATCAGCGGCGGAGAGCACAGGAGTCTGGCGCTGCGGGCGAAACAGAGCCGACTGCCTGCCTAGTGCTCTTGCTAAATAAACCCGGGGCGTCCACCACCAAGAATTTGCAGCATCGCTATCTTTCGCCCTGTTGTTGTTTCTCATTGGCGATGTCTTATGAAATACAATCTAACAGTGGAATTCCCCTGTGAAATAAATGAAGTGCAAAATTTCTTATCTTATTTCTTTTTTTAAGCGTTTTGATTAATTGAAATATTAAGAAAGAAAACAAGAAGTTCTTAAGAGAACTTAAACCCTATTTTCCTTACTACATAAGAAGTTAAACAATATTTTTCCGTACAATATTGTAAGGTGGACACCCCGAATTTATTTCTTAACTAACAATCAAGAAAAAAAAATAAGAAATAAATTCCACCTTTCAATATTATAAGGAAAATAGTAAAGATTAAGAAAAAAAATTTTCTTCGTTTTCTGTTGTTTGTTTTTTTTAAAGTTGTGAAAACCATAAAACATTGGTTGCTCCTTAGTACATGAAACCATAGCGGAGCGTACATGTTTCATTTTCGTATTTTTCTCATCTGTACGTAAGGGTTCCAATAAGGTCGCTAAAAAGAAAAGTCTGTCTTTATTTTAAATTACTATAACTGTCTGAATATAAAAAGTAAAAATTTCCATTTCTGAAAAAAAAAAAAAAAAGGAATCCTCAAGCTTCTTGTAAGGTGTGAAATCTGAATAATCCAACCATATCAAAGCACACAGAATTAAAGTCCCCGCGCTGAATAAAGATCCTCCCAGAATGCAAAGCAGGTTATAGATTGTCCTTTCCTGGGCGACCGCTAACATTGAAACAGAAGAGAAGCGACCTCTTCACGAGTTGATTTCTCATAATGGATCCACTCAAAAAAGAATTTGAAATGTAAAAATTATTGTCTCTTTCCTAAATGTACAGGCTAAGGTTCAAGAAGATCCATCCAACGGTTTAAAAATTAGATGGAGGGGAGGGAGCAAACACACACACAGACTGAGTGATTTGATGAACTTCACTTTCCTAGGAAAATAGCCAAAAAAGAAAAATAAGTAGATAATTAGTCTATTTTTAATATCTTTGTTTTAATTAATTATTAATTAATTATTAAAAATTTTATTAATACAAAGAGCTCTTATTAATACAAACAGTGTATAAGGAATTATATTGTGAATAGGAAAAGAGCTGCTTTGTTTTGTAAAAGAATAGAAAAAAAAATCAATCAAACCGAATCAAATCGTGCTTCACTGTATGGCAACATTGCAATACACAGAAGTCTATCTTGGGGTCCAATTGTCTGTGAAATTTCCTTTTAAATTCTTTCTTATTAAGAAACATAGTGCTACAGAATTGAGTGTCTGTCTATTCAAGGAATCTGTTTGAAACTTGTTTTAAAAGAAAAGTAAATTGGAACGAAAATACGATAATTACAAAGAAAATGTTTATTACGAAATGACAGAACATCGGTGTCTTTAAAGTTTTCACCTTAACTTAAAGATGTCATTTCTTAAAAAATGATTTCTTTACAACTTTTGTCTTTTTTTCATTCCAATTTTACTTTTCTTTTAAGACAGTGTTTTTCCATCCCAGGATCTCCTATCTCCTTTGAAATGACGTCATTCCTTCCCTTAATTTAATTGTACGTGTAGATATTTATATATTTAGTCATAAATAAGTAGTTGGCATCAGCAGCTACTAATCAAAAGTCTTCCAACCAAACAAAAAATCAATTCTATTTTTCAACCAATAAAGATAAATCTTGAGACCTCTATTTTGCCGACCTCTCTCCACACATGGCAGAGATAATTGTCCGCGTTAGCCCCTTCCCAGAGGCGACATTGCAATTATTAGTAACAATTAAAATAAGTAAATAAACACATAAAATTAACCATCTTTAATGAGTACAATTCAACGTAAACATAAATGATAATAGAAACTAGAAAATTACGCATAGAAAGATATAAGAAAAAAATAATCCTTGCGAAATAGAGCTATTCAATTTTTAAAAAATAATTGCGTCATTTATATAATAATAACATATTACTTTTGTTAACTTTAAATCTTTTATGGCGAACCCGTGTACAGAATGTAAAGGATGGAGATTTTAAGAATGTTCTGTCCGTTCATCGCTACCTATACAGCCAAACTAAAAGTCGGACAGACATGAGTAATCCTTATTGGAACCCTTAGGACTTAGGCGGGGAAATATGATTTTCGGTTCCACACAGGAAGTGGCCGGAAATGAAATATTGAATGGATCGCTATGGTTTCGTGTACCATATGAATCCGGTGTTTTCCTTGTTTCAGTAACTGATCACTTGATAGGTAGGGTTTCGTAGTTTGAGAACTCTACACCAGATGGCACCATCACACTTGGGGGGAAACAAAGAACGTGGTACTGCGTTTTTACATTTTTCAATTCAAGTTATAGGATTACTTTAAATCAAAATCGCCTCAAATTTTATATTTTTTTAGTCTTGAAATGAACTGGATGTCATAAATTATTACTGTTTCTTTTCTCTTTAAAGAAATAAAGTTATAACACTTCAACAGTTTTAATTGATGCTGTAAGAGCGCTTATCATATAAATGCAATCTGTAATTTTAGGTTTAAAGAAAAATTCATTTATATAATAATTTCCAAACAGAAGACTTGTACTTTCTTTTCAAGGCGACATACCTTGAAAAAAGTTAGTTACAAACTTGATGTACGGTATTTTTAAAGTCTCCAATAAATAAATTCAATAGTATGTCAAAGTAATGCTAGGTACGATTTAAAACTTAGATAAAAAATTGAAATGCTATTGTATAGAAACACTCGTCATGATATCAACAGCAAGTATGTTCTGGAAACTTAAGCAAGATAATAGTAACACTGCAATTTAATAAACATTTCTTTATTCTTTAACTAGACGGGTACCGTAACTTCGCTCCGGAAGACTTGCATAACTAACGTAAAAAAAAGCTTTATTTAGGAAATTAATATCGAGGTCGGAGAATATGGGCCTGTGACTTCCCAGCCCATTGTAGTCTTCTCCGCTTAAATCTGGTGTATTACGGGTTGGCGCCGCACATGGTCATTTCCCTCTCCCCTAAAACAAAACAGAAGGTTATTTTTATACGTTTTACATTGTCTACAGTATGGAATCTACCCACATGCGAAATTTCAAGTTTGTAGCATATTGGCAAGTGTGTTAAACATTTTGAACAGATACATACACACACACATCCACATATTTCCCTTGCAGTACTTATTACAGTACTTATATTTCTTGATTTTTTTTTTGGCTTATTACTTATTTTAAAGCCGCAACTGAAATTAATATCTTCCTTTTTCATCTCTAAATACGTACACAAATCATAATTATTTTGTAAAAAAATAACTTTTGATCTCAATTTCAATGAAATAACATGATAATCTTTTTTTTTTTTTTTTTTTTTTTTTAAAGTTTAACATGCAGAGATGTATATAATAAAGTTAAGAAATTCTTGAAGTTCATCTTAATTTCTGTTACCGTCTGTAAATTATTAAGTTTACGTCTTGAGTTTAAATGAATGAAGAAACGCAAGTTACGGCCTTAAAAATTTTCTTCATTCTTGGAAAACTAACCGATAATCAGTAAATAAAACTATGTGGTTTTCGTTTAGATCCGTGAATGATACCTTCTGCCTTTCCAGTCGATTTTTATTTGTTAGGGAAATAATATCTCATCGAACGACTACAAAAAGAATCAGTATAAGTTAAGGTCATCTCGTCCTTAAAAATCCTAAGATTTAACAGACATTGCTACAATCCCAATGCTTTCGCTTAATTGTCCCACAACAGCCCTTAGTATTTGCTTAAATCCGTGACATCCCTAGGGGCATTTACCCCAAGTGATCCATTAATTTACTACAAATAAAAATAAAGACAAAGAACAGTTATAAAAGATAGAAATTCTTTAAAAGAAAGAAAATCAGATTTGAATTTCAAAACATTGTAGTTTTTCGTTTGAAGTATAAGATCTGAATTTGAGATTTTAGAAAGTTTTAAGTAATTCAAAAACATTACAATTTTTTTTTTTTATGGAAAAAGAGACTGTTTCCAGTTTTTTTACAAAAAATTAACTCTCGGTTCGTGCTCTGCAATTTATTGCAAGAATTTGGCGCAAAATATTTTTAAAAAGCATTAAAATTGAATGACATCAGTCAAGAAACGAGCTAAATTTGTTCTAAGAAACGAAAGCGTAAATTTACATTAAAATCGGTAAAAATAGTATGATCGTTGTAAAGTACGATTGTACAGCAGTTATTATATAAGGAATTTAGAAATTAAAATACACTGAATTTATGTGTCGTTTGCATGGTGCGGTAAGGATATAAGGAGTGCAAACACTATCTGTTTAAGTCTCCTGATATCAGCATTGTACCGAAAGTTATGTAACATATTCCTAATGTATACTGTATATGTTTTGGGTGCAGCAACTGCGAAATCAAATTAAAACCTCTTCAAAGTAAGTACCTTTTTATTAATTAGATCATGATGATGTTACGTAAAGACAATGCATTTTGAAGGTTGTAATGTTCTCTCTATCTCAACTTCTTCGTTTCCAAAATAAAAAGAAATTTCATATCCCTTAAATATGATGAAGTACTCATTCAAAGGATAAAGCCGGCTCTGGCTATTGCGGGTATTGGTATAGCCTGCAAGCCACAGAATACCATGATATCTTTCTTAAATAGAAGGCATTCTAATGTAGATAATAGATCAAGTACTCGAGGTTCCATTTATGGGATTAGGTTTAAATCCTCTGTTAGATGCAATAATAGTTGTTTATACATAGGCAATTCCAAAAGGGAATTGAGTGCGCGCCTAAAGGAACACGATTCTGCTTTAAGAAAGGCCAATCTATCTTACAGTACTGTCCTTCACTGCCAGCGAACGGGTCATTCGCTGGACTTGGGACAGATAGAGATTCTTTGTGTACGTAAAAATAAATATTTGCGTATCTTTTATGAATCTTGCATGATAAGATTGTTAGGTAGCTATAATCTACTTTCTACTTCAAATGTATTGGAATACGGGCTTTGATAATTGTGTTTTTTCCTTTTTTTTTCCTTTAATAAAAAGTTTTTTCCTTTAGTAAAATTTTTTTTTCATTTGAATGTATTTGAACCTTCACAGACGACCACTTCCTGTTCGTGTTTAAAGCATCTGTCACCAGGAGGTGTTTTTGTGAAATATGGAAATGGCCATTTCTTTCTGTTTAACATCTCAGATAAGGAAAGGTTTTAATTAAAGATGACCCATTTCCACTTGATAAGGAGGCTTAACATGTGAAGCTCTGAAACGTCGTGGTCTTTTAAAATTTTAAATGTCAAGGTTAGTGCCAATATAGTTTTTGTATTTTAATCTTATGATGGTTAGGCACGTTAATTTTGCTGTATAAAAAGAAATAGTTTTTGAGGTTTTAAAATCTGAATTTGTAAGCAACCGTTTAACTATTATTTTGTTTTATTGTCTTAAATACTGATTTAAGATTTAGTACTTACCACATTTTGGTAATTTAAATTTTCAGCTTACAAGGTTAATAGTTTATCAGCTCTTTGATAAAGAGCTGGGTAAAATAACGCGAATATTAAAAAAAAAAATCTTTTTACTACGTTCTAAAGTAAAATGTTTTACAAATATTACATCAATTTTACAATGTTAATTGAGAACTATACTAGCCAGATTTAAAAAGCTAAAGAAGCTGTATTTTTTTCTTAAAAAGACTGCAATTGTAAACTTAGCTCCTACCAGTAGCCAGAACGGTGAGTAAATCTAGAACATTTAATGTTCTTAGCAATTAACATCATCAAAAAAAATGATTAATAAATATTCAGAAAGTAAATATAGTAGCTTCGCAAAAAAAAGAAAGGGCAGAGATGAAAGGCGGGGGAGGAGCTTCTCCAGTGGCTTCGAAGATAATTGTGTGCCGACAGGCTTGTTAATTATTCCCGGGTGTCCTCGTGCTGCTACATATTATCTGAAATTAATAACGTAATTAACACTTAGGACTATTAAACAAAGTCAACGAGACACCTAAGACAATTAAGTGAATCTTCTCACTCGAGATATAAGGTTGACGTATAACTTAATCCACTGTTGAAAGCCAACTAATGAGTTCATTAGTAACATGCATTCACTCTCTTCATTGCTTTCACTTTCATAAACCGTTTTTCAAAACAGACTTCACTAATATTTAACCATTGTCTGAAAACTCAATCAAATAATTCCAACTACGACAAACGTCTCGTTGGCAGTCGACTGAAAAATTTTTCGAGCACAAGTTGTAATAATTGGAAAAGAAAATTCGACGATGAAAAAATGAATATAGTTGTCAGCTTATTAGTCTATATAGTTTTGAGATATCGTGATCACAAATATACGGATATGTGTATTTTGATTAAGAAATCGAATGTTAAAAGTTTTTTTTTTAATCCTTTTTCTCTCTCACCTTTGGTCTAACTTTTTTTTTCTCCCTCCGATGACTTTGAAATAGCATAAAAAATATTAAATCAAACTATGATATCCTGTGATAGTTCGTCTTTAATGAAGACATATCAAACCACTGAAAAGTTAAAACTGAAAAAAAAAATATGTATATATATTATGGAATTTTTTGAAAAAAAAATCACAGAACCATTTCATTATCTGAAATCGAACCATTTCATTATTAAAATGCAGACAGTCATCTAATTACATAACAATGTTTGTATCTGATTATAATACTGTTCATTGAAATCTTGTGTACATAACATCTATCACTTCCCACTGAATTGTTGAGTGTATGTAATATCTCCCACTGTCTACTCAAGTTTTTTGTGTACGTAACATGAACTATTGTCCACTAAATACTTGTGTGTGTTTAACATCCACCACTGTCACTCAGTTTCTGTGTGTACGTAAAGTCCAATCCCACTCCTCTATAAAGTGGATGCCCAATTTTTGATTTCTATTTTAAACGTTGATTTCGACTCCTGAAGTAGCAAGATCTTACTGAGATTTGAGCTTCATTTAGAATAAACTGATTTTTCATTAAATAAATAAATTACTTATTTTAGTCATAGAATTACTGTGTATTTTCAGCTATATTTTGTTTTAGAAAAACAGTAATTTATCAAAACTTTAGGTCTTTTTGAGTCAATTTAATTTGTTTTGCTTTGTTTACACAAGAATTTCATCCATCTATGTGTAGGCTCAATCCCTCCACTGTTTTTACGTCAAATTTGAAAGTAAAATCAAAATCTGAAAAAAAACTAAATTTTCTTATTAATTAATTAATTTCTCAAATTACAAAACGAATTGTTACACTAATATTCAGCTAAGATTGTTTTCCATGTAACATTACTGCAATTGTCAATGAATAAATATCCTTCTTTTCCTCTTAAACTGAATTTCATAAACCTTATCTTACCAATACCGTAAGTTAATGTTAGAATTTCGTTTTCTGTTATTGTTTATTCAGTAATTTTGACGCTAACGCAGCGCAGAGATCAGGTCTGTGTGTAGAGGACTGTGAAGCCAAAAAAAAAAACAAAAAAACCCAACATCTTCTCTAGTATCCAACTCTAAGAAAAGTCTCACATCTATACCATTGAAAATTTATTTTTCAAATAAGACAATAAATAAACACATAAAAGTAAATAAAGTAGTAAGTATACTTTATACTTTTTTTTAATCTGGTTTTAGACTTATCAAAATTATTAAAATTATCGCCAAAAGAACAAACAGCATATTTATTTACCTTTCCATATCCTTTCAATGACGTAATAAAATAACACATTTTTAGTAATTTCTGGAAAAGTTTTTCCAGAGGCAGTAAATTGTTCAGATTATTGAAATTAATTTTTTAAGATTTTTTTCTAAACAATTAAGCCTTGGAAAGCTTGTCTATACGAATACAATCACGAAATAGCCCGCAGATAAAACATTGAATTATTATTTTTGTTTTAAATTCCCTTTATTTCTTATTGATTTAATTGTTAAATTTGATTTAGAAGTTTAAAGCATAATTTAACAAAACAAGGTTTTGTTTTGATTTGATTATAGTTAATTGATTTGATTTGAATGACCTTTTTTGGCTTGATTTGAATTACAAATCACTACCAAAACACGTGACTATTAATTAACCAATCACAATCTTTCTACAGAGTCAAGTTTGGTAGAAGAAAGTTTAACAACAACAACATTCTTCTGCAATAATTTTATCATAAAAAACATCATTAAAACATTAGTTTGACATGCTGTTTCAGTTTCAGGAAAAGTGGTGTTTTGTAAGTCAAAAACTTCAACGGGATTGAAGCTTTACTTGTTTTGCTTCGATTTGACAGAGGTTTTAAGAATCAGCAGTCTTCGTAGTTTAAGACTGCTCAGACGCTGAAAACCTCTGTCAAATCTTCGATAGATTAGTTGGACCTTATTTCTAATCGTCTTATTCGAAGTTTTATACGTTGAAGGAATGCAAACAAAGTATCTCGATACAAAAAATTCAATTTTCAACAAATGATATCTTTTAATAAGTAAATTCAAATAACTGAAAGTAATTCGTAAACTGTTATATTTCCAGCCTCTGATATCCACGCGCGACAACGTGGAATAGCCTAGCTTTTCTTGCCTTGATGTGAACTTACTACCTATGTAGCGTCAGGCCTAGCTGAGCGCTATTGTAGCTGAAACCGGGGTTCGAATTTCGGGACGGCCATGGATGCTTTCTTTCTTTCTTTCTTTCTTTCTTTCTTTCTTTCTTTCTTTCTT
>JAFIDM010000001.1:120538793-120578171 GCA_023159025.1 Thereuonema tuberculata
CTTTCTTTCTTTCTTTCTTTCTTTCTTTCTTTCTTTCTTTCTTTCTTGTGTTTGTCTGCTGCTGCTTCATTCTTTCCTTCCATCTGTTTATGATGGTGAATTCTGGAATGTATTACAATCGATCGAAAGAGTGCAGTGCTAGCAGAGTATACCTACGGCCCTTATTATTATTTGAATATAAACTGCATTTTTTTATGTGTTTCTTTCTTTATACTGTGTATTGTAATGTTCTTTCCATTAATTCCGTTTGGCAAGAAGATCTTGTAACGTTCAAAATGTTCACATATTCATATTCAACATTTCAAAATTTAACTATCAACTTTAAATTCTTCTTAAAACTGAATGAAAGTAAATGGTGACACAACAACCAATCGCTGTGCTTTTGATTATTTATGTAGCGAAATGAATCCCTGGCAATCTGATTGATATTCACTGAAAGAGGAGATCCATTGCACTTCCTCCAAAATCGACAAGGGGTATCTTTGTGGAATGACTTTAATGTCAACAGAGCCCTGGAATGCTTGATCGTTCGTTGTGTTAAGGCCTTTAAGTGCCCTTGGCGCCTGGACGTCACCAACCGATGACGTCATTGATTAGGTCATCCGGAGTCGTTTGGCATTCTGCCAGCAATGGCAGGAGTTTTTAGAAGCGAAGCGGAATAATCTGCCAGAGTCTCGCATTCGTCAGTTCAGTTTTTCCCAGCCTGGGGGAATTTCGGCGCAACTCTCCATCAGCTGTTGGAGATTACGAAGGCTTTGACATCGACTGAATGTTCCCGCAGATAATGTTACTTTTTTAAGGAGAAACAAGGGAGCGGGTCACAAAATCGAATTAGCTTTTTTTTTCCTTCTTCATATCAATCTTCGAAGTGTGTGTGTGTGTGTGTGTGGTTTCTTTGAGTTTTCGTACAAAGCACCAGCACATCTGGATTGGAAAACAAAAACTCGGAGATTTTTTTCTTTTTCTTTTTAGTTTATTACAGTTTGACGGAATAGATTAGAATTGTAAAATGAAACCTTTCAGTGGCCCCATTCCACCATTATATCTAACTTGTATAACTTATACAAGTTATATCCACAGAACTTAAATTTTACACATGTTGCATTTATGAAATATGTTACAGTGATGAAAGCGTTTTTTAGCTATCAGATTTAATTTACAGTAAAGAGACTAAAAATAAAAAAAATTTAAGTAAACTAAGCAAATAATTCAAATAATTCAAATTCAGACAGTTCCACAACAGAATTCAAATTCCACTGCCTCATACAGGTTGATCCTGAAAAGTTTCTTCAGCTAATCTAATTGCTTAGATCACAGTTTTTTTTTTAAATCAAAAATAGAAGTAAATTCCTAATTTCTTGAAGATGCCAACATCTTGTCATTATCGAATTAATATGGTGAATACAAGTAGAATCGTGATTAACTACGGACAGAGGGTACAGGTTCAGTTCCCTGCAGAGTCGTACATTTTAACCAAGTTATTTCTCTTAAAACGGGTCCTAAGTTCATCTTGGTAGTTTCTTTGGAATGAGGAAGGCGAGGAAGCAGCGGTCTGGCTCTGCGACTTCAACATTGTCACACTCGGCTAATGGTTAGGGCTAATAAGGTTAACCACTTTCCTAAGTTTCAAATCTTCGTCCTTGCGGAATTCATAAATGTTGAGAAGGTCCTGGCTGATAAGCGACAAAACCACAAAACATCTAGGGATGTCACTTGTGTTCACAATAACTTCATTTATTCGTTTTACAAGAAAAAAAAATTAGAAAAAGAAGTGGCATTCATAACGACCAGATTAGTCTCATATAAAGAAAAATGGATAATCTACAAAAAGTTGTACAACAGAAAACTAAAATACGAAAACCAGTCAAAAACTTATGAGGATAGAGAATAGAAAAAGGATAATGAAGATGGAATTCGAATGAGAATATGACGAAACTGATGACTCGTAGATAAAAAAAAAATTATGGCTTTGAGATGTATAAGTTTTTTTCTAAAATTAAAAGAAATTATAATGTAGATATTACTGTCACATTTCTGAGTTATTAGCAGTCCATTCAACTTTCTTGAAAATTACGTAAATTAGTAAATAAAAAGCTTAACGTGTGCATGAAGATACATAGGGCAGAATAAAATTGACACACTTAAAATATTTTAAAAAACATGTATAACACATTAAAATTTCAATACCGATTTCGTCTTTATTAAAACGACATTATCAACTAAAAATCAAAGCCAATCACGTGCCTTTCTACAAAGAACGGAAAATACAAAATTGTTTTAATTTTACACCAATTACAAATTTACTCAAATTTTTAACCAATTACAAGGATGCTTGATCGGCTTGACGGATGTCTTGGAATGGTGAAAGATAGGTTCTGATGTCAGCATTGATGGCTTGGTTTCGAAACTACGTAAATTCATTCAAATCATTCACATTCAGACAGTTCATCAGAAGAATTTAAATTCTTCTGGCTTTAATGGACTTATCCTCTCCTGAAAAGTTTCTTCAGCGAACCTAATGGTTTGAAATCATGGTTTTCTTTTAAACCAGTGGTTCTCAACCGGGGTCCATGTAATATTCTTCGGGGTCGACAGGGATCTCATTGAATCCCATTTATTTTAAAATGGTTTATTACGAATTATTTACCAGTGTGCATAAATGCTCCATAGAATTTTATTAAATTAGTTTTCCTTCAAAATAAAATTTAATCATTTATTATTTCGTTGATTATTAATATAATCCCTTTACTTTTTCTTTTATAGATAGCTATGAGGGGGTCCACCAAAAAAAAAAGAAGGGAAAAGGGGTCCATGGGTAAAAAACGGTTGAGAAACCCTGTTTTAAACCAAAGAAAGAAGGACTGCTCAGAAGCCAATCAGATTAAGTCATTTTGTTTTAAATTGAAATTTTTTCTGTAAGTCATACTCTAATAGTTTATACTTTCGGTTGACAAAGTGCCCAAATCACTCCTCCAAGTTTATAGTTATGTTATCTTTCAATAAACAATTCATTCTTCAAATTTACAAGCGTTGTTATTTTTTGGTACGTAATTTTAAAAAACCTATTTCATTTTTTGGTTTATTGACTTAATCTGATTGGCTTCTGAGCAGTCCATATAATAAGTCACCTTGGTTCTTAATACAAAATACATGTATGAAAAATGTGTATTTAAATGCTTGTAACACAATGCAATCCGAAAACCTAACCGTGACCATTTCTAATTTCAAATTCCGCAGTAACTCAGAGCGGATTAATAGCAAAAAAAAAAAGAAGATCTACAAAAATAAGAATTGACAGTTCTCGAGGGGGTTATATTCGAAAGTGATTGTGAAAATGGGCCTTCGTCGTAAGTGCGAATGGCCGCAAGTCGGATGCTCTTAAATTTGCATTTTTTTTATACCTATTCAAGGAAATATTTCACTCATTCTGGCAACGTCAATTATCACGACTCGGGCTACGAAAGCTTTTTTTTGTTTGTTTAAAGATACTTTTAAAGGTTCCATTGCGACCTTTCCTAACGTCACTAAATCCTGTAAGATATTGGTGGACCATAATTAGATAATTTTGCAAAATAATGAAATCCAATATCATCTTCTATTGCAGTGGTATTCAACCTTTCCTGTTGCCATATTCTAAGGTGTAATTTACCTTTAATTACGTATCCCCTAAGAGCCCGGTAGCCAAGTGATAAAGCGACTTTTCACGCTGAATTCTTTTGCAGCCTGGGCCTAAGGTGCACCCAGCCCTCTGTAGAATGGTTACCGAGTTTCTTTCCCAGGGGTACAGCGGGCGAGCGGTGAACTGATCACCTAAACTCATTTCATTGATTGAAACGGGTGATTGAAACGTTCAATTTACGCATTACGTAAGTAATATTCTAGGTATAGAGAAAGCATCCAAGATAAATTAACTAATTTACAGTATAATATAGTAAAGCTTAATACATTTAAAGTTTAATATTTTTTTAATTTTAAGTTTTAATTTTAGAAATACATTTTACTTAGTTCCTTTATTAAAAGAAACTGAATTATCATAATATTTTGATAATATTACGACAATGTGAATGTAATATATTTAATGTTCTGCAGATATTTTGAGAAAGTTAACGAATTTTTCTTGTAGTAGAATAGAGACTTACTCCATCCTTCTGATACCAGATAAAGGTCAGAAACAGGAGGACTGAACAAAATATTGTAGTATTTGATAGAAGAAGGAGGAATTAAATGAAGTTTGTCATATCATAATATTTATTTGGAGTGATATTTGCTATTTAAATATTTTATCAATTTTTAATTAATGTGATTCTAATAAGGTTTTTTTTTTTATTTATCCTCTTACAAGGGAAGTGCGTGACCTCGAACGCTGAGAACTGCACAAAATATGCTTAGAATATAAATCGCTCATGCCGAAAATAGTGGTGTGAGTCATTCTCATGCAAAACTGCACGTCTTACCACGAGAGACATTTGAATGATTATCTATTGAAGGTCCAAGAGAGGAACTTAACGCGAAGAAACAAAATATGGATATAATAGGACCAAATAGAGAGAAATATAGCAGTATAGTTGCGACATTAAAATATTTGTGTTTTTGTTAGATGCCTTTTCATAATCCAGTTTGGATATTTTTGCTTTATTATATAGATAAAAAAAAAATTATAAAGCAATTTCCTTCCTTGTAGATTTCTCATTAAATTGAATGATCTTTTGACTTCAGAAAAAGAAAAAATAATTCGGCAAATTTAAGTCCTTTTAATAAAACAACTGCGAATTTAAGAGAAATGGCAGCAGAGGAATTAAGAGGGGAAAAAAAAGTCCGTTTCTTTCTAATATTTCAGTATTTCGGCTTCAGGAAGTGATTCATGAGACTCAGAGAATAAATAATCGAGAGAAAAAAGGCAACGAACCAGAACCGGGAGAAAAAAAACAAAAAACAAAACGAAAACTTAAACCCTTTTTACATTTTTAATGGCCAGAAAGCGAAGGAAGGTCTGAACTGATGATCAGATGTTAACGGAGGTCCATGAATGTGCTGAACTAGCAGACAGAGACAAAGAAAAGAATCTCAATTATTCATGCTTCGTTATTTGTTCGCCTTTCTCCTCCATTCTTCGCGGGGATTTTTCTCCCCATGATCACCTTTATTTATTTACGGGAGCGGAAATCGGCTCCGCGTATCGTATTTTCATTAGGCGGCAGCTACACCATCACAAGCGCCGCCTAACGCCCAAACATGAAAAACGGAGCAGATTTCGGACGGTTCCCGCTTAAGTCCGGAGCCCTCGGCGTTAAAGGGCGACGCGGGGGTCTCGTAAATAACACTTCGTCTCACTCCATATTCAGCGAGTAGGAAGGGGTGGGGGTTGGATGGAGGTTCGGCCCGCAAAAATGGAAATTGAATGGGACAGGAGGTCCGCCACGAGAAATCTCCTCGCCAGACTTATTTGTCTTGGTTTTTTTTTTCTCTTCATCTCTATATGCTTCTCTGCCAAGTCTATTTCACAACGAAAACGCAGAGGAGGGTAAAAGAAAAAAGAGAGAGGGGGAGGGAAAAAAAAAAGGAAGAAGAAAAAAGTCATTTGTGGAAAGCGGTTTCTGATTTCAAAGGTACTTGTGCTGCCGACTGCCATTTTTCTCAGTGCCACCACACCCACGAACCCATACACCACATCAACAAAGAAAAACTTTTGCTCAGAGACGGAAAATACAGGCAAACGAGAAAAGAAAAAAAAAGAAAAGACCTGCAGCCAACGTTTTCCTTCGCTTTCCCCTTCTTTCCTTTCTCGCGGTGAAAGTAAAATTAGGGATGATTTTCATGCCAAATAATTCCACTTACGTCAGCAGAAAAATCCACAAAAAAACGACCAAAGCACTTGACTTGTTTCTTCTTTCAGTTGAAATGTAAGTTTTGGTCGATTTGACTCTTTCACTTAAGACAAGACAAAAAAAAAATACAAAAACCTTTCTCGAAGAGTTTTATTTTCGTTAGAGATTAAGAACGATTTGATTCCAAGTTCAGAAACTCTTTAAGGGAAAGTAAAAGGTTCATAGACCCTCACTATTCGTTAGGAATACAGACAATACATAGAAAAGATATTAAAAGATATGTAATGAAGATATTAAAAGTTCAAATTAAAATATACAACGACTTTCAAGTTGTAACATATTGATACAATATTATATTGATTTTTATTTTATTTTTAATGAAATATCTTAAAAATTATGTAAGATTCAAATAGAAAAAAAAATAAGATAAAGAACATTAAATTCCGTTCAATCTCTTTATTTTTATTAGTTGAATTCTAAACTTTATTTGAAATTACAAGAAGGGATATTTTATTCTTATTTCTTTGGAATACAATATTTTTTTTTCTAATTTTTTAAGAAAACAAAATTTGATTCTCAAATTAAATTTAAGTAAAAAAAAATAACCAGAAAAAAAAACCACGTTTATTTTTTGGTATTAACCATTAATTTTTAAGCCCAAAAATAAGTTATTCAAGTAGTGGCAGATTTCTTTGTTTGTTTCTTTGATCGCACACACATTTCCGTGAATGATTTGAAAAGAGCGGCAGAGGCTATGCTGCGCCAGGAACAAGGTAATATAATTGAGTCGTTCAGAGGAAGAGAAACAGAAAAGAAAGAAAGAGAGAAAGCTTCAAGCATCTTTGGGATTCAAGGTAGTGGTAGATGTGAAGACAACGAATACAAATAAAAAAAAAAAAAAATCATTCAAGAAAATTACTGAAATTGTTGTAATGCATTCGCACATTGGTGGAAACTCGTCTAAGACTGAGTTTCAACGATAAATTAAGCCGATGCCATCAACCACTGAATTCAATTACAAAGTTCCAATTATTGAAATCATCGATATAAAGCTAGTATAGATTTATAGTTTCACATAAAAATGGACAAGTTAAAAAAAAAGCCAGGTAAACATGGTCAGCGACATTCTATACGAAATCTAACTTATTTCTTTGACAGTTTCAGGGCCCATTGGAAAAAAAAAGATTCCTAGTTCTTAGCTGCATTCAAATACGTAACTCAATATCTCAAATAATTTTGATATTTGCGGTTGCTAAGCTGTAAACACTGTATGTATATATTTATACTCTTTTGACAACAAAAAAATCGAAGCACCATGACGGAAGTGTTCAATTAAATGAAATTTCATCGGTGCCATTTCGATGAAGAGAATTGAAATTTATTTAGATTTCAAGGTGAAAACACAAGCGCCGCCAAACGTCCAAACATGAAAAACCGAGCAGATTTCGAACGGTTTTTTATTGAACAATACAGCAGCGTCATTGCAACATTATCAGTACTGTTGAGCCACTTCTGCTACTATGTACGGCTTGGATAGAAACAAAGTCCTGATGTTGTCTTGTACAACACCAAGCTTACTACAACTGCTGTTATTCCGTTATTTTATTTTATTTATCTTATCTTGAAAATTGAATCAGTTTGTATTCAGCATATACAATAATTTTAAAAATAAGATGATTTTCGGTTATATTATTTTTTACAACTTTTAGAGGAAAAAAAAAAACCCTTAATATTTTAAGGAAAATGGACTACAAGTTCTTTCTCGAACTTGATGTTTGTTTTATTTAAAGTCTGATTGAAACATTAGGGAACGGATTTATTATGTGATATGGGATTCAAGACCAATTCAATAGATCAGTTTAAGATCACTTTTCATTCTGAACTTCTAAATCTTAATTCAAATTTTTCTTTTAAAAATCAAAATACACAAACAGCATTCAATTCAAATTCACCGAAAAACAGCAACACCAATATTTTGATATTTTAATGATGTTTCTTAACTCTCCCTTTCGGAAAGAGCTGAATCTCGAAAACAGTTTTGCACAGCCGGATAGTTAAACTGATTTCCCCAGAGGAGTCCAAACGGTGTTTACTTAAAATGTCGAAAACCCACCTTTTGCCCAACGGATTCATTTATTGCGGGGGAGGGGGTTGCTGCAGAGGCGCCTGTCGATTCGATTATTGGTGGTCGAAGTTTGCTCTCATCTACATTGTGCGATTTGTAGTTGATGAACGCCTCAGCGGCCCAGGGTCGGTTCATTTGTTCTGCCTTCGCCAGCGGTTTGCGATTTAATAACCGCTGTGGAGAGGCACCGAAATAAATCAAGGAAACAACGGCTGCGTTCTTTCCCAACTTCCTGTTAATTTGTTGGCTTAGACGTGAGCTGGATGATTCATCCGGTCCGAAACTTTCTCCGAACGAAATCACCTTGAACCGTTCGAAAGCCATTAGTCATCGCCGACGTTCGAAAGGTTTGCGCGTTCGCTCGCGGATCAAGATTTATGCAAATTTTATCTCCTTCGATAGATAAATAAAGGAAATGCATTTCCGCTTAATCTCAAGTAAAGAGGAATTGCAGGTAAACCAACGGAGATTATGAAATTGTAAACGTACCACACGTAACTCATAGATGTACACTCGGATAACCTCACTCGCTTTGAACAGAACAACACTGAAACCAAAACCCTACAGTCATTCCAAAATTTGTTTAAACGATACATCAGTGGAGATTTGCTTTGTTTCTCAATATGTTTCTTTCTTTATTTAAGCGCTTTTGCACTTAGTGCAGACATCGCCTATTCTCAATGGCTTTTCTTTTTTCCATCTAACTTTAACTTGTTTATTAGGATCTTCAAAATGAATAATTTCTTCAGGATTTTCCAATAAGTATGAAGTGTCAAAATCTGAATATTTAAAACTTCTATGGAAATCTTCTTCATTTTGAAGATCCTAATAAACAACTCGTGGTTAAAGTTAGATGGAAAACTGATATCCATAAAATCCAAATGAGAAACAAAACGGAAAGTCCAAATAAACCAAGCTTTTATTTTTATTCACGAAGTTTGGTACGTTCAGATAACAGTAAAATTTGGGATCAGGCTTTCTGGAAGAATTAAAAGTAATGGCTCTATAATTTTTAGTGGCCCCTAGGTTACAGCTTGCCTGTAAAACGTATGGGACCGCTCTTGGTTTTATGCTTGCTGGATGTCACACTCTGTAGTGGCCAAACGGTTAGAGATATTACAATGAAACCTTCACTATTGTGTTCAGCATCAAAAAGTCGGTGACCACGTCCAAAAAAATCAGACCTCTAGGACCACTTCCTGACCGGAAGTTGGGGGTTCAAAAGTGGTCGCTTCCTATAAAGAAGAAAACGGCGATAGACGTCCCCCCAATATCGACCCTTCTGAACACATTGGTGGTGGTCACGTTTTTGGAAATTGTGCGTATTATGGGGCCGCTTTGCTTTTGACACTGTCTAAAAGCATTAATTTCTCTTGTTTTTATACACCTTCAGAACTTCTGCTGCAACTAAGTAGAACTTGTCTTGTTCAATTGACTGCTTTTGGAAAAGTACTTTGTTGGGAGATCCAACGAAGATCGTAACCTGTTAACTACAAATACTTAATTAAGAAAGCGAAATGCTTGTTAAGTTTCAAGAAGATCCTTTTCACTGGTTCAAAAATATTAGGGCTTACGCAAATGTACCGTTTAAACACACAAAAACACGGAATTTTAGAAGCCTAACATTCTTTAGGACGTAGACAAGAAACTTTCAGCATGATATTCCTATTCAAATCTTAATTTTAAAACAGCTTTCTTTAAGACTAAAGTGTTCTAAATTCAGTTCACTTATAACAAAATATTTATAAGTATATAAATATGTTTATTTAAAAAGTTTGATGTGGAATAAATTTTAACCAAAAAAAGAAAAAGGAGATAAATGTATAAATAAAATAAATGTCGTAAATGTATACATAAAAACATATAAATACGTACAAAACATTATTAAGTTTATTATTTATTAAGTTTAAAAATTTCTTGGAAAATTTGAATGCATGTTCTTATTCTTACCATTTGGATCAGATCTAGAAGGAATGTATTTCAGATGCAACAACAATAAGCTCAACTTCCTCCTCCTCCTCTACAATTAAGCTTATTCGTTTCCTGAAGGATTTCTTTTTTTTTAAATTCTTGGCAGGAAATCTCGCGCCATTGTTCGGCAACGAAAGCAAGCTTGTATCCCTCAAGGTAGAGACAGGCTTAATCTCTTGTGTTTGAGACGGAGAAAAGAAGAAAGAGGCGAAGTGGTAACGCACATCTCCAATGTTTATGGTGATTAGGAGATGAATGACGACTGCTCTTTTGCTAGTCCTTCACGTTGAGCGATTTGCTGCCGCAGATGAAGTTGAATGAACTGTATTCTAATCTTTCAAGCCGAAATTCCTCGATTTCGTCTTAAGGGAACAAGGAAGTCTCATCTCTTATCGTCTGCTTAGCTTATTACTTTTCCAATCCGAAATGACTGATGACGAACCTCTGGTTTCCTGTGAAGCGTTCGACCATCTCCGAAATGGCTTGTGATTAATTACTATGGAAGTATGTAATTAATGAATATATGGATTAAATTATTATGTAAACATAAGATTACATAAATTCTTTTACTGCTTAATATTTTGAAATCCGGGATAACAAAAGATCTAATACATTTTAGTAAATCTTTTGTCAGAATACAGTATATAAATCTTTTTATTTAGCTTTATCTTACAAAATATGATGTTGGGAAAATTACTCCGAGCAAGAAGCTCCTAAAATAACTTAAAACATGCTTTCTTTAAAATGCTAATCTTTAAATTAATGTTAATTTTTTTTTAATTTGCGAAAACGATAAAATTGAATATCCTGCTTTTGTATTTAAATTGCAATATGTATTGTAATGGAAGAATAACAATTGACCATTTTCTGAAAAAAAAAATAATTAAATTGGCATTACTTATTTAAGTTGCCTAAATCGAATTAATTTGAGTCGTAAAAAAGCACGCGCAAACTAAAGGATTAGTTAAAAGAATTAATATCCATCGTTTAAGACTCTGGTAGAAATCCATTCGGTAGGTTCTAATACTTTTTCTTAGAGAATGTGTCATCTTCTCGCGCTAATTTCTTGCTAACAAAGCAATTGGAAAAGATTTCATACGTAATTGTTGTATCGTCTGTAGTCCTTAAAATATCACACCAAGTTTCAAGAAGATCCATCCAGAGGCTTCAAAGTTATTAGAGACACACTGACTTACTTGACAGTCTCGTCTTTCTAGAGATGTAGTCTTACCGTACATTAAGAGTTAGCTTGAATGGAATTTAATGAAATCTTGAGATACACCTTTGATACTGAAACTTCAAAAGGTTATGAAGTATTTACAGTCTTTCATTCCAAAGCTTGCTCTGATGTATATCTTGTTTCTACTGAATACGTTTTGCTATCCATTTGATGATGTCACTTTGCGATGTTTATATATATATCTCACGGTGCTATTTTGATCAGTATATTTACACCTTGAAAGATCCCATCTTCATACGACCACAACTGAAGACATGAAATTCTTGATGCATGCTTGAGGGAGGCTTGTGGTTCTCAGTTTATTTATGTCTTGATAATTCTTTGATTTTAAATCTAGAAAAGATATTTAAAACTAGGGTTCAGAAAGGGTTCAAAGATAACAGTTGAAAGTAACGACTTTCTAGTTACTATTTTTTCTAAAAGTAACACTAACAGTTATTCAAAACGTACTTTAAGCATTTATTTTTTGAATTCATTACAAAAGTTTTAGAAACATACATTTGATGAAGAGATTAAGTTCCTAGCCATTTTTTTGCAATTTTTTAAAAAAAATTATATGAATTACTTTACAATTCTTTTTTACGTAAATAATATTGAACGTAAGTTCAAATAATATTTTACGTAAGTAATAAGACAAGAAAACTGTAAAAGGCATCAACTTTAAAGCTTCATACATATCAGAATGATGTTCTCATCTGATTCGATTCAAGAAATCACCTTCATATTTTTTTTTCTAATGTTAAGTGATTCTGTTTTTCTTCTGTTTTTTTTTTTGCTGACGAAGACGGCAAATTGACTCTGGGTTTAGGTGATATTTGTAAGTTATTGTTTCCAATATTAGTGAAGCTTTCCTTCTTTTTAACAGTTCTTTGAACGTCGCGTCGTTCACAATGTCCAAAAACATAAACCATCTATTTCTGTAATCTCTGTTATCCACAATGCCATAGGATGTAGTAGTAAAAAGATAATCGTGAAAACCAATTTTATGTGCAATAATAAATTAATCAAAGTCAAGCATTTCTGCACCATATCCTATAGTTTAAAAGATTAAAAACATATTTACACTTACTTTTAACTACGTTTTTGGCTTCCAAGACCTCTACGTTTTTGGTTATCGAGACCTCTTGTCAAGTTATCTCAGGAGATAACTTGAAAAGGGGTCTCGATAACTATGGAAACCAGAAACGTAGTGAAGTAAGTGTGAATATGTATTTAATCTTTTAAATTATACATATACGGTGCAGAAATGGTTGACTTTGATTAAATTGTTTTATGCTTTTGTTTTGCTTTTTTTCTGATTTCGTTTTGTTCTTGTTTAAACTGTACAGTGTAATAATACTTTCTAAAACATAAATAATATCTTAAGAACTTCAATATTTAAAATACCACGGATCATTGTAACATATACAAATGAGAATAAAGACTTAAAATAACTAATAATTTGTGGTCAGCGAAGATTGATAATAAAAATCAATTGTAGTAGAAAAAGAATAAAAAAGCTGGTCAAAAAACTCTTTCTTTCAAAAAAAAGAAAAGAAAATCCAATAGTATTTACGATGCTATTTTGTCAGTTGTTGCCAAATTCCTTTTTAATGGTAAATGGAAACTAAAGCGCTTTGAAAAATAGGCGTTAATTTTCTTTCTCTGAAATAAAATCGTTGCTATTATTTGTGAATGAAATTCTTTTCTCGCTGCCGTTCTTCAAAACTAAGTCAATGGAAGAACGCGAGAGAATTTCTAACGACTTAACGCGAACGCTCGTGCTTCCAAATCACTACTTAAGCTAGGAGGAGTGCTTTAAAATTCTAATAATCCTATTTCATTAGAAACCATATTTTCTCTGAACAGTTAGTCATCCATATTTTCTTAAAAAAAAAAAAAAAAAAAAAAAACTCTTACGATGAAAGTGGTTAAGTGGATTATTACTCGTCAGATTAACTTTTAAACTGACTCAGCTGAGTTACTTCTCTTGTTTCTTTTTTTTTTATGTTTTGTTTGCAGTTGTTGTGATAAGATGTAATATTGTGTGATTTATGGCATTAGCAATTTAAATCAAAGAAAAGTCAACAAGAAATGAATGTGAAACAATACACGTATAGGGGTCAATCAATTATAATTCTTTGTACCTAAGTATGTCCCGATCATAAATTTAATAAATATTGTTTTTGGAAATAATTATTGGACTTTATTTTTACCCCAAAGTATTCTTAGATCATTGAACAAAACCTTTACAATGACCGATATTAGTTTAACCGTGGAAAAATTTACGTGCTGTGAAAAATTTCTAACAAAACAAAATGAAAAACCCAGAGCAGCACCAGAATACATAAATTATCATTTTGTTTTTCATTTTGTTTCGATATTAGTTTAATTACGAATATTTTAGTATTTTTACAGTAACTTAGGGGACAATGTTTCCCCGCCATCTAATGTTTCCCTGCCTCTTCAGCGACTTCGCAAACTCCCAAAGCGAATATTTCAATGCTATTAAATACAAAAAATATATCTCGGAATGCGTCGATACCTATGATTCCGTCTTCCGCTCCCGGAAGTGGAACCTGGTTGAAAGCAAACAACTACAGAAAACTTCCACTTCCACTTCCGGGAGCGAGATACGGAATCATAGGTACCGACGCATTCCGAGTTCCATTATCAAAGCTAAATCTGGCTGATGAGTCCTAATAAGGACGAAACAGCTGTCCCAGATTGCTTTTGATAATGGCTCAATGCGTTAAAAGCAAACAATTCTAATGAATTTTTGCATTTTATAGATTTTTCTTCCCTTTTCATATTACATCAATGCACGTTAAACCTTCTTTATTATAAAAAATATATGTTAAATAGTAGTAATTGATAGTAAGGATATGTGTCAATGACAGGGAAAATCCGAAATATTATACAATAAATTAAGTTGTTTTGTTTTGTTTTGTCCCGCAGGGGACAAATTACCGCCATAGTCTCACTAAATAAAGCAAAATATTGCTGTTCAAATTAAAAAAGTGCTCTGCAAGTTATCTTAACTAAAACTTCATTCACTAATCTTTAAAATGTGCTACATACGAAGCTAGATTTTCGAATTTTTTTTTTAGAAAATCATTATTTTTGTCGCTCTTGTTTAGTACAAAGAATAGGTGATTGATCCATAGAAGAATAATAATAAAGTGAGAGATACATGTGATAATGTATTGTTAACAAAAAAAAAAAATCTATTATCGTCAAGATATTGTTCACTTCGTGATATGGAAACAGAAATTCATGATGTTTTACATGAATATTTCAATGTACCAATGCGGATTTAATTTTGAAAAATAAATCAATCGCAGCAAGTATAAAGAGCATAAGAATTAACAGAATAAGAATCAAGAAGGAGAAAACTAATGATTTATTTTCTTATTCTATTGTTATGTATTTGAAGTGGAGAATACATTCTAAGTAGGGTAAGGTAGGGTAAGATGACGAACTTAAGCTTCAGAGATTGCACCTCGACTTAGTAAGTGGTTTAAAAACCTGAAATTTGAAAGGACACTTCTTGTAACCTTTACGTTCATTAAAAAAAATATGAAACGCTGTTTTACCCTCTCGAATTATGAAAAATATTTCACCAAAAAAAGAGTAATTTTCATCCTCTTACCCCACCTAAGGGGTAAGATGACGAAGGGGGGGGGGGTAAGATGACGAACAGATAAAAATAATACATTAAGATAGAAACATTTTATTTTAAAAATGCAGAGAAACAATTTCACTTACTAACTTGTGGCATGAATTAGAAAAGTCAAAGATGAAACACTTAAAATACAATAACAGATTGCTCATAATGAAACAAAACTTTGAACAATTAGGTACAACAAAAATTTAGAAGAACATTAGTGTTGGCTCTGGCACGTTATGTTTCTTTGCTGCAGCATTTACACTTGAGGTTTTATCTTTTACTTCAGCAATAGCTGCATCCATTGTCTCCTTATCCCACTTTCCCCTTTCACTTTTACTTCTATAATTTTGTGGTATGTTGTTTATAATACCTAAAACATTCATAGATAAAGAGTCATACATGAGCATTGAAACTAAAAGTAAAAATAACTGCAACTAAAATTCAGTTTAAAAACCAATTTTTAAAATAGGACAAAAGCTATTCATAAAAGGTACTCAAAAATATGTTGGGTAAGATGACAAACTAAGCAAACCTCATCATCTTACCCACCCTGCCATTCGTCATCTTACCCCACGCCGCCAATTTGGTTTAGAACTTATTTATCATTACCGTAGCTTATCGTAAACAACCTACACCACACATGGTTCTTTACATTATGAGTTGTATTTTGAGAATATTTTATGAAAGAGCAAAAACAGCTTAACGTAGTCGAGTAATTCCTTACACTGTGAAGTCGAAAAATTACAAACGCACGGGAAATAAACACATCTTAGTCGCTACTGCTCGCAAAACAATCTTGCCCGACATCCTTTGCAGTGAACTACATTACTAATCATCTGAGTCTCAGAAATTGCTTGGACAGGTGCTCCTATCTATGAATGCGTCGGAGAAATGCCGAGTTATTCATCTTACACTCTTCGTCATCTTACCCGACTTTCCCCTACATAGATGATTTATGCAAATATTGTAAGAATTGTTATCAAGTGACAGAAAGTAATGAGAATATGTCTGGATTAAATTAAAGATCATTCAAGAAAACTGTATAAATCGGAAGCTAAAGAGCGCTCGTCGCCATATTGGAATCGATGTGAATAACTTAAAAAGAAAGTCATTATAGTTATTCAATGACAGTGAATAGATCTTATTACCATAATGAAAATAAAATAACTAAATGATAATAAGTAGTTCCGAATTATTCATTAGGAGAAAATTAATGGAATTCTATTAAGAATCTCGATAGATAGAATACCGGAATAAAGTGATAAAGACATTCAATAAAGAATTCAACAGTGAACTGTAATATATTAAATATTTACGATATGAAGATTAAGTGCAACAAATTAAATTGTTATCGTTTATACAGAGTGATTCACGAAGATATGCAGAAACTTCGAGGAGCTCATTCTACATGTAAAAGTAAAGAAACAAAGTTATATAAACATAGGTTCGGAAATGCTTCGGTATCGAGTTGCGGCTAGCGAAAGATTTCGCCCATAATTTCGTACCCTGGGTGAAATGTAGACTTGATGGTAGTCTAGGAAGGTAAATTATGGGGCGAAATCAGTGGTTTTTTATGGTTGTTGACTTGAAAAATCGAATGAAACATGTCGCAGAACTGTATCTCCCAGTGGTTTGAAGCTTATCCCACGTGGAACCTATAAAAAAAGTTGGCAACACAATAACAGCTGTTCAACAATAATGTGAATTGCATTGTTTTGATTTATTGTGAGAGCTAACAACTGAGGTGTAGTCCATGTGCGTATTGTTGTACTACATTATGGGCGAAATCTTTCTGCATATCTTCATGAATCACCCTGTATATACCTGTAAATAATGTGTGTTTATTTATCTAGCATGTTTTTCTTTGTGATCAATTACTCTGCAAGCAACTACTAAATATAACTGTCGCAAATATCAATTTTCTAAAACAGAAGTAATAAAAAAAAATGAGAACCCAGTTATATTGCTTTTGAATTTTAAATAATGAATTTAAACACACATTGGACAAAACATTCTAAAGTAAGCAGCAGACTGTCTCAGATGTTTCATTTCCAAATAATTCTCTTTTTATTTTAATTCAAGGGAAGAATAGAAACGATAAGTCTTAAGTTTTTAAATTATCTCCGGAATATAAACAGTAAGTTAGTTTTTCATTGTTCTGAAAATAAGTAAATAAATAAATAAAGAAGTCCGTATTATTTACTAAAGCTACTTAAATTTGACTTAAACTCTTACATACATTATAGGCAGATAATATCCATTGTTTAAGATATCGATAAAAATTCATTTAGAAAAAAAACAAAGGGTTCTAACACTTTGCTATGGGAATATTTGTCACCTTTGACCACAAGAACTTGCATGGGGAAAAAAAGTTCAAATATAAAGGTTGGATCGCCTCTTACCTTTCAATAAGCATGCTAAATTTCAAGAAGATTCGTCTCTCGGTTCAAAAGTTATTTGTCAGACACAGACTTTACTGATGAGTCTCACTGTGGTATTGGAAAGTAGGCTTAAAAAAAAAAAACTTCAATATTTGTTCGACCGCAACCGCTTACAAGAGTAAAGTGTAATCCAAAAAATGTGTTGGTTTTAATCCTTTTGCATTTGAAAATTTTGGGGACAGTTCCCTCCTCCTCCCAATTACAGATTAACTTAACTCCGATTTATTAAAAAAAAAAAAAACAGTTTTTGCCTAAAGCCAGTTATTACGCTGAAATCATCGAATTATTTTTTGTACACTGAGAGACATAAAAAACTTATTAGATTCTTTTTCCTCGAGCGATCCAAGACTGTAGCGTTGTCTTTTTCCTCTTTCTTGAAAACTCAATTACGTCGTTACAACCATCCTTAGCTTTCCAAATAAGTTCATTTCAAGAGGTCTTATGAGTGTTCGAAGCTTGGAAGTGCACAAATCTTCACTATTATCATCTTCGGACATTTTAACTCCGTGATTCCTATAATTAGAATTAAGTTAGGAAAGCAATGTTTATAAAATCAGTCATTCCGTGTGTGGGTCTCCTCTCTTAATAAAGTTTCGAACCTGCCAGATGAATCTTCTTGTAAAGTGGCGTACATATTTAAAAACAAAGAGCCGATCTAACTATATATTTTTTATTTGTTTTCCTTATTGAGAAACGACAAAAATTCACAAAGAAAAAAACAATGAATCCGAAAAAATGGATTGCTGTGGATGTCATAAAAGAGGATGTTAATCCTTTTTTAATTAACATGATTAAATTTAATTGGATTGAGGCAACTTAAGTAAATAATGTGGATCTTTTTTTCCAGAAAATAAAAAAAAAAATTCTCTAGTGTTTGTGTTCAGCAGATGTAACTAAAAATAAATAAAACTTAATGAGATGTTTTGTTTGAAATATTTTTTTCTATTTATAAAAAAAAAGTTAAGTGTCTTGGATCGTACTAGGCTATTTCAATCCTTTGAGACTGAGCTAAAAGAAGATATATAAACTTATTCATGAGTTTCCTGGTGATTCTTAGCTACTCCTTGGAGTTTTCAGTTAAAGATGTCGCCATTGTTGCACCTAATTGTTTGAAATGCTTTTTTTTGGTATTTTATTTGATGAATACAGCAAAACTAAAACCCCAACTCGTAAATTAAATACCATTACGAGAAATCATTAATAAAAAACACGTCCTTACTAATAAATGACTGGCATTTCAAACAATGGATATAATTTTCTTGGGATATCAGACGTATAGTGTTAAAACTAATCGTGGATACTTTGTCCTTTAAATCCTTTCTTTTAAGTAATTAGCCTAGTTTCATAGGAATGTGAGATTTCTCAGTCTGAATATATCTGAGTCTGTTCCTCTAATAAATTCTGAACCGCTGGATCAATCTTCTTGAAACTACGTATGCATAGTTATGGATTAGAGACGATTTACGTTTTGTATTGAAATCTTTTCTGAGTGGTTCCTTGTGGAGAATTTAGCTCGAGACATTACACTGGAATTCTAAATTTCAAAAGGATTTCTGCTCTTATTTCTATTAAGATTTCACTGTATTCTTAACTATTAACCCTTGTAGTTAATCCATTAATTAGTGGATCCTTTGAAATGATGAAAACAGTTTTCGACAACTTACGCAGTTATGCGAATTTATTTTTTTCCCAGAAAATTGAAAATTTTCGATATCAGAATTTGAAAAGAAATGTAGACTTTTCACTTTCTGCCAATTTACGACTGTTTAAAAAAAAAATCAAAGAAAAAAAATAAGAAAATTTAAAAACAAAAAAAAAAGGCTATTTTTCCTTCAGTGATAAATTCATTCGAATTTATTGTTTTACTCTGAAAGTTGAAATCACTTCAATTCATTTTATTTTAATTTGTCATTGTATTCACTGCAAGCAAAAACTTCATTTTAAATAATAAGATGTCTGTTTATTTTAATTTCAAATTAAAGGAAGGAAGGAAATTCAAAGAACATTCGACACTCGTGTTTACTGAAAGATATAAATTTAAACTAATTTTTACACTGCCTCAGCCGAAACCCAAAATCTGTTAAAAAAATGGACAAAATGTTTTAGTTAAAACGTTGCCATTTTGTTTGTTGATAATTCCAATAATAGGTCCAATTGCCATTATTTTTATATAGAAACACAGGGTAAACAATTTAAAACCGGCCCGCCTCAGCTGGTCTGTGTTACAGCCCATCATTTGTAATTGTAATTACAGCGCTATTTTTTTTTTTGTAATTGTTTCTATTATCGGTTGGCACTACAAAGTGATGTGAAATAGAGATCGTGCCGTAAGATACTCATTCTTTAAAATTGAGACGATATCGTGTCTCGGATAACCGATAATAGAGACAATAGCGTTACAATTTCAACTGATAGGCGGCAGCACAGACTAGCTGAGGAGGACCGGATTTAACTTGCTCACTTTATATCAGAAGATAGAATTTGATAGAAGATGGTTTCTTGATGGTGATGTATCAATTATCTCCCCACAAAACATCTAAAAACACTTAAGGAAAAATATGAAATACAAAACTTCATACATACTACAATGATACTTCCTGCATTAATGCACGACCTTAAATATAAAACTAGTTTACAGCACTGAAGTAATTTAACATGTTTTACTGAAGCGTATACCACAAATTTATAGGCATTTCAGAGCATTTTTAATCTTTCCGCAACTAAAAATCTCACTGCATGAATTCACAGTTTATTCGGGAATTAATTGTATTGGGTTTCAATCATTATATACTCTAGGAAATTCTAACAGTTAGGCTACGAAGTAACTCCGTAGTTTACATAACACATGAGTGAAAGTTTTTTTGCTGTTAAATTAAAACTTTCACTCATATATTGTGAAGCATTGACATGACATGGACAAACTATGAAATCACAGCACTGTACATCCTAAGAATAAAAAACATTTATATGAAATAAAAACATTCATTTGATTCCACAATGGAACAGAAGAAATCCTAATATAATCCAACCACGGTGCAGTTCGCTCGAATGATTCCACCATTTTTTTTTTTTATTTGATTGTCAAAGCTGGGCGAAGAGGCGTACTTGCACTCAACGAAATCACACCAATTGTGGGTAGGTTTATTTCTCGAGTGGGTGGTTGTATCCTTGAATCATTGGCAGTTGGAATGCAGTGCCCATTTGGCAGCGCCCCATTGCAGCCCCAAATCTCTGGCACTTTTTCCGAATATTGCGGACGACATATCAAATTGAAAATCCCTACCTCCTATATTACGATAAGAAGAAGAAAAAGAAGGGAAAAAAAAAACCATGTTGTCTTACGATTTCTTCAGACTGTGACAGCTACATCTTGGGCACTTTATTAAACTTATTTATTCTTTTAATATAAAAAAAAAATATTATAGAAAAGGAATAATGCATAGGCCTAGGATATTATCTATGAGGAAACAAGATTCTTACTTTCGGTACCTGAGTAATATCTTGTCGAAATTTTGAAATAACAAAAAGATCAACTTGCCTTTTTTTTATATTAAAATATTAAAAGGTAAGTTAGTTTCTTGTTGATGTTGTATCAATTTACAGCAATATTTTTCTGTTTGTTTGTTTGTTTTCTGTTTTTCATTCTGTTGCCTTAGGAACCTTAATTTTTAGGATCTGTTCAAGAAAAAAAATGGAGGGTGACCTCTTACATTCTGTCCATTTGTCACGACCTCTACAGTCCAAACTGAACAGGCATGAGCTTTATCTTATTATTTCTTCTTTAATTATACTTTATCCCGTCAAGTTTCTGTAAAGTGCTTACGAATGACATAACGTATCCCCTTCCGCATAGGACGATATATTCACCAATTTCGGACCGAAAAAAACACAATTCGATCCGATACATTAATAAAAAAATTATAATTAAGTTCATAAAACTAAATAAATTTAAAATAGTGTTTGCCTGTGAATTAAAAACTCAAATATTCAAGGAGGGATTTCATTTATTGTATTACAGTCTTTGAATAAAATTGATTCTGAAGGAAACTTAAAGATATTTTCAATCCAAATATGATTCTATTGTTAGTTATGTTTGAATTTATTCTTCTTTAAATTTTTGTTTAATTTTGGAGAGAATAGAATCAAGTTTCATCGAAGGAGTTTGAAACGCCGATCGTGAATTCGTTAAAAGTTTAGGTTTAATTTTAAATTAGTGTATTCTTTCAATTTTGTTGTATTCTAAAAGGCAGGAGTAAGAGTAAATATCCAGGAAAAACAGTTACGTAGCTCTTATAACATTTTCCTTGTGAATTGAATTACTACGTACAAAAGAAAATCTTAATCGTGATGAATTTTACGGTATATTTTGAGTTAGCCTCCCGGCATTAAAGTTGTGTTGAGGGAAACAAATTAGATTATTAAAAAGTACCTATTAAGCAAGAAATGGAATTAATTAAATTATCCTTTAACGACTTCTTTTTCCAAAACAAAAAGAAACCCATTTACAAACTTTTAGTTCATGTTTAAGAATGTTTTGATACCAAGCAATGGAATCAATGGTTTTTTGGCGGCAAAATACAAACTCTGATCTTCAGCGGAAATTAATCGAGACGAAGATTAATTGTAAAGAATACGTAGTGATTTTGTTAGGAGCTATTATTGTAAACAAAAGATTTACTTGCCAGATATTAAAATAAAGCATAAAGAAATGACACAGAATTAAAAACATCTGAGCTTGGTGAGTTTGGGACGGACCATTATTATCTTCTACATATATAAAAAGAAATCAGTCACTCACTCACTGACTCATCAACGCCCAGCCCAAACCCTTGGACATAGAAAGCTGAAATGTTGCACAGAGGTTCCTTATGATGTAGACAAGGAATAAGGCCGCATGTTTCGAAATTCCCACGGGATAAAGAGGATTTATATTTTCACTTTAAAACGTCTTATCGTTATATAGATGTGTGGCGCCAACCCGCAATACATCTGAGTTATCGGAGAAGTCACAACGGGCTGGGAACTCGCATATTTTCCGATCTCGATATTAATTTGCTAAATAAATATTTTTTTTTTTTTATGCTGTATATGCAAGGCATAAACTACCCGGCTAGTTATTATATATAGAGATTATGTATTTGTTTTCAAATTTGCAAAAGAGTGTTAATTAAGGTCAGTTTCAGCAGCTCACATTCTCAAGTTCGATTTGAAATATTGTTAAATTCATAGTTAAGCGTTTCTGTCAAAAATGTTTTTTTTTTTTTGTTTTTTTTTTTTAAAATGGTTTAATTTTTTTATCTTTTGGGTTTTCCTTAAATTCATACCCGAGTAGCCATAGATGCGTGCAGTTAAGCCTAGTACATACCTAGGGACAAAGTCGCGGAACACGTGTCTCGGGACAAGTCTCAGGGCTGTTCCGGGACTGTCGCGATACGAAAGTCCCAAGTCTCATGTTACCATCGAAACGGGGAACATGATACAATGCTGAGCGACATTTCATAGTCTGTACGTGTTCCGAGAATTCTGAGTAAGTTTCTACTTGTCCGCCATGGAAACAACATTAAAAATAACCGAAGATTTCCAGGCCCTCCCAGGTCTTTGGGATATCACAGTGTGGATTATAAAAACAGAAATAAAAGGAGATATGCCATGGAGCATCTGGCCCAAAAATACCAGATGGCAATTCAAGACATAAAGAAAAAAATCCACATTTGGAATCTCAATTCAGGCGACAACATAAAAAACTGACCGAGTAAAAAAAAAAGTGGTTCTTCTCCTAAAAAGTGCAGTTGGTTTGGTTACCAGCCATTACTGTTTTTGCTGCAAGGAATGGAATCCTCTGATTTCTGTAGTGCAACTGGCTCCTAGGTGTGGACGCGCGACATTGTATAGCGACAGTCTAGGGACAATGTATCGCAACTGTCCCTAGGGATGTCGCGCGACTTTGTCCCTAGGTGTAGTCTTTAGGAATAACAAAATTTAAATTATGAAAACTAATCTTCTTCTTAAATATATTTAACACATAACTCACAATAACTCCTTCTTCATTCTTAACTTTTTTACTCGATATTTCAAACTCCTGAGTGGAAGTTTTCTTCAGGAAAATTACAGTATGAGTAGAGAAAAACCCTAAAATACATAGGAAGTTCCGGCAGTTCTTTTAAAGAACGTTTAAGGGAGCATATAAAAGCTTATGAAAACAATAGAGCAGAACTGTCGGACTGGGCAGATCATACTGTAAAGTTGACCCATAACCCAGATCAAATTATTAATATAATCTATGTATCTCAAGATGAATCCGAAAGATTCATTTTGGAATCTGGTTTTATTAATTTGGCAAACTGTTTTAACAAAATTAAATCATTAAAAATGAATCCTATTTCATTCGGATTTTTTGAAAAAATTATAAAAATACTAAAATTTTGAAACAAAAATTGAAATTGTTAAAATTGAAACTGTAAATAAATTGTTATAAGTGTAAAAGTTTTTATTGTTAAGGAAGGATTGTATGGGTATTAACAGATTTGTTGTTCAAGAAAGATTAGTTCACGAGTGATTTCGTGATTGTAATTGTCCTGAAGAAAACTTCCGCTCAGGAGGTTGAAATAACGATAAAAGAAGTTTAGAATGAAGCAGGAGTTATTGTGAGTTTTGTGTTAAAAAATTTAAATTGCTTACAGCTTAAAATAACAGTTTTATTCATTCATTCCATAATACAATTAAATTAACTAATACGTGAAAAATTAAGAACATTGTAAAGACTACGTCGTGGCAAAGAAATAAAATAAAAATAAAATAAATTGACAACGGTCAATTAAGACTGCCAATATTTTATCGATGGACTTTGTTCTTGCAAATACTAGTTTTACCTTGATATTTGCAAGGACGGTCAACGTATTTTTCACGTTAAATACTGCCATTTGTACAGCATCATTTAATAAAAAACAACAACAATAACAAACCCGGAAACACTATTCGCAACGGGTTTCGGATAGCCTTTTTTCTTTTTCACTTGTTAGATAAAAATCACGGTTTTAAAATGCTATAAAATTACGATGGATTCTCTTTAGCAACCCTGTACACAGTCTAAAGCAGGGAGGGATCATTCTGTCGTCAATCAGTCACACCTCTACAGCTCAAACTCCAAGTCGGACAGACATGAGATATACCTTATTAGAACCCTCCCTCCCTTTGTAGAGGTGGAAAAATGCGGAGTTTCGGTCTGCCATCATTTCTGATCAGGTCAAGATATAATAAGAAAGATTAATACTCATTCTCAACTTATATATACGAGGAAAGTTTTTACGTGCGTGTGAACATAGTAGCTTGAATCAGAAATAAAGCCGGCACACCTACTGAATACAAATTGATTTAAATTAATTAAAAAAAACTGAAAGTACAACCTAGATTTCGGTTTAATTCAAACCTTTTTCAAGTACCAAGCTAACGAAGGTACTTGAAAAAGATCTGAATTAAACAGAAACCTAGGTTGTACCTTCAGTTTTTATTAAATTTAAATTTGTATTCAGCAGGTGTGCCGGCTTTATTTCTGATTCAAGCTACTTATTCTCAACACAGGTATTCTGTGTGGTTTTTATTTATTTCGCAGCAGTAACAGTAAAGTGGGGGAAGATCGGGAAAAACGATCCCTGCGCGCATAATGATCCCTAACCCGGGGGGCAATTTGTCGGCAATTTCGCTAAACATGATAGATTTTGTCAGTTTCTTAAATTTTGTTTGAATGAATGTCCACAGAACAGACCGTTTAATGACAATCTTGTTTTCGGACAAAACAATACGAATGTACAATAAACAATAAACCGAATATATATATCACCGAAACTTGTAGATGGGTGCATTGACCACCAATATTGATTTTGTATCTGACAAACAGTACTTTGTCATTATAATTCACTAATCGTGATAACTCAAAAAGATAATTTTAAAGCTGAAAGGATTGATACTTTTTTTCGCCACAGGCGGAGACTCTTTTCTAGAAAAAGAGTTCCATGTACAGTTACGTCTAGAGTTGCGCCTTGAATTACGTCTCGAATTATGCCTAGAATTACGCCTAAAGTTATGCTCAGAACCAAGCTTAGATAACTAAACATAAATCTAGAAATACCCCTCGATTTATGCTTAAAGATATGGCTAGAGTTACGTCGAGTTACGTGTAGAGTTATGCCTCGAGTTACGCTTGTAATTATGCCTAAAGAGGAACGGGGATAAAGGGACACTGGCAGGTGTGGTAGAGTTACAATGTGGGTATGGGTATTGCTTTTTTTTTAGTCCCCTGCTTCTCTGTAAAAACTCTTTGTCAGATATGTTTTACATCAATATCTTTCTGCTAACTCAATATTTGTGCCATTTAAAGATGGCGTTTGCTCATGGATGAAACAGAGGCGAATATCACATCACGTGTAAATAATTGCATCACTGTTATGGAATTAAGACAAGAACGGCAGGATGTGACAGTATCAGATATAATCAAATTATAGTGCGACATACCAACACACCGAAGCCATTTCGCAGTACCAGCTTTTTCTGTGTGATGCTCGAAAAGAAATACAAAATGAATTTAAAAAACTGTTTCCATTATAGGTTTTTTTTTTATTTATTTATTTAATTTATTATTTTAGATATATTTGACCCATTTATTGAGTTATGAGTATTTTTGTCTTCACAAAAGAATGCCCATTCAGGCCAAGTGGCGCCAAAACCGACTGAGGGAGCAGTCATTATTACCATAAACAAATAAATATTGAAATGCTTAAAATTAAAATCTTTGCTGCAAAATTATTTTTGGGTCTTACCATTGAGGCATTCGAAAGTTGGCATACCAACTATTTTTTTTTTTAAGTCTAAAATTGCCTAGGAAAGCGAAGGCCATCAAATCAATGTCTGCAACCGTGAGATGGTTTTCTGTAATAAATTCTCTCGATGGACCTTCTTGAAATTTGGTCTGCATATATATAAACGGCTAGAGATGATATAACTTTTGAAATCTTTTCCAGTGGGACCTTGTACTGAAATTAGCACGAGAAAGCGATAGAAATTGGGAAAATAATGGAAAATTTAAACATTGAATTTCTGTAGATTGTCCTAAAAACATAGGCAATTGAGCTTTTAAAAATAATCTATTACTTGCGCTTGGTTTGATTTGATTAAAATTTGAATTGATTTTAGGCGATTTGTGTAAATAATTTGGGTTTAATTGTTTTTTAAATAATGGAAAATCTGCAGTGATGTTATTACTTGAAATATTATAATTTGAAAATAAAATTTAATTTTTTTTTGTTTGTATCGTTTTCACGACTTTAAAAAAAGTAAAGAGTAAAAATAAATTAAGAAATTTTGTTTAAAAAAAAATTGATATTACATTTTTTCCATTTAAAAAAAAAATTGAATCTGATATACTTTGAATATAAGCATTCAGATATATTCGGTTACCGCGTCATACACACTTTCCTACATAAATAAAATCCAATGGAAACATTCTAAGAAACAGCGAGAGATATAAATTGAAATTTAGGTGAATAGTTTGTGTTTTGTTTATGTTAGTGATGTTGATTTTATTTACGGAGATTTACGCAAAAGGGCAACACAGAGGAAAGGTCATACATTTCAATTTGCAACTCAATTCACTCCGGTAGCATCACGCCTCTATAGATGAATGTTCTCGATCTTTTTATTTTTTTCCCCTCAGGTTTCTTTGAGTCCTGGGAGGCAGTATTTTAATTTAATGAATGCAAAATCCAGGAAAAACAGGCTGCAAAGAAAAAGTAGCCTTCGAGGAAATACAAAAGGCCTCTGGATTTTCCATTTCCTCTGTCGACTGTAAATCTTCCACTCCTAAGAATGAGCTGCAATTGAATAGCGCCGACGACTGCACAGTGACCAAAAAAAAAGAAAGAGAGCTTCGCTTCAGGGGGGTGTATACAGTACATTTGACCTCGCAAATACAAATAAGCATGAAATGATAACAATAGACTTGGTTTTTATGTCTGAAATGGAGGCGACACTATTCCAAAGGGCAACACTTGGATTATCGATCTTAAAGAGGGGAAAGAAATATCGTCTACTTATACAAGAAGAACAACTTACTTCCAAGAGGGAACAAATGTAACAAAAGGAAATTTTTTTTTGGTTTCTGACTCAATTATTTTCATTACAAAGATCTTAGAACTATTCGAAAGGATGGCTTTTCTATATGCATAATTATTTTGGAAATTTTAAAATTTTAATAACAGAAAACATATTTCATTTAATTTTTTTCAAAAACCAAGTTGTAAAATGCCTTCCATGTTTGTTCTCCGTGATGTTTGATTTACATAATGCATCACGTGTTCAGGTACGTAATTAAATTAATTAATTAATTTGGTACTTAGTATCGGGACTCATTTTTGTAAACGATTTTGATCTTTTATTTTCATTTATTTTGAAATTATTATTTCTGTTTTTTTTTTAAACATATTTATTTATTTTCTATTTTTTTTAACAGATAACTTGTAGTTGTTATTTATGATACCACCGGTCATTTAGAAATGGAAAGTAGATTTTTTTTCCGTGTTTCCAAACGAAATATCCTAGCAAGGATCTAGCTCAATTAACCTAACCTAGTGTTAATTAAAAGGAAAATGTTTTGTTTTTTTCAAAACGATATCAGATAATTCGTAAGTGCCTATTTTTATTGCACAAATTTGGAGGGGTTAATGATTTAAAATGCACAGCAGAAATCTATTATAAACAATGGGTTCCGATAGTATGTATGTACCATTAAATTTGTTACAGAAAGTGGAGTTGATCAGTTTAGCTTAGGAGAAGAGAGGTCCAAACTTCATCATTCATATTTTTGGGAACAAGAATTTTGGGAAACTCTCTTACGCTTAAATATTTTATCTTCTACTGATATTTTGCCGAATTTGTTGAAGTATGCATTCTTTAATTATACTTTGATAATTCTGGTTCTTACAAAGAACTTTTTATTCTTGTATTACAGGCAACAGAAGCAAATTTTCAATTGTGAAAAGAAGAAAATTTCCACAATTCAATGGACTTTCAATAAATAGTTTGTTCATTTTCTGCAGAAATAGAATTGAGGATTGTTGATCTGAGGTTGTTGTTCTAATCCCCGATTAGTGGGCAAATTTCAGGGAGTGAATGGAAAAAAATTACGTCTCTATTTTCCAATGAAATTTCTTCATTTACGCTGTAGACAAACATCACAATAATGATAGCAATAGAAAATAGAAATCACATTACATTTGCAGATATATCGAAATATCGTTTACGCTTATTACTATTTAGAAATTACTTCCGCTTATTTTTTAATGGCGCTGCAGAAATTACTTTAATTTACCGTTGGAAGTACAATTGACGTTTTGCCGTTCTTGTCAATGTCACAGTTCTCTAAACATAATGTTCATCGTAATTTTAACGGTAAAAAGGCAGTATCTCTAATTTTCTAACAAGATATCTACGTTTTTCCAAAGATCAAATTTTTACAATGTATATCGTGAATTTGATACATTTAAAAACATTGAGAAGGATTCAACAGGTTTCACCAGACTGCCAAGAGCGTAAAAAAAATTATGAATAGCTCTCATGTATACGAATGTAGAGATCAGAATCTTACCATTTATTGATATCCGCCGCGGTTTCTTATCCATCCGTATAGTATATCTGATAGATGGATAGGGGAAAGGTATTAGCTATTAAATCAATCAACTAACAAACGATAGTCACTGTCTACTAATCAATGACCCCATTCCCTTGCTGCAGTTTCTGATGGATGATAATACATCTTGTGTCAGCACTCCGTGAAATACATGTTTGTTAGTTGTATTACAAGATTTCATCCTGTTCCATGTAGGAAAGGAATTTGGGTTTTGCTTAAGTCGCTGCTTCAAAAAAAAAAAACAATTTAAAAAAACTTTTTTTTTTTATTTTATTTGTTTTTTGAAACTTTGTAAAAAACTTACAAAGAGAATGATTTTTTTTTAAATTTCATGTATACGTATATCTGAAATATGCACGTTAAATTTGATTTATATATCTATATTAGGATCTATGTACATATCTATGTATAGGTGGAAGTCATTTTATAAAAATTAAAAGATTATTAAGAAAATCAGAAGTAAGAAAATCATACAAACAGATGAATTATATTGGTGTCAAATAAAATTAATAACATAAAATAATAACAGAGTCTCATTGGCTACGTTTCAATCGATACAATAGTATGTACAAATAATAGATTTGAAAACAAGCAGATAGTAATTTGTAGAGATTTTAATGTGTGTTAAAAAGTTTTATAGCATTTTTAAAAGTTATTAAAGCCAGACATAAAATTTAAAAAGTTAAAAAATGTATTTAGAAAATTTAAAATATTACCAGGTTTCGATTGACAGGTCAATCATTTACAAAAGACAAATGATCTTTTATCATTATCATCTGTAAATGATTTGCCTACCAATCGAAACCTGGTCATCTTTTAAATTGTCTAAATACATTTTTTAACTTTCTAAATTGTGTGCCTGGCCTTAATAACTTTTAATAATGTTATAAAAGCAGACAGTAGATAGATAGATAGATATGGTATAAAAGAAATATTGAAAGAAACATAAAATAAATAGGCATTGCAAGCTTAGTAGTGGATAAATAACTAACAATTCACATAAAGTTGCTTAAAGCAAAAAAAATTACTTTTGGCATAAAGTAAAATATTACAACAATTGTCGCCAAAAGCATAAAACTTTGAAAAACGCCCATCCCTAGATGCTTATTTATGCTTACCATTTTAGGACCCCTTTTCCTTTACTATCGCCACCCCGAGGTCCCCACCAATCTTGCCCAAGACAGCGGAGGCGCCACCTTCTACCGAATGGTAAAAACCACATTCAAATTGGTTTGATAATTTTAAGTTTTAATAAACATTGAAAAATTGTTTTGAGCTTTATATAAATATACACAGTGCAGTTCATGAAAAAAGAGCTTTTGATGACGGAATTTCCTGATGTTTCCAGAACATAACAGCGCCATACAATTCAAAAATTCGTAACTGAATCGTATAAACATTACGAAAACATTCTGGTTTCTGGATTTTCTACAGTTACGAATATATTTTTATATTATTGTTAGTATTAGTTTAATGATTTTATATTTTTTTAAGATTATTTTATTGAAATTGTTTTATTTATTGTCATTGTTTTATTTTTTTTATGCGATCATAAAACGACGTCATCTTGGACTGACTGCTCGGAGGTCAAGTTTATGACGTCATGACTGGTGACGTTTGTTCCAGACAAAATCGATCGCTACGTTATGACCATATATGGCAAACCCCTTTTTGAAAACTTCTATAGATAGATAGCATTAACATCTCCTCCTACCTTATTAATAAACAAAACTGAAACTATGGGATTTTTTTTTTTTTTTTTTTTTTTTTTGCAGACGCATACTTTACAGAATATTCTGCTCTGAATGTCTTCTCACTAACATTTTCTACACTGTATAAATTAAATAAATTGGATGATTTCTACCAATTTTGTATCCTGATCTTTCATGAAATTGACCGCCAAGATCGCTGTGTACACATCATAACAGCAAATAAAAAGAAGCAGTGAAAATTTCATTTTTCTTTAGTTCAGTCTCTATCGAACGAAATACTAACCAACCTTCACCAAATATTTACATTGTTCTTCATAAACAAGCGGCATCCTTTAAGACGTAATTAAGTATAGGCATCAATTAATTAACGTAGGTTAGGGCGGCTCTAAATTCATTTTTTATCTGTTCTTTATTTGGATCTTCTGGAAAAGTATTGATTCGATGCACGAATCATGGATAGTCAATGCCTGATTGAGTAATTGGAAATAACAAACAACTGATGTTTTGCAATATTTGCTAGATTACTCTCTTTGCATTATGAATATAATATCACCTTCCTCTAACTATCAACGCTCATGCAATTTCACCGATTTTGTATTTATCTGGTGGAGAATCAATAAATAACCCTGTTCAATCTCATTCGTGAAATTGATCAAAACAATATTAATAATATAAATCCCTAACTAGCTGTATTTGTACACAATGTTTGATTCTGGGAAAATCAATTGTTCTAATAATTACTGTAAATAAATCACTTTGTAACTCTATCTTTGTGTGTTTGGTTCAAAACCTCCTTATCCTTTTGTCTTATCGTTCTTATTTGAATTTCCAAATATTTATTGAAATTAAAGACAGGTTTACCAAACATTTACTCACTAAAATTTTAATAGTACTGATATTGAGATCAAATTTGATTTTCACAGAATTAAAAATTAAAAATAAAAATACATAAATTTACAATTTATACATAAATTGAAAAATAAAAGGACAGTATTTTTATTATCAAGGAATAAAATCTCCATTTTAAAACTCCAGTGTTATTATCACCTGAAAACTACTTTTTTTTAATGAGAATAATCAATAGATTAATAATAATAATCATAATTTTAAATCAAAATCTTTAACAAAACCTGTGACTTTTGACTAACCAATCACAATCCGTCAAATACTCTTAAATTCTTGTGTTTATTCGCAAGAACAGACCACTCTTTGCTAGTCTCTGCTCTCCTCTTTCACCGTTACAGATCCTCCAACTTTTATAGACCAGCCTATGATAGAACAGTGGACTAAAAAGGAGCAAAAAGGTGCATCCCTAAACCACGGGAAGCCATTGATTCTGGCATCAGACCAACATGTTGTTATGGAGGCAAAAAGAAAAGACGAACTTTTAATTAATAACGAAATGGCACGTGGAAGGCAAAGGAAGGGTTCGCAAGGAGAAGATTCGCTTCAACGCTTCGCTTGCTTCAAGATCCTTATAAAGCTCACCATCGTTCTTCATTTAAAATTACAAAATCATTCTGGATATTTTTTAAGACATCTGAAGAATTAAATGAGACTTAGGCTCGACGTTATGACTATTAGTGCAGAACCATTGCGCAAAGCCATCATGAATTTATAATCTAAATTTAAATGGAAAACTCCGAAAGAATTAAAAGCCATGTGTAACATTGCATTTCTAAGCTGCTCTTCCACTTTCAGAATAGTGGAGGAAGTCGAGATTTACAAGAGCAGCAAAGATAAGCCTTAGAAATACAGAGGAAATGAAAAGGAACAAAGAGGGACAAGGATGTCTGCTATTAAAGTGAGGGTTAAGAGAAATACTGTGTGTATTTCATGAAACTAGTTTCTAAAAGTATTCCTCCGTATCGTAAAGGGTTCTGCAGTTGCCATCAACGAAAGTTTGCCGCTTAAGGAAATCCCCTTAACACATCATCATGGCTGGAAGTAACAACAGTTATTCGAAATCAATAAATAAGTAAAGCTATATTTAAAAAGTTAAGTTCATTTTTGAATTTTGCAAAAATAATATATTACAAGAAATTACAACATTGCATAATTTTGTAGATTCATTCGTGATCAGTTCAAGTTTTCAACAATAGCTATCGATATTATGCCTGGTTGTGGGTAAGCTATTATTAATTGCCATCATCTTTTTTAAAAAAAATAGTGATATATTTATTAGACCATTCTTAGAATGTCTTGACTAATTATAAACAATAATTTTCTTAAATTTTAATTAAGGAAGGATGAACTTTAATTTTAGGCAATAAATAACCAATCAAAATCTTGATGAAATATGGTTTGTTTTTTAATTGTTTAATTGTTTTCTGATTTCACTAATTGATTACAATTTTCACTTCACATTTAAACGATCTCTAGGTTAGTGGTAGTATTTTATTCCTAGATCTACATGCTTTATTTCAGAGCTATTGTTACACATCCCATGTTTATATTTGAGGGATAAAAAGTTTCAGTGGGGATGGAGAGGAAGGGGACAGTACAACTACAAGGCTGAAATAAAATTCAGATGAAATGGAACTTTCTTAATCTGAAGAAGGAAGACATAAACGAAGAATAAAGAAATATTCAAAGTCTGTCCTCAAAGTGGACTTTCAAGATGATTTTCCTGAGTTGCCAGAAGTCTCGAATGACCCGAAGGAAAAATATTCAAAAATAAATAAGTAAATAAAAGAACTTTCAAACATCATTCAGGGAGAGTAATTGGTTTCCTAACCAAAGCGGGAACGCTTTTTGGAGAATTTAAAACTTTGCATAAGCTGTTATCAATTAGCGAATTAATAAAAAGAAAGAAAGATATTATAACTTAGAAATGCTTCAGAAGTGCAGTACATGCACTGATAATGGCGAAAAAAAGTAGTGCTTCGACTTGCAGTCACTGTTGACTTAAGGTATTTATCTGATTTCGGTGGAGAGGTGTCATCTAAACTAGCAATGTGGGCCCATCCCAAATTTGGGAGCAGGTGCCTCGATTACAGATATGAAATGGCCTGAATGTCAGATCCTAACTGAGAAATCAAACTAAACACTTCATGCCCCATGGTTTTGAGATTTATTACGTATCGACAAAGTAAACAAACATTATATAATATAATATTAGTAAATGTGTAAAAAACTTTATTTTTTTAGAAACACCAACACTTACACTTACAAACACCAACTTTTTCATTCACAATTTACAATCTTTGAAATACAAGATATCGTTACGAGATATCATTAATATTAAAGTAATGGAACTGTTAAGTTCGTTATTATTAAAACCCTAATATTGATATGGATTTCGTAAGAACAAATTACGGTTAATTTAAGAATAGTGAACTAAAATAAAATGAAGCAAAGTTCTCAAAGAAAACAATACGAATTATCCATTTCCTGACGTCAAAGTGGAAAAATCTTTGCAATGAAAAAAAAGTTATCTAATGGTAAATGTTATATCAAAGAGACAAAAACAACCCCAAGAACTTTGTTTATGTCAAAACGAAAAGATAGATAAGATATAAGAATTTCGTTGAGAGACAGTCCAAAATTCCAAGCATTTCTCTTAAAACCTAGTATAAATTCCAAAGAAATACAGAAGAACACTCAATGTATTATTTCATGTTCAAAGATCAAAGAATTCTTATGTAAGGATTCGTTCCTACAGACATAAAGCCATCATTAATAAGGTAACTGCGCCAAACCAGGTCATTCGCTGATAACTGATTGTTGCTGAACCGATGTTATTCGTATTAAACATAATTGCAAATTGATTCATGGGGAAAAAGAAAACAAGCTTTGGTTGAAAATTTAGTTTGTTGTTATAATTTCAAGTCTTTCAACAAAAGGTAAATTGGTCTTATTATGATCAAGATTTCCAAATAAGACCAGCTCTGAGTTTGTTTGGTTTGTTTTTTTTTAATTCTCGAGCAGCTCAGAGGTGATAAGGTTTTAAATTAAGGAAACAAGCGATTAAATGAAAATATTGTTTATTTAAGAAAATCAAAGGAAAAAAACTACCCAATGACAAAAATGGCTTATACAGTTTTAAATCAAACGTCTGTTGTATTAGTGGAATCGGCTCGCATAGCTTCTTCCTCTCTGCACTGACGCTCACTGAGAACCAAACAGTGGCTGATGTATCTTAGCACTCAGAAGAACAAGGAATTAGTGGAATTATTCAGTATTCGTTAGAACAGGCCATTAGTTGGCGTTAATGTATACATGGCCTTATTTGGCGAATTTACCTTCATAAAATATCTTTCTGAGCTAATATCTTAATTTAGCACTTCAATACAACAAGGAAAATCTCATTCCACTAAATACAATTTCCATGGTTGATTCCATTGAAATGGGTGAGGGTCAGAATTCCAGAGGAGGCTAGAGAAGACCTCTCACGCCACGACATTTCAGTTTCACTCTTCTTAACTCTTCAACATTTAAGTCGCTTTTCCACAGACAACGAAATTATTGGTTGGCAGTAAAATAATACATAATACCTACATCTATTAATATATTTACTGCAAATATGTCATCATCTATTCTTCAAAAATACCTTAGGTGATTCTTTTCCGGACATGTCCTAGGGAACTCTCAGCCCTTTGACAATTCTATGTTACCGGGGTCCAGTCGGAAAAGTTTCGTGCTGATCATCCAACCTCAACATAGGTCCGGGTCATGAAACTTTCGGATCCTCAACTCCAGCCTTTTAGGTACTGTCGCCGGCATTTTCAATATCACATTAGCTGCCCGATGCTTCCCCGCAGTGCAACAAGCTCTCAGCTCCTTCAATTTTTTTTTTTTACCCCCTTTCAGTGCAAAAAAAAGGAGCTCAAATCTGGTATACGTCAACTCTTTAAGATCCTGAATAACTGATAAAAATTTCAAGGGATGTTTCGATCTGATAAACCTAACCATTCGCTTGTCAGCCTGGTTTAAGGAAAGCAATGCAGGAAAGCACTACTTCGCAATGTGACATTGGAAATGCCGGCGACAGTATCATAGTGATAATAGAAATAATGAGAAATAGTGAGAAGGTTACTTATTGATGTATTTGGACGCATTAGCGTCAGAAAATTCAGATGTGAATTTGAACGTAAGATTAATTTAACAACAAAAAATTCTTGAAAAACTTAACGCCTACTTTCGTTAAAATGTCCATTTTTTTCCTGTTTCTTTTCTTTTTTAAGTCGTAAAAGAAAAGACTACATTTACTCTTACATTGAAATTATCTTCCGAAACAAAAAAACAGAAATTTTTCAATTTTTCTGGAAAAAAAACCATTAATTTAAATCTGCAATTATTACTTAAATCCTATTAATTTTATTCATATCTTCAAATTTAGTAGATTATCTAAAAGGATTCATACCTTTAAGCTAGATGAAGTCACCAGTAAACAGCGAGGTCTCGGTATAAAGGGAACAATCGTGGTAATCGCAGTGGAGCCTCCAAAGTTTAAACAAACAATAAAAAAGTACCGAAACCCCGTTGTTTACTAGCGACTACTTCTAGCGAACGATCAGCTGTTCTAGGATGTCCCTTAGTAAACCCTTGGTCTCACCCATTGATGTTTACAAAATATTAAGGTTAGATTTTATTTTATCCTGAAAATATGCATACCAAGTTTCACGAGGATCCATCCATGCATTAAATAAGAGAAAAATACATATGCACACACATACAGACTAAGTGATTTCATGGGTTTCAGTTTCCTAGGAAAGTAGGCTAAAAAAATAAAATATCTTCAGTCCATAAGCATGTGGTAATAAGTCTTTGGAAAAGAAATGAATACTTTAGGGAAATTAAAATTCTTGGTAAATATTTTGGCAATTTCCTAAGATTTGTGTCGAAAACAGAAGAGGCGGGCTTTTTTTTTTTTTTTTTTTTTGCAAATCCAACCTGAAAAAAGAAAAGGGCGGCCTGTGTCTCTTTAAGGTGAGGATGTTTTTTTCGTCATTTATTAGAGCGAAATAAACGTATGTAAATCTATTCCAACTAGATTTAAACATTTGCCGAGACCATGTGCTCTATGGTTCCGGGCCGAGAACTAATTTATGAAACAAAACGGAACGTGAAACGTGTCTTTAATTCCACTCTTCCATCGGGGCGAGAACTAATCTCTTCTCTGCCGCCCGTATTTCACTTCTTAACTTTTGCGGGGGCGTAGGCTTTATTTAATGGTGGAGCTGCCGCCTCGTTATTCACTGGCACAGCCGCGAAAAATAAGAGCGCCCGATGTCTTGCGGCAAAAATTAGGCCCTGCGTCACTCGAGGGTCTCTCACGGGACCAGATCCGCACGAGCAAGAAGCAAGAAAAGAAAAAAAGAAAGGCGCTCGTGCTTAGCTCCGAACTCTTCTACGGACTTGAGTGGTTAAGCCAAGTATTTTGTCTGATACGGAAAATAAAATTTAAAAAAAAAAATATTCAGTTTCTTTCCTGTCTGTCAATGCGTTGAAGTCGTAAATGTAATTTTATTCGTTATTCAAAGGTTCAATGATTATAAAGAAATGAAGGCTAGACTTTTCTATCTTGGAACGAAGATAAATTCTTTCAGATGTAAATATTCGGTTGCCGAAAATAACAAAAAAAAAAAAAATCCTCATTTTTTTAATGCTAATCCAGACGCTTCACTCGGGAAGCTTCGCATTGTAACAGAAAACAGCATTTTATTTCTTTAAAAACACAAATAAACTAAAAACCTAAAAATTTAAACTAAGACTAAAAATAAATTAAGTTTAAATTCTAAAAACTAAATTCGGAAATTTACGCAGTTGAGATGACCATGCAAAAAAAAAAAAAAACAAACAAACAAATAAAAAAACGTTGCCTAGTAATGAGCGAGTGAACTATTGCGGACGTACGTACACACGCCGTTTTTATTAGGCTTCTGATAGAAAGCCTACTAATCCCGCTTTGTCCGTCTGTCTGTGGACAAGTATCATTAAAATCTCATTAAATTATCATTAAGCACAGCAATCAAAACAATCGCGCCTTTTGCAATACAGCTCAGCAACAATCACAATAATCGCAACAATTGCGCCTTTTGTATTCGCAACAATCAATTTATAATGCAGCTCAGCAATAATCACAACAATCACAACAATTGCGCCTTTTGCTTTCGCAGCAATCACATTTGTAAAGCTGGGCGAACACGTAGCAATATGCGGCAATATTGTTGGACAATATTGCTCATTTTTATTGCTAATTGATATTGTCAGTTTTTATCAAGCGCGAACACACACCTAAACGAATATTGCCCTGAATATTGATGGTTACGGCGCTTCGTGTTTCACTAGGGAGCCCTAGTCATTACACACTCAGTAAGAACGCCTTATAAACACACCACACGAGCAGGTGCACTGGGGACAATATTCCCAACAATTGTACGACATCGGTTTTATTTATACAATTTATTAGCGAATAAAATGGGAGCTATCCAGTGTAAGCGTACTTGCGGTTAAGCCTAACTTGTTACGAACGTACAGAATCGATCTAGTATTAAACGCCTTACCGCGGTAGAAATCAATGAAGATTCTTTCATTATCAAATGACAAAATGTTGTTGTTTGAATTATCTTTTTTGGGCCGACCCATTTCGCTGATTTTAGGCCTTCTTTCTCAACAAAAATGGTCGGAGTGAGTGAGTGAGTTTCCGATTTTCAAAGTCCCGCCTTCCTTCGACGTCATCATTGTCACGTGATTTCATCCGTTCATGTGATTCGCTCGCGAACCAGCAGTATTTCTCGACAATATTGTTCCTTTTTTTCCAGCAATAAAAATAATCTTGAAATGGACAATATTGTCCATTTTTATTGCTGCAAACGGTTGCCAGCAATAAAAATCAGCAATATTGTCCCACAATATTGCCGCATATTGCTACGTGTTCGCCCAGCATAATACAGCTCAGCAACAATCACAGTAATCGCAACAATTGCGCCTTTTGTATTCGCAACAATCAACTTATAATGCAGCTCAGCAACAATCACAATCACAATAATCGCAACAATTGCGCCTATTGCATTCGCAGCAATCACATTTATAATACAGCTCAGCAATAATCCCAACAATCATAACAATTGCGCCTTTTGCATTCGCAGGAATCACATTTGTAATACAGCTCAGCAACAATCACAATAATCGCAACAATTGCGCCTTTTGTATTCGCAACAATCAATTTATAATAAAGCTCAGCAACAATCACAATAATCGTAACAATTGCGCCTTTTGTATTCGCAGCAATCACATTTATAATACAGCTCAGCAACAATCACAACAATCACAATAATCGCAACAATTGCGCCTTTTGCATTCGCAGCAATCACATTAATAATAGTAAGTTAACGCTGTTACTAACATCAATATTACAGATATAAAGTATTAAATTCTGATAGCATCCATCATGTCGAAGGAATACGACGTGAGAGCAACGATAATTTCTGGACAGCGCGGAGGGCGAGATGCTAAGTAAATTGCGGATTTCAATAACGTCCCTTTACGTACAGTTTACAACGTGAAGAAGTTGTATGATGCTGATCCACAGTCTCACCAGCAAGATACGCAAGGATCTCGATTAAGAGAAGTAGTTGTACCGTGGATGAAGCAAGTCACAAATGGGCGTCATTTTATCTTTCAACAAGATGGTGCAGCAGCACATAGCGCCAAAAAAGGTTCAAGAATTTCTCAGTATCAATGTTCCTGAATTCTGGTCAAAGGATATCTGGCCACCTAGTTCACCGGATTCA
>JAFIDM010000001.1:120578181-120596393 GCA_023159025.1 Thereuonema tuberculata
CTGAATTCTGGTCAAAGGATATCTGGCCACCTAGTTCACCGGATTCAGTTTTTTGCCAATTTACAGCGCGCACCCATGAATCAGAGCATAAGTTTACAAAAATTCTCGCAGGAAAGCTTTACAGATTAATGTAAATGCAGATTCATCCTTTTAGTAATCCACTAATTTGCGCCCACTGATATATTTTTTAAATTAATTGAATTAAGTACCGTTTATTAATGCCAGTTTTTTTTTTTAGAAAATGGAAACTCGTCTTCATAAGACTTCTCATAGAAATAAATACTTAAATACTTAACATATATTTTTAACTTCTGTTCCAAATCAACTTCACAAATACGTACGACAAACAAGGTAGTTGCTTATGGATTACAGATAAAAAATAGCAATATTCTTTTTCCATGATTTGTTACATACATAGTCTTGCAATCGATGCAACCTGGCGGTCATTGACTGCAAATGGATTGTTTGATGTTCCAATCACCATCAGTTCCATTACTGTTTACTAAGATTAGTTAATTAGTATATCACTGTTCGGATTCTACAATTACTGCATCCCAGAATTACTAGGGATCCTGACAATTATTCATGATGCAGTGTAGCTTAAACTTGTCCATCTAATTAGTACAGGGGTCTTTTCTGATTATCAAAAGACTTAGAGATTACAATCAGCCAATTCCAGTTGATCCGCTATCAGTTTAATTCGAAAACAAACACAAACTTAAAGTAATCTTAACAGGATCTTAAAACCAATAAAATAATTTCAACTATTGCGTGTTTCCCTGATTAGAATTAGTTTGTAATTCCCAAGGAATATATCGTGTTAGTAACAGTTTAAAAAAGGTACTGTTTTATCTTGATAAAAGAGATTATATATTACGACAAATAGACAAACTGTTTGAGAAACTTCTTTCACTTTCTATTTAGAAATGCCTTAAACCAACAAGGAATTACGATAGAATGAATAGCAGACAATGTTTACTACATTCAAGTTCAAGTAAGTTCTGGAAACGACAGCTGTACATACACTATTCACAACAACAGAACACCTGAAACAACAGAACAAAACAGAACAGAATTTTACAGGCTACGTTCATTAGGCAATACAGAACAAATGATTAGCAACTCGGTGTTACACGAACCATTGTGCATCGATATAGTTAATAATCCTGTGGCCACTTCTGGCATCGAATCAAATAATGGTTAATAATAAACCTTTGCAGCTGTTGCTGAAATGTCAAAGGTAGCCTGAATTGCTGACAAGCCTGCAGTCTGAACTTTTACTAACCGGTGACTGTTAGAGCTGAAATGGGAGCTGACATGGGAGAATGTATCACGGTTTACCACTGCTGCGCCAACGCCGTTGGTGATGTAGAACGGTCTCGCAAAATATCCAAAAGAGATGACAGTCGTCCTGTGTATGACGTACAAAACCTTCTCTTTGTGTTCGACGCCTTTCTTCGTACTATTCCAAGCACACTTTTTCCACGACAGACCACTGCCCCTTATCTCCGCCAATCTCCCGGAAGGAAGCTTTGCAGTCTCTCAAGTCGATCATGCGACCTGTGTCGAGCTCACTGATATGGTTGTTTTACACGACGAGGCATCTTTACCCATTGCTGACCAAGCAATTACATGCCGACTGAGCCAGGCGGCGCTTATAACAGAACAACGGCCGATTTACGGTCTGTGATGTTGCGCGATCTGATTTGCCTAGATGCGTTACGCAAGAACCTGTGACACCGAGCTGATAATCATTTGTTCTATATAGCCTAATGAACATATCATGTAAAATAAAAAAATCAAGTCTTAGCTTGACTCATTTCAAGTATTCTGATTTTATGAACGGTAGTGGACATTCTGTTCTTTAGAAGTTCTTTAAAATAAGATGCAATTGACTTTAAAACTTCATTATGTTTTGTTTTTAAATTCTTAAAATGACATTAAAGTCCTATTAGGAACTATTAAATTTCCCATCAACAGGTGCTTAGTAAGACATAAAAGACCATTCAGATATAGTCATGTGATTAAAACGGTGGTTTATCAATTGGCTGCTTCGTCTGAATCTGGGTTCGAATCCCGTAGCCGGATATTATCTTTTTTTGCTGTGCTTGTCTTTTCTTTCTCTCCTTCCGCCATCTTTGGAACATTCTGAAATTCTAGGGTTTGTGTAATAGGCCTAAGACCGTGGTACCAGTGCGGTGTTGTGAGCCAGGTAACCACTCCTCCAGAATGACCCAAATGATCACCCAATCCTGTTTACAATGGGTATCTGATGTCTTTTCAGGGGTTAAAGTTAGTTGGGCATCGGAGTGACCACCCGCCCTTAACTTAGTTCCATTGGTCAGAAAAACTAGGAATCTTATCTCCGGCGACCCCAGGGCAAAACAGAATGGTAGTGGAGTACTTTTAATTCACTAGTGAAAGTGTACTCATGGCCATATTACAATAAAAAATGATATACTAAAACAAATTACAATAAATACATACAATATTTTAAAAAAAAATTCTAATTATTGGTAAGCTTTAAGAAAATGTCTGCATTATGTGTAATTTATAATAATTCGTTGTATTATTTAATATTTATCTATTTAAATAGTCGAAATTGTTGAAGACTCAAGTAAATGATAAAGAAATTAATACTGTATAGGCCTTTCGTATTACTCTTTCTTTGAATATAGAATCCTTTTTAAATATATTTTATTTGAATATTTTATGAAAAAAAGGTATTTTGTAATTGAAACAATAAAATTAACAGTTAAAAAGTTAAAGTTAAAGCTTTCCCCACTACAGGCTATGTAGGCCCTTGGGCACACTGGAAGGAAGGCTCCAGCGTTTCTGGACCAAAGGGACTAGATAAAAATAACAGTACAAATGCAAAACTAGATTAAAAAGTAGTAATCATTTAACAATGACACAAAATAATTGATGGTTAAAGATCTGTTAAAATAAAATAAACATTTAAAATACAAAAGGCGCGAGGCAATTGGTAGTAGATTAATCATGCCAAGTATCTTAGCCACTTAAATATTCCAAGAGTTCGTGAATGAGTGTATATTACGTGGTATTTTACATTACTGTAAATCTTTGTAATTTTGGCGAACCGTGTTATTATTGTAAATTTTAATATAAATTTTGTTTTTAAATCATTACTTTAAAAAAATATTAAAACTAGGCTACTTCTTTCTTTAAATTTTGAATAAATCCTGTCAATTGCACTTCCAAACATGATTTTGTTGATTTCATTATATCTCTCGTGAAAGCAAGTACATCTGTAAAACATGGCTTTCTAATATCATTAAAAAGGTAAAGGAATAAACAGACAACTGAATAATTCACATTCCATTAAAATCTATAAGTTTGAACAAATAAATAATAAATTCAGATCAGGTTATTATTACTGTAATAACTAACTTCTACAGCAGTAATTTCTTGAGCAATACTTCCAACTTTCATCAAAATCTCTTTGCTTCATTTCGGCTATTATTATAATGGCTCTTGTGAGATTACTTTCCCCAATTACTCGCCTTTAATCCCGGAACCAAATGGAGAGAATAACCTCGGCGTGACCTCAGCTGCTTCTTAATACATGTCGTAACTTCTTTTATGGTTTTAATTCAGCAGATTCTTAAACTCCCTGGCATTTCGGCGCAGAGTTTAAGACTGTAATTCACTTCGATGTGAGGCCCAGGTTTTAAGAATTCCGCGGCTGCAGACCATTTGGATACAGCGCTTCAACAGCCTTAGGCCTTCTTGCTTTCGATTTGTTTTTCTTACAGACAGAAATTTCAAAAGCAGGTTTTCTTTGTAGTCTGAAGTTTGAAAATTTACTGACGAACACAAAGCTGTGTAGTTAATTTGTTTTTCCGGCAACGCAGAAGAGTCACTTAACTATTTTTAATATTTTGGAGTTCATCCTCTTTCCAAGAAGTAATTTCAGTTAATTATTTTATTTTAACTATAATCCCTTAAAAGAATCTAACATAAACAAGACACTCACAATTTTTTATCTCATTGTTCGGCCATCATCAGGAAATATTTCCGAAATCTCCGAGTTCGGCATTTTTATAAGTACTGTGTGGCCGGGAAGTTCCCACACCCCTTCATTGCTAGTCAAATTTTAAGAAAATATTTACACATTAAGTGTTCTATGCGTTTATGTGTTCGCCTTTATGCTGTACACGTAAGTTCATATGCTGCCATGTTATTACTTGACATGTTTTGGAGAATGTCCGGTGTTATGGTTCGAAATGCATTGCGAAATGGTTTGAAATGGTTCAACTGCATTGCGCATTTCTTCATTTGTAGCATAACGACGTTCATACACTTAGGCCTTGATGATTCCCCACAATGAATTGTCAGACATCGTGAGGTCAGGACTTCGTGGTGGCCATTTCAATGGAATTGGCGCTGCTGGAGTATCGCGATCAATCCAGCATCCTGGAAAATGTTCATGACGAAACCAGCGCACTGTAACAGCGAAGTGAGCAGGTGCCCCGTCCTGCTGTAGCCAAATGCATTCCATGAAACCCGCGTCTTCATGCTGTGGGATTAATATGTTAGTAACATGTGTAAATAAGTTTCGCCATTAACATATCACACAAAAAAATATGGTCCAAACAAATAACGTGATGTCATCGCAGCTCATATCATTACGTGATGTGGATTCCTCTCCAACTCAGTCTGTAAAGAGGGTTCTCTTTCGCCCAAAAGACAGCATTTCCAACACGAACACGTGCATTCTAGTGTCAACAACTGAAATAACATTCAATACTAAATATTTACATTATTACTACATAACGGGGTATGGGAACTTCGCGGCCACACTTTAAAACTTCAGAATTAATTGATTTTATCAACTTTTTTTTGGGAACCTTATTTGCAAATAATGTTTTACCACCAATGACAATTAACTATGATTAGTTTAATTAAATTACATTGGTAATTCTGCATGAATATGATAAATTGAAATTAGTCATGTCTACTGATGAAAGTCAGTACTTATTTTTTTGTGTACAGATCATATCACTTTTATGTTAGAAAGTAATAAATCAATAAATAAATGAATAATAATAAAAGCAACAATAAAAACGATGAAGAAATGATAGCTTTAAAAACGTAAAGAAGGCAAAGTAACTAATTGGAATGTTCCGTAATGATATTTTAGCGTATTTTTCCTTCTAGAACCATCTGTAAAGCAACCTAGACCCTTTTTTTTTTTGTCTCGCAAGTTTCTTTTCAAAGCTTAGTAATCAATAGTATTTGAATGGCCTCGTACTCTGGTAATGGGAGATAACGTTTCAACACGACGGAGCTGCAGATGGCACGAGGAGACATCGAAAACTCTTTAATTAAGTGCCAGTTACTCTTGAGAAGAGACTCCGGTCCTTGCGATAGGTCTGTGCGGTGGACGGGATTAAATGACTGGACATTAAAGGCAGAGCCGTTTTTAAATGGGCGGACACAAAATCCACTTTTAATACCTGCAATTCGCTAATAAATATACACGGGCTAAGTTTCGCCCTAATTGGGAATGAATTAGATCCATTACGGAATCCGCATAATTTCATGGTTTCAGGTTCCGTTCACAAGCACTTGGCAAACCAAACAGATTTGCATGTAAGTGGCGAAGATTTCTAAGTCCTTTTATGCTCGAATCTGCGCTGGATTCAAACCAAAACAATCCCTTCTGTCTACTTAATCGTATCTTGCATTTAAGAAGGGAAACGATTGCATTTTAACTTCAAAAATCTATATTACTAAAATATTTTATTTCTCTGTCTGTCCGATGCAATTGTTAATTATTAGTTTCCTTGCTGAAAATGATAAAGTTTTCTTTTTTTTTTAATTTTTTTTTTCGCCTTGCATGGGATTCGAACCGAGGACCTTCGTCTCGCAGTCAGGAACACTAACAATTGGACTGGTTCCCCAATATCCAATCCTACTTTTACTCTATTCGTTCGAGCGCTATCAAATAATGAGTTCATTCAAAAAGGAATAAAATATCAGTTTTTAACATAACCGCTTAGAATCGATTCTTCTTGGATTATCTCATACTTACCAGGGAGAGACAGGGGATGGCCTAGTTTTTTTTTTAATCATAGCTTTATTTTTACGGAATGTGGCATGGCCAAAAACGATTATAGAAATTCATGAGATCAGTTAAGTATTCCTACATAGGGCTGTAAGAGAATTTTAGAATCAAAGAAATTGTAAAGTACAAAGAAGAGATGATTCGTGTCGAAGGAAAAGGCTTCTCTAAAGTTGGGAAGGAAAACAGCAAGTAGCAGTAAACGCAGTAAAAGCAACAAGTCTAGATATAGAGAATTTAAGGGCAGCTATACGTGAACCGGAAGTTATTTAATCGAACTCGCCTAAACTCCGGGGTAAGATCTCTTAACATGTGGAGAACACAGCCTTTTCTCAGCATCAAATAATAATCAACTATTTTGTTCGTTTCCTTGTTTATAATATGTATAGTTCCATAATTTTAAACAAACAGAATAAAACCAAGGTCAGCACATGAATAAATTGCCTTTCTGATTCAATTAGCGGCAAGGAATCAGGAACGACCGTTTCGTCCTACAGGGGACTCATCAGCCCGATCTCCGCCTTCCCCGATAAAAGACCCAGAAAGGGAAGATACTTAAGTGGAAGTCACCGTCACACCTGGCAGTGACCCTCGAAACAAGAAAAACAAGAACAATAAATGTTGCGCTAACTTGCACAACGAAAAACCTTTTCCTAAAGAAAGATAGGACAGAAGACTTCTTAATAAAAGGAAATTAAAATTCCTAATAAGGTAATTGAAACTAGGAATAAATTTAACGTGCTGGAGAATTGATAAACAAAAAGAATAAAACCAAGGTCAGCACATGAATAAATTGCCATTCTCGATTCACCATATATCCTCTGTCTTTCTTCATACAATTAAAAGTTTTGCCGAACAGAAGGTCATAACCCGGACCCCGAAGTTACAATTCTTTTCAAAATTAGAGACAAACATAGCAGATAAAGTGATAGAAGCGTGTATCATCAAAAGTTTGAATGTATGAACATAGACAGAGGATATATGGTGAATCCAAACACTTTATCATATTTCCAGGACGTAATCAGAAATCAAAAAGAAAAATTTCATTTTATATTTTATTAGACTAATAATGATGATACAATACTTGGTTTTGTTAATATTTTTCATTTATTGGAAAGAGCATATGATTATTTTATACTAATGACATGATAATACATATGTATTATGCATGGTTGTATTAGTATTAATACATGTATTGGAAGTAACTCATTGTAATTTTTAAAAAAAAGCGGAATGATAAATTCTGCGAAATATTATCAATATTAAAGGAAATATATCAAAGAGAATCACTGCTCTGTTTTTGGTCTTTTAAGGAATACAGCTGATGAAGGTTAGGAAACCTGTTTTTTTAATGTTATTTATTTATTTGTGTTTGGATTATAGATCAAATTTATGAAGTTGAAAGAGGTGAAAGAGTTAAAAAAAAGTTTCAGGAAACGTTGCTGTACATTTAAGAATATCATAAAACCCACAATTCTAGTTTAGTTTTTGTGCTACAATTTTCTGCTTTTTTACTCATTTTATTGATTTTTTTTTTAATTGTTCTAGTCTCAATCTTGTATTAAAAAAAAAGGTTCAAGTATGTTTTAAAAAACGGCATTTTTTTTTCAAACTTCATTTTCTTCAATTCAGCGATTTGTAATCAGACTTGTTTTTTGCTTTTCCTAGAAGAAAAAAAAAAACATCACAGAATTTTTTTTGTTTTTTGTAAAAATGTCAAGTGCTGAAATGCTTTCGCTGTATCTACAAACGATTCGTCTTTGCTTAACGACTTTAATACTTTCAGCAACTCACAAAAGACATCAATTACCACCTGCAAATAACACAAAGATTTTGCTGCCACAAGAAAGTACGTATTTCCTTCTCGCTCTTTCTTTTTCACTCATTTTTTTTTCCCGCGTGAAGAAGAGAAGTGAAAAACCTTCCCGGAGCGAAAAACACAAAGAGGGAAAGAAGAGGATTTCCAAAAACAGGTTCGGAATTTAGATTAAGAGGTTGAGGGAAAATCCTTTTGGAAGACGTACACCGCAAATCGTTTGTTTAATCTGCTTTTGTCTCTCGTTCTGGTCTTCAGCAGATGACGAACTGTGAGCAGATGAAGGAAAAAAAAAAAAAAAAGAAAAGAAAAAAAGAAAATAAAGATTGCCAATAAGAGAAAGCCTTTTTTTTTCGCGCCAAAAGAAACAGTTTTGTATTACCTCTCTCGAAATGAGGTAATCTTCATTGAAGTTTTTTTACTTATTTATGTAATTTTTTTTTTTTTTTTACTTTATTTTCTGCAAGCAAAAACATGAAAGAATCGAGATGAATATGTGGAATAAGAAACGAAGATGGGATTTTTCAAAATTCCTAATTTTGTAGAACTAAAGGGAGTTTTGTTTGAAATAGAAAATTCTTTGTTTTTAGAATCTTTTGAAAAAAGCAAAAAATTAAACAACCAAACCAAGAAGTTCTAAAGAACTTATAGCCTACTTAAAATGTTATTGCTTTATTTTATTTTATTGTATTTTTTTTAGTAGTTTTCTTTTTTGTTTTTTTTTAAATTGTGAAAATGATAAAAACGAATATCCTACATTAATTTTCAAATTATAATATTTGAATACAAACGCTACAAATTTCTCCTTTTCTGAAAAATAACGAATTAAAGCCGTATGATTTAGGCGCTTAAATTGTCGGATTAAATAGATAAGTATAAATAAATTACGCTCAGTGTTGGATTACCAAAAGGGAATAATATATATTGTTGAAGAAAATGAAATGTTTACAGAAATAGAATAGAAATCCATCATCCAATGTTCTTCAATGGGAATTTCAATTTGTTTTCTCGAGTCAATGGGTGAATTCTTAACAAGAGCTTCCTGCTTCTCAAATAGGCATACCAAATTTCAAGAAGATCCAATCAGCGGTTCAAAATTTGTTAAGAGACACCCACACACATTTAATCAGTCGCACTCTTAAACATTGTAAAGTAATCTAAAAATATGAAAAACTTAATTACATCGTTATTTCCGTTTTTACTTTGCGTGAATGTGAGTAAACAACTATGTTCTTTAGAAATCAATGAATTAAATTAGAAATAAGTGCTCTTACAGTGTTTTAATTGACAAATCGGAAGTCAATGAGAAGATGTTGAATATATTATTGACACAATCTACTAAAAACTGCCCTGATAAGATTTTGATGGTTCTTTTATCTGTTTATTTTTTTATTTCAAGTCGTAGCATCTGCAGTTCTGTCCCAAGATATTTGCTGGATTCGAAACTTCCATTTGAAAAACGGAAGTCAAATGTCTGGAATATTATTAATATTACTACTGTTTTCACTAAATAACATCCAAAGTTAAAAAAAAAAAAATAACTTCAGGAACTTTCATTTTGCTGAGACCTCTGAAATACCGGGAATGATTAACCATTAGTAACTGCCAAGCCTTTTCACATTCTTTTGTGACCTAAACTGTAGTGAATGTTCAGATTTAAAAATAATGTTATTCCTTAAAAGTTTTTTTTTATTATTATTATTTTCTTTTTTAATTTTTTTTAAGTCATGAAAATGACAGAAATGAAAAATCTATATTTATTTTCAAATTATAAAATCTACTTACGTGTTTTTACGTTTTTACGTGTGCTCAAATATATGAGAGAACAATACAGCCTGCACACAAGCATAAACATAAAACAAACATTAAAAGTACATAGCTTTCACATCTGTACATATTACAGTACATATTATATACTTCAGTTTTGTTTTTTTTGTATTTTTATCATCTTTTTCTAATTTTATTTTCATTTTCTTTTTAACGGTTTTAAATGCTATTCAATTTTATATACATTCTTGCTTTAGAAAACACCTTCGTTGGTTGGTGTTTTGTTTTGTTTGGATTTCTGTTTGTAAACATTGCCATGTGCTGTCACACCTCAGTTTTTTTGATCACCACTTGCAGGCGCTGCTATCTCCTCAGGACGTCATTTCACCATCATTGGTTTTCCAGACTTCCACGGGAATTCTGATCTGCCCACTGTTTTCCAGCTCCCCGTTGGTTCATTGCTCCTTAAATAGAGTTGTTCCCAGCTTCAAGATGCCACTGAAGATGCCTCGTCGTACTGAGGTGAAAGCTATGGAATTTTAAGGCTTGTTTTATGTATATGCTTGTGCACAGGCCGTATTCTTCTCTTATAAAAATCAATATATAAATAGTATAAATGTTCCATTTCCTGAAAAAAAAAATCATTAAACTTACATTTTAAATTTAAACTGCCTGAATCGGCTTCTAAACAAACGAAATCGTTTACATAGTAGGATTAATATCTATTGTTAACCTCGATAAAAATTCGTTGTTTAATTTCTGATTTTTTATCTATAACGATTTTCATCACCATTTTATGCACAAGAATTGGAAATGATTTCAGATATAAAACTTAGATCGTTCTAATCTTTAAATACACTGCAATCTCGTTTATCCGGACTAACTGGGACCAAAGGCAATCCGGAAAATCGGAAATCCGGATAATACGGGTAATAAGCAAAACAAATCCTTAAATAAACAGACTTACCGTTTATTACGATAACAAAACTATGTTTTGTAGCTTCAACGCCCTGTGACACTCTAGTAAAGCTTTCTTAAACTCGACAAAAAGCATTTTATTGGCTACCATAATTTATTGTAAAATCTATGCAGGAAGTGTACATTTAATCAAAATAAAAAGCGAATGTTTGGTGTACTTATAGTTATGTTCTTGTTATCATAGTTAAAATTATTATCTATGTTAACATTAAATAAATAAAAAAAAGTCCACAAATCTGATCCGGAGTTCCGGATCAACGAGAGCCGGATAAACGAGGTTGTAGTGTATTCCTACCAAGATTCAAAAAAGATCCATCCAATTGTTGAAAGTTATTAGAGAGGGACACACATGAGTTTCATGGATCTCACTTTCATAGGCTAAAATAAAATCCAGTAAATTATTCGAACAAGCAGTTCCTTGTATTTTAAATTAAAATATTAGCGAGAAATGGAAATAATTAAATACTGAGAGCAGTTACGTTCTACTCCCTTGGGCTCCACACGGCCTCACTTGTAGTAGGTGAAGATTCTAACTGAGTTCCACTTGATAAATCTTTTAGAATCTTCTGCAAAGGCCTGCAGTGATTTATTTAAAATTGATCACGAGCGGGGAATTTCAATGTGGCCGAACACTTAGCGAAATGCGTCCGAGTTCTTCCGCGCATTCGGAAAATTATGACTTACCTTCGTAAATTACGAGTGCAGAAAGAGAATGGCATCCCGCAATGCATTGGGAGCCTAAAAGCTTAGGAAGCGAAATGAATGTTGTACGACACTGTGTCACGTGAATATAAATCGACCTTTAAGAGAAAATTAAGAAGAAAAGAAAAACAAAGAATAAAGAGAAAATAAATAGTGATCAGTATTCTGTTGAGAAATTTGAATTATAGGTTTAAGAAAACAGAATTGACGGCTTTGGAAAACAAAAGTAATGCTGTATTAAAACCACCAAGTCCTTACATTCTTACATTCGAAGATAGGTAACAAGGAGATAGATGCTCATGCGATCATTAGCCCAAAAAGACGAAGGTCAAGTTCATTGCCCACTCACGGCATACATGTTTCTAAAATTTTAAAGCTTAAAAACTTTTACTGAAAACTGAAATATGAGTTTGTCATTCCTCATATGGGAAAAGATAGCTTATTCTACATTGTCATAATATATCCCTCCAAATATTTCTTAATGTTTTTAAAAATATAAGGGTCACTAGAAATAAGATACTTTTTTTTAATTCAAGGCAAGTGTATAGATTTTAATAAAGAAGCTTCAGAATGTAATCTAATGATTCTATGTCTGCGAGATGGATTAGAATTTTATTTCTCTGCAAAATAAGTAGGCAAGAAAATGCCTGCTAACCTTAGGCGCTTGGCCGCGAGTTCTTATGCATTTCTTATGAGAATATCAAATGGCTAAACAACAAATGAAATAAATACTCTACTACTGCCTATGCTTGCACTTCTAGATCCTAAAAGGAATTGACACAGGAAGCATCAGTTATTTCAAATTTTGGTGGATCTTTGATGTATTCTTCGAAGGTTGAGTAGAGTTCTGTTTGCTATCGGATAGTAAAATTGAAGCAGCTACAAAATCTAGCGAAAGTCGATACAGTATGATACAATGGATCATAAGTTTTGCAGTTGAATTGATTATGCATTAGCATCCCTTAACGACCAAAAAAAGAAATGAAGAAACGATCTTTACATATCAAAATTCTGTAACATTCCTACAAAGGCAATTCTAACCGATAAAGAATATGAATTTTTTTTAAATCAATTTACATTTTCTTTTACAAATGGGACATTTTCTCCTCAATGTTAATAAAGAAATCCTGACCATTCCTTATTTATATTTCATTAAATCAGATTGAAGGCTTTTGATTCCACAGCACCTACTCCACTCATCTGCTTTTCTTCGTAAAGTAAATTGAAAACCTTTTTACAGTCTTTCTTTTTTTTAAGAGTTTTCATTCTGTTTTAGCTACAGATTCCAACATTCTTTCAGATAGGCTGTTGACTGAATTATGACATTCTTATTCTGTGCGTAACAATGTAATGCATCCCTAGGACAACAGTCATGTAAATCACGACAGAGACATTAGTAATAAAATTAAAAGTAGCTTAAAAAACTAAATAAATGTATAAATAACCAATCATTACTAAAATTACAAATAACTCCTACTTTAATTTCCACTATATTTCATCTCCCTCAGAGAGTGACTTCTTCAGGTGACGATAGAGAACAAGAAATTAACTCTTCTTCCTCATAAATTCCTTTGGATACAAACAGAACTAAACAAACAACATAAACTATTTCAAAAATAAATTATTAATACTATTTTTTTCTTTTTAAATAAATGTTTGTTTAAATAATATAACAAATAGTTTGCCTGTAAATTAAAAACTCAAGCGCCAAAAGAGGAAATAAATTATTCTGAAAAAAAAAAAAAGATTTTACAATGCCTGACGTAGGTTGTTGCTTTATTATTCAAATCTTTACTATACTGGTCAACTATAACGCAATATTTGCAGAAGGAACTTCCTCTGGTTCTTCAGGCTTCCCTGCATTTAAAACCGTGTTTAATATTTAAAATATATTCATCAGTGTGATAAAGTTTTTAGTAATAAATTAAGATTTGTTTTGATCCTCAAGTGTTACGGTTTGAATTTATTATTTATTTAATTTGAAAGTTTGTAACTTCGGAGCGAATGAGATTTTTTTTTTTTTTTGGTTAGAGTCTTGCCGACCCATTGTGAATTTGTTAGCTCTTACCTCATTTCAATTTTAAATTTAATTTTAAATCAATGCTTACCCGAATCTCTTTTATCATGATGGACAGGAGGAAAGTGTTATGTAAAAATCCATTACAACATAGTTCGGCAGCCCAAAAAGCTTTTCCGTATAAGCTGTATTAAACAAATCTTTAAATCTTCATAAAGGATTTTGAATTCTTTTAAGTCATTCTGAATTTTCCTGCCGAAAATAGAATTAGGACTGAGGGAAGAATTCTATTCGATTGCCTACCACTTATTAAACATTAGGCCGTTATTGACGTTTTTTTGTTTTGCAATCTCGAATGATTGCAAGATGATACAAAAATTCAAAGAATAAAGACCTAGGTTGACGAATTACTACTGCCGATCGTTAGAACTAAAAATCAGCAGACAACTTAGATTAGCTCTAAGATTACTTCAAATACTCAGAAACCAACAAGACGGATGGCTACAGAGGCCGATGTCTGTCAAATCTGCATTTCTCATGTTCTGACATACAATAAGTGGTATTCTCTTGAAGTCATCACGTAATACTTAAAGCGTCTTCATATTTCATTTTTATTTGGAAATTTTCCTTCAGCCTACAGTATCACACTCGCTCTAAAACTCATCAGCATAGAAATATTCAATTAATTTACACCATATTAAAATAGCATAATTATCATGTTGTAGGTTGCCCAAATAAGGCCCACTTAACGTTTAAAGATTTTTACATTTCTACTGCAAGAGTGAAAATTCTGAAAACTGTCTTGAAAGATAGTTTAAGGCGTGCTGTTATGAAAAAGTGAATTTAGAATTAGTGGCATTTGAAATTCTTTCTGTAATAACACAGTTTTGAAAATATAACTGAAGGGCCTTATTAGGAGCCCCTGTTCCAAATAAGGTCCACTACTAGTCACAGGCAAACTCTCCCACAGGGACAAGAGCTTGGCAGTGAAAACAGCCAATTTCCAACATTTAGTTCTGACTAAATATTAAGCTACAAATTAATAATTAATTAGTAATTAATTTACAAAATTGTGAATTTAAAACTAGCTTTGATGATTTTTGTTATATTTTTTCCTCACTATACATAATTACTTTATGTTATAGAATGGAGGGCCTTATTTGGAGCCCCCTGTTAACCCACGCTTTCATGCATTGTTTTACTAAAAAGTATTTAAATGCACATCAACTGGAAAATATCAAATACGGTATCTTATTCTACTCATTACCCACTTTAAAATGACATAAAATATGTTTAAGTATATTAAGTTGCCAAAAAATGCAGATGATTTATCAAATTAAGTTGAAATAGTAACGACAAAAGCTTTGGACGACTTTTACTGTTCAACTGAAACAAACATGGCGAAATAGTCCACTTTAACGGACCTAATTTTTGGTGTAGCCGCTAGAAGCCAGGACCTGTCTGAAACATAACTAATCTTGATAAATTGTCAACGTTCTATTAATAAAACGAAGGATGGGCCTTATTTGAAACCGGGCCTTATTTGGGCAACCTACCTTATTACAATCTTCTATGCGATAAAACACATTTGTTGGGCCTTTTTTCGGTGCTACAGGCCATGGCAGTGACACGCTGTTGAAAATCCTTATTTTTATCCAACGTATTTGTTTGAGCAAATACTTTCGCCATCCAACCTATTCACCAATTAGAGTGAAGTATTGAAGCACATCAGTCGTGACGTAATGCACATTCTCCAAGTTCAATCTGTGCGCTCTTTGACTCCACTTCAACTGAACAAATTACAAATTTAAACTGAACAAACTGTAATTATTATCACAGTAACGAGATCATCTTTCAAAAAGAAAAAAAAATACTTGAATATATTGATTTCAAGCATCAGCATATATCTGAAAACTATTAACAAAAAAAAAAATGCTTTCAACATTTCACAATGATTGTCAATCCTACTGAATTGTGACTGTTAATTCAATCGAAAACAGAAGAATTATTCTAAACAAAAGGAAGAAATCAAAAAAAATAAAATGACTCAGGAGAATCTTCCTAAACTTCCATTAATTTCTTTAATGTAAATATAAAGACTTTTATAATTATCAAAATCAAAACTTTAAAAATCATTCGCTGATTATCACTGACTATCGTTCGAAAAGCTTTTGAAGAAAATATTTGCTGACATATTCTCATGCATAAAATTAATAAGGTTTCCACAAGTAAATCTTTAATAAAGAAATATTTAAATAAGATTATATGTTATTAAGATTCTTTACAAATTAACAAAATTTTTACTTTTTTTTTTCTTGAAAAATTTACTAAACTGTAAACAACTTTCAAGAAAAAGAAATTGGCTAAACGGGAAACGGTTTTTCTTTTTGCATAACTTTTGATTTACTTTAGTAAATCTTTGAGTAAACGACTTAAAAATAAAAACGCTTCAATCCAACTTGTTTTGTTTGGAAACTGCATGTAAGATGAAAGTAGTTCAATTCCTCGTGGATCATCAATTCCCAAAATCATCACTTCCGGCAAATACTTGAACAGCAACCGAATCCTATTCAAACGTGGAACTGAATACTCGGCGCTCTTTTAGTTAAAGGAATCGCTGCTGCAAACGGACTGAAGCCAAAGTGGACTTGAACTACAGCCTTAATGGAAAAGAAGAGTATCTTGAAGAGGGGGGTGTGAATAATTCAGCAAGATCGACTGTGGGTGCGATTAGTTCCGGTCGTTTTGATTGGCAGCTGCTGTGCTCGTGATCTCTCAACCACAGCGCCATCTGGAGCACAGCCAGACATTTTGATTTTCGCAGATGCGAATTTCCTCTTTGCCTCCGTTTTTCTTTCTCCTCCCTTTTAATGATGGGAGAGAGAGCGACCTAACGCACTTACCCCCGAAACTTCTTAGTGAAATGAACGCCAGATTAATCACCCACTACCCCATCTATCCACGGAATCCAACCATTGCTCGTCGAGCGTCACTTGTCTTCCCGCTCGCTTTGCATAAACATTACGACGCTAAGACCTTTGCTTTTTTTTCCTCTTTCTGTCTTCGTCCAACTAGAAATGTTAATGACGAGGTAATAAACATAGTCACACAACAAGCGTCTGGAATTAAAAAAAAAACACAGACACATACAGACGGAGACATAAATAAACGCATATTTAGAAATTTATGGTTAAGCACATCGTTTAGAGGCTACAGAATATGAGATAAAGAATGTAAATAAAATAAATATTAAAGTGCGATTGGTTGTTCGATTTAACTCGGCAAAGTTAGGATCTATTCGACAGCATTAACGATGCAAGAAAATGAATTGGAATGATAATCTGAATGAATGATATTTGAATGATATCAAATAAATATCATTCAAAAAATCATTCTTCAGGATGTCTCGTTCAGAATTTAGTTTTAGTCGGTTTTACAAATCGATAATATCAGCCAATTAATCGTGCATGAAATTTTTAGTGGTTTTTTTTTTGATTGGATAATATGAGGCAAGGCCGAATAAGTCGAATGAATAATAGTCTCGAGTTTCTATTTCAAGATATTTAAAAGGGATCTTAGCACCAGCGTCGCACAACCTAAATTCGCTTCCGGTTGCGCTTTGCATTAGTTTTCAAAGCATCACCAAGCAAAATAATAAGGTCGTTCAGTGTACCGTACGATCGCGTTGATCTGATCAAAATGAAAAAGTGGATGAAATATTTTGGAATTATCAAATATCATTTCAAGGATAGTTACAGGCAGACATTGTAGTTCTACCACTGTTCACTTTAAAATGCAATTCACTGATTAAATATGGATGTCGGCTACGTTCCACTTGCTAATCATACAATGAAACCTGTCTTACAATACTATTTTCCTCGTTCAAACTCATTGCATTGATTTTTTTTTAATTAATTTTTGTTTTCATTTGTTTTAAAATCTCATATTCTGAGAGTATGATATTAAATTTTATTCATTTTCACCCATATTCTTCTTTCTGCCACTAGCTCTGATTAAGAATCAACAAAAATATATAATATATAGGATTGTATGTAATATATTGTAGTCAATAAATTTATAACTGAAGAGGGCAATGAGTAAAATGCAGTTTTTTTGTTAGACGTCAGTTCCCAGTTGTTATGAGGATGTACATCTTCAAGTGGTTTTTTTTTTCCCCTTGGAATTTTTAGCATCATTCCCTAGGAATGTGAGGTTCATCAAATTATTTGACGTGTTTACCTGTAATAACTTTTAAACCACTGGACAGATCTTCTTGAAACTTGGTATCCATATTTATGGATTATAGGGCAAATTAAATTTGAAATCTTTTTCAAGTGAGTCGGTGTCGAGAAACAAGGGTACAAGTTTGTTTTCAGTTTAGTTTAATACAATTTCAGGTGCTTACCATTTGTTTCCTCTTTATTTTCCTCTACTGTACAATACCACAGTTGGAATGTACACATCATGTAGTGAGTCAGATTTGTATTTAGAGTTTTTAAATGAATCATCAGTAATCCAGGAAAATCGTTTTCATTAATGCCAGATCAGTTAAGGTCTTCTAATAGTAATAAGGCAATTAACATTATAAGAAAAGGAGATTAAAACGACATCAAAATTAATAAAAATTACAACTACAGCCAGCGAAGTACTTCGGCTCTGCTTGGTTTCAAAGGCGACGAAATCTTCTTCATTATTGTGAATTTCATAAATCTGTTTTAATTTTTATACAAGCAATTTTAAAATATGGGACGCTTCGATACCTCTGCCTTGCCACCATTGTCCGAATGGAGACATTTGCTTCGTAATTCCGACTCCATAGTGACTTGGACGCTATTCTCAGTTTT
>JAFIDM010000001.1:120601393-120618363 GCA_023159025.1 Thereuonema tuberculata
ATACATATTTCATTAACAACTATTCTCTCTAGAATTCATTCGCAATATATTTACCCACATTCTCCATAAAGGATACTACAATCCGTATGAATTACTGTGGACTGTTGTTATGAGGTTGCCAATAATAGTGATGTATACTTTGCTGTAGTTGAATAGTGTGAATGAAAGTACAATGTTAGAATGTTCTAATAGAAAGAATGCACAAATCAAGCATAATTGTTGGTCACTAGCAATAATTCACAGAAACCTGAATGTAAATTTATATAAATTAAATTGGTGATACAATTTCCAGGAACATTAAAACTTTGCCGATATTTTTAAAGGATCCCGAAGCTTTTTTTGGTAATTATCTTGCCAAAATAAACCTTAGTAATATTTACAAAAGTTTAGTTTAGGGTTCAAAGGTCGCCTGAATTACAGCTTGTATCCGACGTGGGATGGACAGGGAATACAATACAATACAATACAATACAATACAATACAATACAATACAATGCATACAATGTTCAAGGGAATGTGCAGCCATTCCTCTTGCGGAGCGGTCTATAGTTCAGAAAATGTGGAGGGAGGTGGAAACCTAGCATGCATTTTGACCTCTAAAATACTCCACAAAGGTTCGATTATGTTCAGAACAGGAGACTGAGGGGACCAGACGAGATGCGCCACATATTCGTATTCATCAGTGTGAATGGGGGCGTTGTCGTCTTTGAACAGAGGTCGTTCGCCAGGGAACACAGTCTGCTGCTTAGGATAGAGATGATCTTCCACAATGATGAGATAATGCTGTGACTGTGACCTTCCCATGCAGCAATACAAGTAGTTCCAGACCACGCCAAGATATCGCACGCCCTGTCCATGCTTAACAGTAGGAAAGAGGCAGACAACATGAAAGGCTTCTGCGGTTGTTCTCCACAAATAAACAAGTCCAGTGGTGTGAAATAATGTAAAGGAAGATTCGTCAGACCAAATGACCACTTCCTCTGCTGTTGTGTCAGTATCTGTGCTCGCGGCACAATTACCATCGCTTCAACGCATTACGGGATGTCACCAAGGGTTTTGGAGTAGCCGCTCTGCCATGAATGTTCACAGCATGCAGTTCCCGTTGGATAGTTTTGGTTGATACAAGGTCCTGGAGGTAGGTGTTCATCTCGGAGATTATCTGGGACACCGCTGTCTTGTGCTTTTCGGGTCACTATCTGCTTAAACACCCGTGCATCTCTGTCGGTGAGCTTTGACTTTCGCCCACTATTCTGCTTCGCAGATGACTTCAGATGTTTTGAGTAGGCTGTCATAACAGTTAATATAGTGCTTCTTCCAACACTGACAAGGTTGGCTGTTTTCGTCACTGAAGCTCTAGTAAGACGCGTTCCAATGCTCATGCCTCTTATCTCAGACGTCTGAGAGGTCGGAGAAAGCGGTTTCACTGGAAGCACAATTTTCAGATGCAACCCATACGACTGCTGCTGATCGACTGATATGTTCACTGTGTTCACTGTCACTAAGTGTCAGACATCCATTGTAGATAGCGTGATTCTGCTACAAATTAAGTAAGGCTAATGAAGTAACACCATATGTGTGTTCATATTATTGTTCCATCCCTTGTACCTAATTTATTCATTGGAAAAGAGGTAAAAATTAAGTTTCTGAAATTTGGAACCAATCAAAAAAAAATCTTTTTGAAACGCAATCAGAAAATATATCTTTCTGTTCTAAATATTTTACTGTTTCATAATTTTTAAAAAGCTTGTCAAGTTTTCAGACAGAAGTATATTTGTGATATTTCTTAGTAAGGGAAAAAAAAATGTTTATGCCGTTGTTTCGAATCAAATATTAGTATTCACTCGCGCACGTGTGGAACGGGGAGTTCATGAATACAAATCACTCCAGAGGAATCCAATCCGAACTCCAATTTCCCCGCTTCAAAAGACGCAATATTTCACGGAAAAATACACAAAGAACAAAACCGTGCTTGGTTTGGGCAAACTTTGCCGGCATCACCTCCTCAGTAAACATATGCCATCCCAATTTCTCCCGAACAGATGCAGGGCATTTTTTTCCCTCTCTTCCTTCTGGAACTCTCTCTCCTTCAATTTTTTTTTTCAATTTTTTTTGTTTCAGTTTTAGGCAGCAATTTATGCTCTTTTTTGTTGTTCCCCAAAGGAAGCCAAGTCGGATAATGGAAGAGAACCATGTTTGCATCAACAAATCGTCTCCAACTTGGGATTCGAGAAAATGGAACTTGCAGAACTACAAGACGGCTGCCGTAGGTTTTAAGTGGTTAGGGAGAAAAAAATAATGAAGCAATTACCTTAACCATTGTTTATTTAATGCACCCTTAGGAATTAGAAAAGGAAAAAAACTTTCAATTTTTGAAAAAAAAAATTACAAGAAAAAAACGGCAATAGCTAAGGTTACTTTCTTTCTTCAGTAAGTTTTTAAGTTAAAAGATCTTAAAGGTAAATAATGATACCTTGTCGTAGAATATCTACACTCAAACACACATAAACACAAAATTAGGGCCAAAACTCCGGAATCTCTTATTGATGAAAGTTTTGAATTGAGAAAAGGTTTTTTTTTTCTTTTGTGTTTAACTTTCTCTATATCTGAAAACTACCAGGGCGGAAAAGGTTCGATTATTCTTGAAGATTAAAACCGCTGAAGAAAAAGTAGGCAGTCTTCTGTTACTTTAAGAGAAAAACTAGAAATGTAAGGTTTTAAAAATTTTTGTAATGACGATTTCTACCATTTTACATTAACGTAATTGTTTCCTTTTGAAGTGAAAAAAAAAAACCATATTAAAATCATTACTTTTAATTGGCTTATTAACTTGATTCAATGGTGAATTCCATTTTTCCCATTGAATCTTATTCTTATAGGATTACTGGAATGCAAAAAAGACTGGTGTGTGTTTCTGCTGTTCTTACGTTAATTATTTAAAAGCTGTTTATTAAAACTGGGTTAGTACTGAAATCCTTCCACGTATTTCTTTGACTTTTCGTGAGTATTTTACCTAAGCTCGGAAACCGCCTAAACGCGACTGATGACAGTTGCAAGTGTTGTGTCTATTTGTATCTACTTCAGAATAAACAGCCGTGTAACTAGATCCCTTAGTTACGTGACATCAGCTAATGCATGTGTGTAATGTATCAGTTACTTTTCCTAGAAAGCAAGGAAGTTATCAATTTATTGGAAATGCCCGGTTCTGTTTCATTATAGTCATCAAGTGAGCAAATAATTTAAAATCGACGGAGTCCTTACGGGAAACGAAGTATACATAACATTGGTCTCCCGTGAGTTTTCAATGGGAAACGTTAATAAACAAAATATTTAATCGGATTTCTTAGGGTTTGAAAGCTTTTCAAAAACAGATTTTCACTCGTAACATGTAAGATAATAACTATTACAATTACCCTCCTTTTTCTTTAATTTTGTTACATAGAATGGTCTTTAAAAAGGTATAATCGACTAAAATTAATCAAGTTCAGAAAAAATAAGTAAATTTTAAATTAGAAATGCAAATCAAAACTAAGAAGAAGGTAAAAGTAAACAAAATAATAATAAAGATATGGGTGGTACCGGGGAAATGAAATACCCGGGGCGGACCAAAACTTGAAAGCAGCGTCTGATTCATAGTGAATGGCTGCAAACATCGGCTGTCTCCATGTTAGGAGCGGATGAACTATCACTCTGGGACTTACAATCGCAGTTTTAACCTCGGAATGGATACTAATCCTTCCCCCAACACAATTCTCAAATAATGCATGATGAAAATTTCTCTAGATAGAACTACTCCAGGAGGTACCTTAAACAGGGAATCCTCCGTCGCAAAGGGCGGTGCAATCGGGCCATCGGATTCTGGAGAGCCCGAAACAACATGCAACAAACCAAAGCCACAGGAAACACCAACTTTGAAGCTCAAAACAAAAAAAAATATACTTCTTTGGAACAGTGAATATAAACTCACTGTTAAAAACAGGAAAACTAAAGCAACTAATCAAAGTACTAGATGAATATGAGATCCGAATCCTAGCCCTCCAAGAAACGAGATTCACAGACGAAATTATAATGGAATCCGAAGGATATAGGATCTTCAAGGGTAAAAAAGGCCTAAACCCAATGGGAAAGGGTATACCACACCTAGGAAACGGATTCGTCGTGAGCAGAAAGATAATCAATTCTATAACGGACTTCTACTCACCAAATGAAAGACTCGCAATCATGACACTACGATGTGCAAATAAGACATATACCCTAATAAACTGTCACGCTCCCAGTACTGGGAGTCCCTGGAACATGAACTCTCAAAGATCCCCAGAAAAAATATTAAGATCCTACTAGGCGACTTCAACGCGCAGATTGGAAATGAAAAATAATACAAAAAGACAGTAGGAGAATACCCCGCACACAAAAGAACCAACAAAAATGGAGAGAGACTAATAGAATTGTGCAGGGGTTTCAACCTTAAATTAATGTCAACAAATTTTAGACACCTACCCAGAAAACAAAAACATGGAAATCACCAAACCACAGCTTGGGAGAATTCCAGATTGATCACGTCGCCATCTCTTTCAATAACCAGAAAGAAATTATGAATGTAAAAGTTCGAAAAGGTGCAAACATAGAAACGGACCATTACCTTACAACGCTAAAACTGAAATTTATCCCCCAAAAAAAGACACGAAACAAAAATTTTACAATACAGAGGATCAATAAAGAAACACTAAAGCTAAAGAAACAAGAATTCCAAGAAAAATTAGACATAAAATCAGATGAATGGGATGAAATTAAAACGAAAATAGTTAAGACATCAATGGAAATAGCCCCACTCACGAGACAAAAAAAAAACAGGTGGTGGAATGAACAGTGCGAAGAGGCCCTTGAACGAAGGATTAAAACCTGGAAAAAATGGCACTCAACCAAAAACAACGAAGACTACATCATATTCAAAGAAAAGAGAGCACGAACAGCAAAAACAATAAGAATAAACAAGAGGAATTTTGATAGGATCCAACTACAACAAATAGATGAAACAACACAAGAACATTCTATAAAGCCTTTAAGCAAAACATTCAGGGATATCAACCACCAAACCTATGTTTCAAAAACGAAGAAGGAAGGATACCCCTGAATAACCAAGAAAACTGCAAAATACTTGCAAAATACTTCGAAAAACTACTGAACTGTGAAAAACCGAAAACAAACTTCACTAAACAAAATCCGAAATGTAAATTTGAAAACTCCAAGCCACCGAACCTAGCAGAAATCCAACAGATTATTAGAGAACTAAAAAATGATAAAGCTCCAGGAGAGGACTCGATTATAGCAGAAATGTGGAAGAGCGTAGATATCAAAACAGTCAAAAGCCTACATAAAATAATACAAAATATCTGGGAAACGGAGGAAATACCAGAAGATTGGAAAACAGCCATGATCCACCCTATACACAAAAAAGGAGATAAAACTGATGCCAACAATTATAGGGGAATCTCACTCCTTTCGGTTACATACAAAATCCTTTCCAAAGCTTTACAAAACAGATTGGAGGCCCAACTGGATCCACAATTAGGTGACTACCAGGGAGGATTCAGGAAGGGAAGATCATGTGCAGAACAGATATTAAATTTGAAACTCATAATAAGGTACAGGAGACTGAGATCCAAGGACATTCATGTGACATTCGTGGACTTCAAAAAGGCATACGATTCTATAGATAGAGACCCACTTTTCAATATATTGGAGGAATTCGGAGCTGATGACAAATCAATTGCAATCACTAAAAAAACTCTAACAAACACGAAGTCAAAAGTAAAATTTTTGGGAGAGATTTCAGAACCATTTGAGGTGAAAACAGGAGTAAGACAGGGAGATGGGCTTTCCCCATTGCTCTTCAACTGTGTGCTGAAGAAAGTAATGAGAGAGTGGAGGAAAAGAATGGAAGAGGAAGGAATCAAGAAAATAAAAATAGGAAGAAAGAAAGATAACTTGGAAATTGACTGCATGGCTTTTGCAGACGATCTTGCAATTCTAGCGGAAAACATTGAAGATGCAAGAAGACAAATAAATATACTGAAAGAGACAGCAGAAAAGGCTGGACTACAAATATCTTATGAAAAGACGGAATACATGATCAATAGAAAAGATGCACCAAGACAGATCACAACGAAGTATGGGAAAATCAAGAGGGTTATTAAGTTCAAATACCTGGGAGAAATAATTCAATCAAACGCCCTTGACAAAGAAGCGGTCCTAGCAAGAGCAAGAAAAATGGAACTGTCATTCCAGTTGACAAAAAATATATACAACATGAAGTCCATATCTATAAACGCTAAAATTAGGCACTACAATACAGTCATTAAGCCAGAAGGCCTCTACGCCTCAGAATGCCTTGCACTAAACACAGCCAGACAATTAGACGAGGTAGAAAAAAAGGAAAGAAAGATCTTACGGAAAATCCTGGGACCAAATATGAAGATGGAAAATGGAAACTGAGAAACAACAAGGAAATCTACGCAAAAACAGAAAAAATAACTGACACAATGAGGAAAAGAAGAGTGACTTTCTACGGACACATTAAAAGAATGAGTGAAGGTAGACTGACGAAGAGATTATTCACCTTCTTCGACAGAAACCCCAAGACTCAGATGACATGGATCAAAGAGGTCAGAAAAGACATGGAAGAAATGAAAATAGATGGAGAAGAGGTGGAGAGAAGAGAAGAATTCAGAAAAAAGATCAGGGGATTCAAGGGTTTTCAAGAAAAGGCAAAGAAGAAGACGGGAGCAGAATGGACGGAAGAAAGAAGGAAACAACATGGAGAAAGAATGAAAGAATACTGGAAGAGAAGAAAGAAGTTAGAAAAATAATCATGAGTTATTTCACGTGGTCCATAGTCGGCCAAATTCGAAGAAAGAAGAAGAAGAAAGATTTTTTTTTGTTTGCATATTATCTGCAAGATTATAACATTTCCTTATTATAAAAATATTTTTTTCGAACATTCCTGGGATAAAAATCAATTGAAGAAAATTATTGCCAATAAATTTGCTGTCAATCATGTATCCCTCAAAATTCTTAATTTGTCTAGAAAATGAAGATTAAACATGAACTTTTCTCCAGGGTCTAAAAATGCAAGATAATTAGCAAATTAGTATAGCATTGTAAATAATCAGATATAGCTACAGAAAGAAGCATTAAAAACTGCCTAGAAACATCCATTGTCTTAGATAAAATGCTAATTTTAATTAGTGAAAAATTAGTGCAATTTGTGAATACCAGTCTTTATTTGTGTCTGAAAAGTCTGAACGTCTGATACTACTTTCGAAGACCTTATACTTTGTGATGTAATGCCTAACATAGAAATATCATGGAAAAAAAATTAATGCTCAAAGAAGAAAGTTTGGCATTCTTTATTTAGCAAATATTATACATACCCGGTAGATATTTTGTGGGATAATTGGAAAATTAACCATAGCAGTTGCTGTTATTTACTAAGTCAGTTACTGCACTAACAGAGGATTGTAAATCTGGAAAAGCGAATTCTGAAGATGGGACGTCAGCATCTTTGTTTGGTAATACCAGAAGCTGCAAGTTCTACTAGCGTTTACAAAAATTATCCAATCGTAATAAATTTCATACATAGTTCAAGTCGAAAATGCACTAAATATGAGACTATGAAAAATGAAAATAGTTTAATTTTGTGTCAATGAGAGATTCTTTCTAAATTTTTTAGATGTATATTTCATTTATCGATGTTTATTTCTTCCTGGAGCTACTGAGTGCCTTCATTTAAGAATCTCCCGATATCTTTCTTTAGCAAACAAAAGCGAAATCCACTAGAAGCAGAAGAGCTTCGATTTCTTCAAAGAAAACAGTTAATCGATCCATTTCGCTGCATTCATAGCACTTTCAGTTTTCTTTGCTTCCAAAGGTTGTAGTTCAGAAAAATTCTAAGGCACGAACCTGAGCGAATTCATTGAATATTTTGAGGTACGGTAATCACCTGCTCTGACAACAGAAAGAGCAGCGTTACTTTTTATGGATCTTGAGAAATTTAAATAGAAGAATGTCTTTCTATGTTCGTGCAATACAGGGTTATTAGGAATGAAACGTCCTAACTTCATCGAAACATTCTGGAGGTCGTTACAAGGCATCAGAGTTTGGACGTACAAGACAATGTCCAACTCGAAAAAGAAAGATTAAGAATGTATAAAAGTTTAAGAACACGTATCAATAAACACATAAAGAAACGCCTAACTACAACAAGTACACAATCACACAAGTACATATCGTTTATTTGTGAAATCACTTGTATTTCAGAAATCCATTGGCCTGAAATGTATTTATGGATTCCATGCTGGCAATCTTGATATAGTAGTACAGATTTTTGCCTAATTATTTATTAAAACATTGGAGGATTGTTCTGAGATGGGCATTTTATACATTTATTAATCTGACATTTCCTGATTCCTTCTATATTTACTACAATTAAGGCCTTTTATTATTTTTATTAAAAGATGTTAGTATTCTTCAAAGTTCCGTAGGTCTCTCCCCTTCACGGTTTGGACATATGCTGATAACCGTTTATGAAGTTTCACATGTTGAAACTGTTGAAGTTCTGACGGTTCATTATAAATCGCTCTGTATCAACACATCTATTATTTCCAAGAAGATTCCTAACGCCATAAGGAAAGGAGCTCTGAGAATCCTTTAAATAATATGCCTTTACAATAATAAAATGAAACAAGTGAAACCGAAGCATGTCGTTTACTTAAGCGACTATTTGAAGGCCTTGTGCAGCAGGAATCTATTACTTCTCAGCAGGAACTTATTAGAAGATGTTTATGTTGCAGTCTTCCAATAGCAACTAGGATTTACCATGGACTGTTTTTCATTTATAGCATCGGAGAGAGAAGCTCCACTTTTGACTGGGGCTTTGCAACACAGTTATGTTGATATTTTCTGATTTCTAGCGAATGAGTAGGAAAAAAATTAAGGATTTAAACGAATATCTTTAAATTCGTCTACATCTTGATCGTACCTTTAACACTATAACTCATCAAAAACAAATCAAACTCAGAAAACAGTAACTTGGCAGTAATGAGGATATGCGTTTTGGATGTACTTAATTCATTACAATTACATAGTCCTCAAAAGTGACTTATAAAGAAATGGATATTTTCCAAGCGGTAAGAATAGAGGCACAAAACTTTCCACAATTGTTTGTTCTATCCTTTTCTCAACTGTTTCTGTCTTAAATTATTTCAAGTAATTTCCTATTTTTTTTTTAATGAAACGTCTCTTAAGCTGTAAATCTAACTAATTTCTTAATAATACTGACAATGATTTATTAAAAAGACAATCTGCTTTTAGACGAAGTTTCATGCTAACTGTCTCATTTTTATTTCCTGATGGAACATCATTTTTGCTTCGGAACGAACCAAAGTGTTCGATTCCTACAAATGCTTTCGAGATAAAGATTGACCCCATGTTTAGAAAATGACAGTATTCAAAGCTTTTTGCTTTTGAACCAAGCAGACTGTTTCTGAATGATAAAAAGAAAATGTTATTCCTTCCAGTAGTTTCTTGTGTTCCACGTTTTATTGATTCAAGAGGTAGGTTATTGCTTTCTGATTCAAAAGAAAAGGAGAACAAAAAAAAATCCAATAGAAAAAGAAAGAAGTAGTAACTCTTTGTAGAAGAAATCGAATCTGTTTGAATTTGATACCAAAAAAATACCAGAAAATTAAAAGGAAAAAAAAAACAAAATTAAATAAACCAATGGTAATTAGTTCTCAATTAAAAAAAATAGTCTATTAAGTTTTAATCATATTCTTTTTATTAAAGAATCTTCTCGAGTCTTTAATAAAAAAATATTCAATGATAAGGCAGTTGGTCTAAAAGAGAATTATTAGTGTAAACTATAAAATGACCTAAGACTTGCAATAAAGAAAAATGGTATTACTGAAATGAATATTGAGCCACCCAAATTCTATTTTTTTGAAATTTTAAGTAAAATTCTCCTAAAAGCTTTTGAAATGACTTCTGGGAAGACGTAACTCAGATTACGGCGAAATTTTCTTTTCTAGCTTAACGTGTAGCCTTTTAGCAGATTTTTCCAACTAATGTATGCTATCAACTAATAGAATGTATTTCCAATACCGCCCCCAGATGGGACAGGATGGAAATCCTGCAGGGATCGTTTTGCCCGCCCTTACCCTAAATTCAGTGAAAGTCGAAATCTGGATGCTAGAAATCGGTACCACCGAGAATCCGGACTTTTCGAAAACGAGTGGTCGCCATTTTGAAACGAACAATCAAACTGTGGGCAACACTGTAATTTTGTGTCCTACTCATTCCATTTGCTATAATACCATTATATAAATTATGTAACTTCAATTTGTGTCTCGTGTTTTCTTTCACCACACACATACATGTATAATGAACTATCTCATCTTTTTTATTCGCTATACGCTATATTTCATCGAGAGAATTTCTGGACTTCCTCAGGCCTCCTTTTGAAAATGCATAGATAATACACTGATAATACATAGATTCAAACTTTTGACTTTGTTTTCATAATCCTTCATGTCTATAAAAACTAAATGATTCCCTTTACCTGATTTTAGTACTTTACGTTCTTGTCATTAATAATATTCCGTAATATCCTTTTTTGATACTGTGACAAATTCTGATTTTTGTAATGCTCTGTCTTCATGTTGTTCATTACACTGTAAATTGCTATCTCATCTTCTGATAGATAAATTTTGTTTTTTTCTATCTCAGCTATTAAATTTACATTGTCATTTGTGTCCACTACATAGTCAAAACTATGTATTTATTTTATTTATATTTTTTTCTTACTTAAATTGAAAAAAAAACTAAATCTATGTATTATTATTTTCAAAAAGAAGCCTCAGGAAGTCCAGAAATTCTCTGGATGAAAAATATCGTTAATGAATAAAAAAGCTGAGATAGTTTAAAGTAAATGAATTAGTTTGAAGTAATGACTGAAGACATTCATAATAAGTTTATAAATTAAAAATCACAAACGTTTTCAAAACGCTCTGAGTTTCATTTTCAAGCGAGAATTCTAAACAAAGTTTTCTGAGAATAAGAAGCCAGGAAGTGAGAACAGGATCACGTGATCTCTAGGGTGATTTCGTTTGAAGGGAGAGAAGATGAGTTGTAACGGCCTCACTATCGCCCCCGGGATATGGCATTGACCTTGCAAGAGAGACATAAAAACTCAGGAAAAAAGGATTTTTAGAGTACCTTAACCTTTTTCCCCTTTTTGAAATAACAAATATAACTTAAAACATTCAAAATATTACTATTTACAAAAACAGTTTACGTTGTCGTAATGAAGAAAGAAGGAATAAAATAGAAAGCTATCAAAAATAAATACAAGCAAGACAAGACGAAGATTTAAAATCAAATAAAAAATAAATAAATAAAAGTGATAATTTTGAACAGCAGAGAGATATTAGGGCAATAAATTATTAAGGGCAACAAGCCGACAATTAAGGACAATTAAATGTATTTGTGTGGTGGTCTTGAATTCTTGCTAAGAACATTTTACGCACGTTAAACTATTTAATATGTGGTTTCTTTTATATTGCTCATTTTTAAACATGATTGCAAGCATTACACTTTTTTTTTTGTGGTGAATTTTTTTTATGCTTATATCTTTGTCAGGTGTTAACTTGAGTTTTCTTTAAAACTGCTGTTTTTGGTAAATGACGTACCTTTATTTGCTAATGAATAAGCTCTCAAAATTTACTTAGGCACCTGTTTTTTATTCCAGCTGAAACATGAATTTTTAAAAGTTACCAGCAGAGATTCCGGAAAATCCGAAAATCCGGATAGCTACAAATAAGTATAATCAACATTTTTCATTCAAATGCTAAGAAACTGTTCAATCTTTTTTTTTAACTATTTCAGGTTTTAAGTCAACGGCAAAACAAATAGCTAGAAAACAAAAGTAGAATGGATTTGAAGGGCGTGAAAGCCTAATAGTCTACTGAACTTCTTACAGATATAAACTATGTCATAGTTTTAATCGCAGTTGTATTAACATTCTACGACAACAACATTCTGTTGTGAATAACATACCGTAACTATTAAAAATAAAACAACAATTACCTCAGCATTTGAGAATTCAATATACATTTCTAGTAATTTTTTAGATTTTTCTGGAAATCTTTTAATTTTCTTCTTTTTAATTATATTAGAACTACTTACAAAGAAATCACTGCATACTTGGAGCAATTCGCTTTAGAAGGTAAGGCCTTCTTTCTAAAGATGTATAGATCTTGTACTTACCTAAAAACGAAAATATTAATGAAATTAGAATACGAATTATTTAGGAATTACATTAAATACATTATCTTTTTAAAATAGTTCAGAAGAATAATTCCAAAAATCTTTAATATATAATTGATTTTTAATCAAAATAATACTGAAAAATATTGAAATTTATATATACATTGAAAAATGCGTTAGTAAATCATCTGATTTATTACTTCAAAATTACATGTTACTTAAAATAATAGCAAATGGCAGATGTTTACTTTCATTTATGGAAAGTTCATGATTTTCTAATTGTTTCTAATTGTTCATGATTTTTCTTATATAAGCTTCAGAAATCTTATGAGTTTACTTGTATTGTATTTTAATTTCTGGATAAGCAAATATTTCATTACTTAATAAGAATTTGAAACAATTTGGTGAGTTTTTGATTATTGGTTCATGTATCTTAGAGAAACTGTAAAGCTTTTCTCAATTATTTTCTTCAAGTCTCAAGATAACAAGTTTTTGGTTTTATAAGTGAATGAGACAATGAAACTGACCTTTTGAGAATAGAATCACTTTTTATCAACAAAATACTGAATAGAATACAGAAATGTAAAATCTTACCTAAGATTCTCAATATACTCTACGTTATTATTACCTTAACTACTGAAATTTCGTTGTTCTTTTTAAGTTTTTCTCAATTTATAATATATTAATATAATAATAATTATATGTTAATTATAAATTAATTAAATTCATTAAACGCTTCTGTCTTTAATGTCTTTATTTTGTTTCGTTAGCCCTGTTTTAATACGTGATTGAAGCCAGAGCAGTCAAATGGTTCTCCCTAAAATTTGAGGAGACGTAGGAACTTCGTGAAGTAGCAAGAGAGTAATTCTAAGTTTTAAGTTGTAATATATTTAACAGTTAAAAGTTTCTTGTTTCATTGCAATATCAGTTTCTTTTTCTGGCTTGTAAGTTTTTCCAATATGCTTAAGGCAAGAGTAGGACGGGAAACTTTTCCTAATATTATTTCTTTCTATTGGTTTATTCTGTTGGCGGGATATTGGTTCCAACTTTCCAGCCAATCGAAGGTGAAGGCGCTAAGTCTTGGGGGTTTGGTCAAGCAATATTTCTTAGGGGTTCGATCCCTCACACAATTTCCTTTCCGTGAGTGAGAAATATGGAAGAACTTTATTTGCACCAAGTGATCCAATGGCTACCATCACCTGAGGACACAGAAAACGATTTCTCACACTCCTCGTTCATCTTCGGTAAATAAGAAAAAGTTGCCTGGAAAAAAAAAACAGCAGCAGTGTTGGTTAACTCTATTTCTGACTGAATTTGACAGATAGGATTTTCTGTGTGTGTGTGTCTGTGGTGCAGAAAAATCCTCAAGTTACACTCGTATTTTCTTGGAGTCTATGTTTTCCTAAAGTTAAAATAACTGGGTACGGATCGATCACGTAAAATCGGATCGATCAAAAGTACTTTTTTAGAAGTTTTTAGAAGAGCTAAAATATCAAATTCTGGTATTTCTATATCTTAGCTTGGCTATTAAACTTAAGTTTGTTTATTTTGTTTTCGCTTGGACTTTATGTTGCTTATATTGATGTAATGCAACATAACAGGGTTTTTTTTTCTTTTGCGATAATGGTTCATATAAAAATTCAAATATGTTAAGAAGAAATCAAAGAATATGAGAATGCAATAATCTTTTGGGATGTTTGTTATGGTTGGATCAGTTCAAACGAGATTCAATAGAGATTAAAAATCTGGCTTGCTAAGATAAATATAACTTTTCAAAACCTATAAGCAGATAGTTGGACATGTTATTTTCATATAAAGTCGAATGGAATCAATGCTGGAAGATATATTTTTAGTCACATATTGATAAGAACGTTATATAATAACGAACTCTATAATTCTAATCCATAATAAAGTTATGCATTGTCAGTCGGATCACTCTATGATGCTTGCGTTAGAGAACATGCTGTTGTAAAAGAACATACTTGATGAAATGATTACACCTAACATTGGGAAGGAAAAGAATAAGACATTTAATTTAAATTCTATTTAGCTGCTGATATCTACTTTACTTCTACAATTTTATAATTTTTAGCAGTAATGCACATGTATCGGTTCAACGGAAGATCAACAGAAGAACTATTGAATACTTTTTTTTCAGCAAACCGGAATTACCAAGGTAATTCTAGAACAATGGAAGTTCTATAAAGACGGCAGTTCTTTAAGTTCCTGAACTGCAGAAATATCCCCACTGACTATGGATACGACAATGAAAACCAATTCATTGTTTTTTGTTTCGCATCACACCTATTGCAACTCAAATACCGAAGCATTACTTCAAGATATCGTATGTTTGTATGCTTGGGTTTGCCAGGCAGCGTGGATTAGTAGATATCTAATTCAAAAATGGCGGTAATGTAAGAGACTCAGTGAAACTGCAAGTTAGCAAAAATTATCTAAATTGAGAGGGTCAACCTTTGTTTCTATTCTTTATTACAAATGGTAAGGAAATTATTCAGATTACCTGCAAGAAATTAGTAATTAGATGTTGATTCACTCAATAGGTATTTCTCTGTTATCTGACTATCTTATTTATCTGCATTTAGCAGAAGTATATACTTGTAGCGGTCTTTCTCTGTCGTACGTCCAGTATCACCCTATGAGCTTGAATAGGTTGAAAGTCGAACACGGCAAGTAAGAGGAGGGGTTATCCCTGACTATTTAGTTACTCACGGAATAGCTTTGCAAAAGAATTGCTTTGGATTCGACTCATCGCCACCGAAAAGCTATCAGCGGCTAAAGAGTTGTCGATCGATCGTCTGAGCGTGCATGGAAATTGCGCTGTTTCTACCCAATGGAAGAAAAAAGAGGGCGCTGTCATTTTCAAGTATTCCTGAGGCGACTAAGACGGTAAATTCCCCTTTTTTTATTGACCTATTTAAAAAAATAAAATGAGTCGTTGACGACTGTGCGAACTGGCTTTATGAAATGCTTTATTTTCAATCTCTTCTATTACGATTGCAAAGAAAAATCGATAATTAATAAATAATTAATATACAGAAGAGGAAGAATAAAAGAATTACTGGAAAAAAAATTAAAGACGACTTTTCTTAATATTTTTGGTGGTGTTTTGTTTTTATGCCGCTACATAGGAACACCATGACACCATCACGACACCAACCCTTTGACATGTCCATACCATTTTAAGTGCTGCGTTTACATAAAAATATACTATTGAATCTTATACTTTCCTCTAATTAAATTATTTCTCTTTTTCTCTTGAAATTTTTGCTATCCTTCCATTTGTTGATCGTAATTTCAGGTACCATATTTCAGTTTCGTAAATTAGTGTTTTTTTTTAATAATTGCATTTAAATATATTTTAAGTTTGATATAACAGCTTTTTCTTTTTCATCTAGGAATATCATCTTTGTATATTTTTATTCCCAAATATCCCCAACCATATCCAAGTACATCTCCTGGGACGAGAAAATCTTTCCATCGATGAGAAGTGATTTGACTTCAACAAATTCTATTTGCGTTTGTGTTTGTTTGTTTTTTCAATTGTTTATCTGTTTCACATGTTTCAATAAAAAATTAAGAAAATCCCGTAAAGTTCATATGAAGGTTTTTCAACCAATTCATGATGAGTCATAGGTAATACAGTAGCTTTTAATAATTATTAAATCTTTGCGGATTTTTTTTTAATTCCCTCTGAAATCTAACAATGGGTTTTAACTGCCTTTGTATTGTATATACTCTTATTACATTTTGTTTCCTTTGGGGCAAATTGAAGCTGATGAATAGTACACGTAAATCTCAATTAATAACTTATTTAGAAACCGTGCACAAAGATTTGAGAACACTTATAGAAAATAAAGCTCTATAGACAGTTCTCTGGACAGTTCTCAGGCGTAATATTGACGTATGCTTTTTTTCTATTAGGTGACGTTAACAATGAATTTTAGTTATCCGTTGTTCGTCGATGAGGCGACCTTACAGAAAGATGCATATTTCAATGCCATCGTTAACATTAAGAACGAAATCTGAGATAGACTTAGGGTCTGTATTAGTTAAAATCAAAATAAACTTTTACTGCAATGTTTGACCCTTCTGAACCAAATAGCTTTAATTAGTGAGAATCATGGCCATAATAAGGGAGTTTAATTTGCAATGCACATTTCCCTAATCACATCTTGTTAGTAATGGAACAGCTGTTTCGTCGTTATTAAGGTTCATCAATAAGATTTAGTAATATGATGAGCAACTCAGGGGCGGGAAAGCGCATAGAAAAAGAGCAAAAGGGAAATCGCATTCTTTTCTTTTCTTCCTGTTTTACAACTGTCTTTCTAAGTTAAATCTCCATGTTTACACGTAAATGATAGCTGTCTTTTTTTTCCTGTCTTTTCTGACTATCAAATAGATGTCGACATTTCAATGGTTACTATTGTTTATTTATCTATGTATTTATTTATTTTGTTTATATCTAAGAACCAATCATCGATAAATGGTGATAAAATAGTTATTCAAATCTGAAACAATTAAATTTTACTGACAGTGAATTGTGGTTGTGCTTGTTTGAAACCTATGTCTGCGACCCTTCAAATCTACTGTTTCGAAGGCGTAAAAAGGAATAAAAACGCACACGAATAATA
>JAFIDM010000001.1:120618763-120663212 GCA_023159025.1 Thereuonema tuberculata
TGGTTACTAGCGGGGGATTAACATTTTGCCCTTTTTTATTTTTAATTTTCTTGTTAATATTTTTTATATCAAGGGTCATTGTTTTCTTTACTTGTCTTTTGTTGATATTTTGTTAGTTTCACTGAGCTGCAGATACTGGGTAAATTCAGCTGATGATGTCTAATAAGCCTGAAACAGTCTGTCTTGAATTTCCGGTATCCAAAAATCCAAAAGCAGCTCTGATTTCTATTCGTGTGCGTTTTTATTCCTTTTTACGCCTACATATTTGTTCTACGCACGTTAAATTTTGCTTTTATCTACTATAGTGGAATCCCGCCATTCGTCCGCCTCGTTATTCGTACAACTCGTTATTCGTACAACTTTTTCAAGTAAAATTGAACTCGCCATTCGTACGCTTGCTCGCGATTCGGACAGCGCGACCTCGGTACTGGTCGCACCATGCGGTCGCTTCAGTTCAGTATCGTGCTACCTCCCGTACGCTACGCATCATCCACGCAAGCTTCGTGAAACTTTGTGCTATTTTATTGTTATTTTTATTAAAAATAGTGCAGCCATGACAAAAGATTACTGATTCAACCAAGCCTAAAAGGAAAGCAGTGAGAACGACAGCTAAATTGAAAAAAGAACTCGTTGCGAAGTTTGAAAGTGGAACTCGTGTCTCTGACTTGGCAACTCAGTATGGCATGGCGAAATCAACCATATCGTCTATACTGAAAAAGAAAGATATAATAAGAGAGGCCTGTATATTTATTGTTTTCATAGTTTTTATGTATTTTATGCTTAAAACATTATTACAAAGGTTTAAATAAGCAATCATCTGTGGGTCTGGAACGGATTAATCCAATTTACATTATAACTTACGTGAAAAAATGATTCGCCATTCGTACAAATCACCATTCGAACTGCCTCCTGGAACGGATTGTGTACGAATAGCGGGGTTCCACTGTATTTCGCTTTTGATTTAAAAATTAATTAAATGAACCAATAGTTATGTAAGAATTTGAAAATTTCATCATCACTTCTTATCACTTCAAAAAACTTGAAGATTCTACAATTTAACATTTCATCTTCGCTATTCAGATTCACAATTCACGACTATTCTTTACGACAACAAAAAACGAACAAAATCGTATTTTCTCATAAACACTAAAAAGAACTCGGAATTCTAAAATAAAAACAAGACAATGCTTTTTTGCTTTTTACTGTGTTGACGATGTAAAAAAAACCTGATTATTTTTAAGTTATCAGTAATCGCTTACTGGACTTTATAGTATAAATTTGTATCAAGGCATTTTTATTGTTTCGTCAATAATAATCGACGAATGAGATGTTATTTCTTACTTTGTTTGATTTATTGAAAAGTTCACTCAATTAAGCTCTACTTAACAACTGATAATAAATAATGATTAAGTTTTTCTTGGCTCTCTCGAAAAGACGGATATTATTAGTCAACATTAATGTTTTCCTTCCTAATCTATTTCAGTATTTTTCGTCAGCAATTCTTTCTTTAGCAATTGCGGATTTTTCGTCTAAGATTCCTTGTGCTTCGCTGTTCATTTATTATACATAATGAAATGCATGAATTTTTGATCCTGATATTTTGTAAATTTTTTAAGAGGTCCGTGACACTCTTGTATATGTTGCACCCCAAGAGAGGCGGTAATTCAGTTCAGTTTCTGATACGTGACAGCCACCAAACTTCGCAATTTACTACTTCGAAGTTTCGGGAAGAATAACGTAACAAGTTACATAGAGCAGCTGAATTCTTAGTCTTTAAGTCAATTCAAAATTACAACAGCTAAAGGGTAAAAAATCAATGAAAAATATCATTGAAAACAAATATCAATAGATTTGTGGTACGACAAGAAAGATAGCATGAGACCAAAACGATAATGATAAAGGCTTTGAGAAGGAATGAAGACTACACGGAGTTAAGGATTCTAATAAGTTCTGGAGAGGAATAACTGGACAATAAAAATGAGGATGGAAAAAAGAGTGACAGTGACACCACAGAGATCTTTAGTAATATTGCGGGGAAAGGCACAAAGACATGAAAAAGAACTCGACTGTAGGTGATTCTCTGATTTCGAAGAGATTAAGAACATTGAAAGAAGCGCACAATTCTTAATCGGGGAATGGAAAAATATCAGTGGCAATCATTGATACAAGAAATTAATTTAAATCATCCCTCCATGTTATTACTTAATCAAAGTTATGCGAAATACTGCATTAACACAGTTTAAATTAACATTAGAACTTTATTTAACTTATAAATCAATGATGAATTTCAAAATTCAATAATTTCTAAGTTGCATCTAAGCTCCATTGGATAGATTAAAAAAGGGTCAGTGGCCGAAGCTATCATAATGAAACTACATTACAGTTCCTACAACAATAAGAACATCTTAAAGTCAACGTCTGCTGTAGCTCAGGAGCATCGGTAAGTTATGCTAAGCTAAGCAGCAAAACAGTCATTTTTATACCAAGAAACTTAGAATGTTGATAGTATGTACAATAACCAGAAGGCTTTGGGAAAAGAAGACTCTACTGAAAAAACTTTTTTTGTTTTGTTTGTATCGCTCTTAAATTCTGTTCACGACTTAAATTTTAACTACCGAGAGATAAAATTATTAACAGTTGCATATGTTTTAGGAAAACATTCAAAATATTCAACGGAAATTATAGTTTAAAATATTTCACATCCTTATCATAAACTGAGACTCTTCAATTAGTATCTTGAATAACAGACAGGCTAATCTTAAAGTTTTCAAATTAAAAAAACAAAAAACAGACAACATAAGTTCTTCTCTGTTTATCCTATCATTTATTACATAAAAAATGTAGTGGAACTAAATTTATTATATTGCTTTAATAACTATCAGAACAATACTGATAGTTAGTATATGTGGAATTTATTTACATCACTTATTTTACATAGCATTTACATGAAAGAATTAACAGTTCTTGTGTTTAAAAAAAATATATAAGGAGTTCTGAGAAAACAAATAAGCCACATTCAATAAATTATTATTTATTAAATAATAAATTGTTTATTTTTTAGCTGCTGCTACGAATTTGAAAGTTTCTGAATAAGTTTCGTGTCTGGAAGTCCAAGTGACAGCAATTATTCAAAATACGAATAAAACATATCAATTAATAACTGAAATTGATGTTTAAAAATTATGTTAACGTTTAAATTTGCAATAATAATGTAATAAAAGGAATTATTAATAAACAATTTATTACTTAATAATTTTCCATTTATTTATTCATAAACAGTTTACAACAGTGCTATATTGTTGGAAAATGAATAATAGATGTCGCTGAGATATCGGAATGATTAATCCATTACTAATTGCCCTTTTGACAAACTTTAGTGAAGTCAGCATTAATTTTCTGTTAAATTACGTAATGATTATTCAGAAGATTGTATCGACTTCGTAGAGAGAAGTCTAAATGAGTTAGTAGGAATTTGGCAGCTAAAGTCAGATTCAGAAAAAAATCAAGAGTGACGTCACTGAAGCAAGTTATACAATATGCACAGCCAGAAACTTAGTGCCACGTTTCTTAAATATCGTTCTGCAGGCAAAAGTTAATCGTAAAGATCAGGCTTTGCGTGGTCCTGCGATTTGACTGGCAAGAATAAAATTAAAATATGTGTAATTTACGCAGGATTAATTATAAAACTAAAAAAAAACTAAAAAATTGGAGAGGGAGAAAGAAAAAAACAAAACAAAAAAGGTAGGTAGGAGAATCTATCCAGCGAACCTTGGCCTGAAAGACGGATGCTGAGACCATCTCGCCACCACAGAATAGATTCCTACGGCTGACGTCACTCCCGATCTTTTTCTGAAACTGGCTTTAGAGTATTGATGAGGAAAAGTTAGAAACAGTAACCATTTCAGATGGCGTTTTCGGGGTAGTTTTATTTATCCCTTCATAAAAAACTAAAATGGATTTTTCTGAAAACGAACTGTTTAAATAGTAAATTACAAGACATCTAATAATTTAAAAGATTTCAGGAGAACATTATTTTTTTTTTATCGTATGGCCTTTATTGAGACAATTGTCTGGCTGCCAGAATTACCAGTTCTTTAGCAACCCAGGGTGCACCACAAGGGACGAATTAGCAGAACACCCACAGAAGAATTGAACATCCAAGTCCCGCGCTGGGATTCGAACCCAGATTCCGACATATCTACCCTCACGGTAGATATGTAGGACCGTCCAGACCACAGGGCTATAACGGAACGGCAGGAGAACATTAAGTAAGTTATCTTAAAGAATTTTCCATTCCTATCTGTTGAAAGCATTTTAAAATGACGGAGAATTCAAGATTGTAGTTTTAATGTAGTCTCAACTGCCTAGTTATTCAGCTAGGGCCAAAATTTCGAAGTTGTAATAATGTTCTGAACTGATGTTTCGGAATTTCATGATTTATATTAATTTTATATTAAGTTCCAGAGTAGACTTTTTCTCATCAGCTGTAGTTACCCATTAATGAATTCAGATATTTGGTTTCCTAAGCAATCCAATTAATCACAAATAACAAGATGTATTCAACAACAATGGGTGAGACCAAATTGTTTACCAAGTGGCATCCTGGAACAGCTGTTTCACGCTCTTTGGCGATCATCAGCCAGGAGCAGTCACCAGTAAAACAACGAGGTCTCTGCACTGAGGCTAATATGAATGATCATCGGAACCGCAGTGGTGAGTTAAAAGAAAAAAATGAACAATAAAAAACTCACTAATGAAAAATTAATGAGAAAATTCATGTGCCAGCTGTTCTGCGCTTCCTATGATCATTCATATTAGCCTCAGTACGGAGATCTTGCTGTTTTACTGGTGACTGCTCCAGGCTGATGATCGCCAAAGAGCGTGAAACAGCTGTTCCAAGATGTCACTTGGTAAACAATTTGGTCTCCCCCATTGTTTATTAATAATTCAAATGCGCAGTTTGAATTTTTATGCTTTAAAAAAATCCTTGAGGCCGGCGAACGGCTGGCTGCTACATGAATTTTCTCAGTTAATTTTCATTATTGAGTTCTTTTTCTTTTGAGGCACCATTGCGCTTCCGATGAAGATGTATTCAAATTTCACAAAAAAAAGTGCTGAATTTACATCTTTTAAAATATTGAATTGTTTGAAAACTGGCCAGTTCATGTATCTCCATAGCTCCTCTCTAACTTATTTATTAAAAATTCCAATGACTTTTTTTTTCCCTATGAAAACAATTTCTCTAATTCCATGTATTAACTCGTCCTTGGCTGCCGAATCTCAACTCGGATGATTATTGGAATGGGAACAGAAAAAACCTCGAGACTCGTTGCCAACTAGAGGAATCGAAAAAAATGAAACTACATATATCTAAAGACATCTTCCTTTTGAAAACTTCCATATGGACGAGCAAAAAAAAAAGAAAAGAACACGAAAAGGAAATACCGTATATTTGGAGCATTCGTTCATAAAACCATGAATTAAGCCTAAGAAAAAACCGAATCCTTTTTCCTGCTTTTTTTTCTATTTTTTTAGCTTTTTGAAAATAACGATCGGTTCAGAGATTTCCAGATTTTTCCCGAAAGATTTAGTTTTTACTGCATTCGCTTTATTTTCTTCAAAATTCAACTTGGCAGTGAAATCCCATAGAATAAACTTAACGTGTTTGTTTGATCTCCCTAAATATAGCTGGAAGGCAGAAATCACGAAGAGCTAATTTTGCAAATGTGTCTCAATCTGTTGAAACATTCGGCATATTTCATGAATGTGCAATGATTACTTTTTTTTATGTAAAGGAGACTGAAACGCATTGTAAAACATAATATTTTTGTTTACAAGCACGGTAACTAGAAGAGCCGTAGGATATTGTAGGTGTGACCTAATAAGCATTTAGTAAATCTTGGAAATAAAAGAAAAATGGGGGTTAGAAGAAAGTTTTGAAATGCTATTGTAAATCGAAATATACGTAAACGACCTTTGATCACGATAACAATAACTGCAGAAACTTTCGTAAACGTGCTTATGAGAAAAATTTATTGATTCTGACTAATATCGGAACAGGTTCGTAGCCGGGGCCGAAAAAATATCGTTAGCAGTAGACAACTTGAGGGTACAAAGTGACATTGATTTTTGTTTACTTTAGTGCAGGATAGGAAATTTTACTTTTTTTTCCCAACAATTCCTCTGTAAGTTAAACTTCTGTTCTTATGATTAATCATATTTTTTGTGGCGCATTCTTTATATTTTAACGCCACTTTGTACACTTAAGTTGAGGGTCTTTATTAGAAATCCTGTTTTGGGTCTTTTAAGAATCCAGGTACACCGGCTTTGTTTCTGGTTTCTTAAATTATGAACAGTGTACGTAAAGAATCATTAATCTAATTTATTTTTGTTGGATCCCACAGTCGGGTGCGGTTTTGGGTTCTATTGCCTTTCATAGTCTCCGATCTTGTCATTGAAGTGAAAATCTAGTTGATGATACATAATAATGGTGAAATAGCTATTCTAGATTTCCCGTCAATGACAAAATTAGAAGCATGAATTATTACTGTGGTGCATGAGGGGAGATCCTTTTTTTTTCCAACAATTCCTCTGCACGGTAAACTCCTTTTCTGTATGCAACTTCTTTTTTGGAGTCTCATTTGGGAGCTATTGTGGTAGCGACATCGGTAGTTATTGCATTTGTCCTGTCCGTCCGTGTATGTCCATTCCTAACAACTCCCGAGCGGAAGGTCGGATCGACAAGCGGATTTCACCATCGTGTTCAGAGGCCCAAACAACGTAAGAATAGGGTATTTTCAAGGGCCAATTGTCTTCATTGGATTTCCGCTCTTTTATAATTAATTTATAAAAAAAACATTAATTAATTAATTTGTCGCCCTTAAATTTATGCTTGACGACAAAATTATATTCACTTATTCATTAATCTTTTGTTTTTCGTTTTAACCATACGTGTTTGCGAAAGTAAGCACGACAACTAAAATCCTTGTTAAATTCTGTATCTTTTTGAAAAAAAAGTGTGTTTGTCTTATTTAAGAGCATGAACTTGTACATGTTTCCAATTTGTTTCCAGTAATATTATTACTAATAACTAGAGTAAAGGGAAGGACCATTCGGAAAGAGGTCTGAGATGGATTGGACGACAGAACTTTCCCTGTGGACATGTCAGTTAGTGAGAGTAGGTTTCTTCTATTATGCAGTAGCCACTTTAATCTTTGTGATGAAGAGTAAATACACTGAAGGCTAGTCCATGCATTAGCGGACCTGAAAGACTAGTTTCTTATAAATGTATGAAGGGAGTTAAAAATTGAGCGAGAAAGCCGCATAGCTAGATCGATGGATCGACGAACCTTCGTCTGTGGATTGGAAAGAATGTCATATCAATTATTATTAATAATAATATTATTAAAATTGTGATCTAGTGGCAATGTGGCACAATCGTGGACTACGGGGCTGGAGAGGTTCAACACTTGATGGAGTTCGAGTTTCTTTTTTCTTCTTCTCGCCCAGACAGTCTTTAGGTTACCTAGAACTCTCTAAAAGGCGGGAGGGCATTGGACTGACCGTCCGCACCGCGACTTCATCCAGATGGTCGTGGAACTGTTAGGGCCTGAAGCTCCAATGCCTCGAAAAGGTCGAAACGGCCTGTTACAATAGCTTCCTTAAGTGCTATAATATTTATAATATACAATATAATCATAATATTAGGATTAGGACTGTGTAATCTTCTATTCAATAGGATACTGATGCCCGGTTGCATCAAAGTAGCGTTTAACTACGGTTTCCATGAACCGAGTTCTGCTTGAACCTCAAATTGAAGTTCAGCCTTGTTGCACCAAGCTAAAGCAGTCACAACTGAACTGAGGTTCTGTGATCTTGGTTCCTAGCAGCGGAAGTACGTCGTGCGTTCAAAGCTGATTCCTGATTGTTTACAAGATTCGTCTTTCGTTGCGAGAAATCAACCCATTGTATTTTTTTCAACAGTTGTCCTTTGTTTCAGCAGCAACAATCTCATTATGAAAATGGAGTTCAGGAATTAAAAAACTGAATTCTACCGAGTCCCTAATTATACAGAGACGAAAAAAAAATCCTTTTAATTGATATAATTGAATCATACATAACACATTTTAGAATGTAAAAAAAATCGATGCGGAGTATTACTAATATATGTAATCGTGGAGTTTAGCGTCACAAATTAAATAACAATAAAAACCTACAACAGTGTAATGACATACAGTCATAAAATGTGAAATTTCACCATATTTGGGTGGGTGGATGGCTATAAGTGTCCCACCCCCGACCGACAACGGGCCATCGTAAGCTCTGTTTTCGTGCCGCCGCGTTCTGGAGTCCGCTATCGCCGGCCTGCTGCCGGACCTAGCGCTCCAGCGTCGGCGGCAGAGACTGTACCAACAGCGGCAAACTTCGGTGCCCGATGTCGATGGGGAATGGGACACTATCCGTGCGGCCACCCACCCACCCAAGTGTGGTGAAATTTCACATTTTATGACTGTCATTTACTGTTACAGGTTTTTTTCTGTTATTTAATTTGGGACACTAAACTCCACGATTACCCTAATATACTAATCGCGAAATAGTCTGCCTTTTGGATACAAATGATGCAACTCTGTTAACAACTGAAATTTCTCTTCACAGTCACTGTCCAACGAATCAAATAAATGTAAAGTTGTCATTTTTAAAAGTTATTTCTTATAGTTGAGAGAAAACTTGCTTTGGTCTCAATTCGCAAGCGAATATCAGTAATGGCTCGAACGCCGAACAGCGGTTTTGAACCGAGTTCAGCGCCTTGAACGGCCGAATTCAACAGATCAACTTGACAACGCTTTTGAACTGAGATCATCACTAAACGTTGTTGGCGCAATAGGTTTAAGAATGATCTCCGTTCATCTTGCAGTTTGAACGTGGTTCAGCTCCTGAACTTCAATGGTGCAACCGGCCATGAGACTCAGAAAGAATATGTACTGACTCCATATTCCAACCTGGATGAATGTTGAGCTCCAACACCCTGCGAAACAGCTGTTTCAGAACGCCCCATATGAACATAAGAACTGAATATTAATTCACTAAATGTTTCAAAAACATAATAGAAACAAAACAAAACATCCAAAATTAGAATCACGAGGTTCTAAGATTCTGATTCTGGTTGGAGTCCCAAAAATTTTGTATTTTCGAAGTATTTCTGCGTTTCTATATTTTTTGTTAATTTATTAATTTGAGAATCAGGCATAGACGAAGATTCGTTCGCAACTAAAATGAAACTATTCCAATCTAATAAGCTTAATTACACAAATTAATAATATAATACACAGAATAACTTGATTAACAGTTAAACTGTTTATAATTTGTCAAAATTATAATTTGAAAATAATGGATTGTTTAATCTAATATCGTAGCATTAATGTCTATAATTAATTGAGTTGCATTAAACTCAATTTAACTAAATACAAAAAAAAAATTATTAATTTGATTAAATAATACTATTTCAGTCTTTTCAGAAACTTATGAAAAACAAAATTGGCAAAAAGAAATAACAATTTGAGAAATTTCGTCGAGATATTTTATCAAATTAAAAGTCGCTTTAAAAATATAGTATTTATAAAAACTTCACTTATATTATGATTTTTTTGGTTTGTTTAATTGTTTTGTCTATCTACGATATCCTCTGTCAAGCGTGTTCTTTTATTTTGACATTCTAGCATTATACGACATGGTAACTCTAACCCCCCCCCCCCTTCCACCCCTCGTCGCCATCCAAAAATATACAGGGTGATTCAGAACAAAATATCATCAACATTCTGGTAGAAATATCAAAATATCAAAATATCATCAACATAGCATTCTGGTAGAAAGACAGAACATATTAAAATCGACTGGGTCTCTAATGATAAATTGAAGTTTGTAGGCTTGCAGGTCTTTGGAGACGATATCTCACGTAATTGTTATCTTGACATTTCCTATGTTTATGTGGTGAATGTGTGTGGCAGGGAAGCCAAACACTGCAACAGGAGGTCTATTGTACTAAGCCACACAAGTAATGAGTAAGTCCGTTCGACTTACGTCCTGGAAGAATGGAACCCCGACGTAATTCGATGGATGATTATATAGGGTGGCGCACATAAAACCGACTCCAAAGGTTTCAAGGTATATGCTGTACGTACGAGAATTCAACGCTAATGATCATGCGCATGTAATGATATCCGCTCTGGATAATATTCGCCACAGTCGGGCAAGCGCTGATGAGTTGTTTATTATTCGTCGCCTGCGTGTGAGTAACTCCATAAGACGGGCGGAGACATGTAGCGACTCTGATGGCGATCACTTCCAACATCTACTGTGAACAAGACAATCAAAATATACCGGCAATAATGTACAGATAATACGAACAGGAGCGATAGTGTTAAATTAGTGTCAGTTTCAGAATCAAAATATACCTTTTGGGGTCGGTTTTATGTGCGCCACCCTATACTATTTCTATTTTAAATCTTTGGAACCTAAATTTAAGATTTTTCTTGAAATAACATATTGGATTAATCTTGGTTAGATCAATGAAAACAAACCACACAATTGCACTTAACTTTGTACACTGCCATTGTTGTTTTAGCATCTTATTTTTCTTATATAAGTGTTTCAAAGATAAATGGTATAAGCAGCAGAATTCTGGAACATTAATGCAATGTTCTCAAAATAGGAATTGGGATTTCCATTTTTTTATTTAATCTGTTTTAAGTAAAAACAATCTGAGTTTGACTCAGTGATTTGGTTCCTTGATCCATATTTTTCAACAACAATTAAAGCTGAACCTTTATATTAACGAATTCATAGTTAAAAGAAATTGCCTTTTCTTTCTTAGATACAATGAGATACCAACTTCATACGTCGTGTTTCAGTTACAAATTATAATTTTCCATAAAGTTTACTGATTGTTATTTTTAGGCCATAGAAAGTGTTCGGTAGAACTGATAGGCCTAAATAAGAAAAACAGCCTTGATTGATCCTATATTGTCAGTTTTTCGTTAAATACAGTCGGACCTCTATTTAACTAACCTCTATTTTGCGAACTTTTCTTTGGTACCAAGAACATTTTGCTAATTTCTTCGTAAAATATCCTCCAAATAGCGAAGTGCATTTTCTATTTAACGAACTTATTCGAGAATATAGCTGAGGGAAAAAGAAGAAATTAACGATGATGTGCTGATTGATGATTATCTTTCACTTGATTTTGAAGTTGAGACCTCGGAAACACTAATTGAATCGGATATTTTGGACAGTGTGAAAAATAAAAACAATACAGCAATGAATTGCGGTGAAGATGAAGATGATGAAAATGGAAATGATCATGATGCAGAAATCAAAAACCCTTCGTATGATGAAATGCTAAAAATCATTTGAAACAATCCGACGCGGAGTACAATTTAAAGAAAATACGCCTGAAAGGGTTTTTGGTGGATTGCAAAGATCAAAGACATACTATGAGCGAAAACACTTTTTCAAAAAAAAAACTCAAGACAAAATTAACAGACCTTTATTAGTAAAATTTAAGGCCACATGTGGTAATGTATGCTTTATGTCATTAAAATTATTACTTTTTTAATAATAACTATTGTTTATGTAATTTAAATCTGTTTTATTTAGTTTAAAGTAATTTTAACAGGTGAATCTCTATTTAACGAATTTTCCATATAATGAGCTTTTTTGGGGGATTTAGGACTTCGTTTAATAGAGGTCCAACTGTACTTATTTGTATTAGCTTCCATTGGAATATATATTGTGCATCTATATTAATTATTGTCGTTAAAAATTTAAATCTCTATTTAAGTGCTTTCTTTTTACGTTCATAAAGTACAACTTACCTACTGTGAAAATAAAAAAGTAGCTGTGCAGAGTATCATCTCTTTTTATGTGTGAGTGAATGAGAGAAATATGTTTGCCAGCGCAATACAGAAACGCGTCGAGAGGAAGTTTTAACCGAACGGAAATTATTCATTGGTTGGTTACTTTGACCTTTCTGTTTGCCCCAAGTCCTCCACAGACGGCGCCCTTTGATCTTCTGAGGTGTCATCCATCATCGGTTTCTCTTTGGATGCAAATTGCCTTATGGAAAGCGGTTGCCTCAAGAATAGAACACCCACTCCACTCTCCGTGGGAAGAGACAACACGCATTGCCCCAACTCCCTCTTTGATAGAGAATTGCAGATAAAGAAACAAAGGAAAGACGACATGAAAGTAAAAGGTATTCACGGAACTCAAGATAAGTTTTTGAGAGCTACATCGAGAGATTTTACTGTATATAGAAAACGTCCAGGGACCATGTAAGAGGAGCGTAAAGAACAGAATAGAACTGTAAGAGAGAGCGCTACATCGAGGTTTTACTGTAAATATAATGCCCCAAATGAACAAGTAATATTAAATTTAAAAATGACAATAGTGCAGAAAAGTTTGCTTTCGCACCCTGAGCCATCATCGATGGGAATCTGGGACGGTCGTTTCGTCCTTGTTAGGACTCATCAGCCAGATTTAATATCGATGATTGGCTCAGCATGGTGCAAAAAGTTATGGATTCCACTCCAGCTCCGGGAGTGGAATTCCATAGAAGCAAAGAACAATGGAAAAAAAAAAACAATAATCTCCAATGATGGCTCAGCAAAACGTTTGTGCATTATTGTCATTTTTCATTTCTTTTGTTATACACCGTGGACGTTAAGCTTATTTAAATATTAAATTTATTTTGAATAAACAATAAATGTTATATATGTAGATAAAATAGAAAATAAATTGAATAAATAATTCCAAACGAACACACTTGCTACGGCTGCCGTAAACACTAGATTAAATACGAAATACAGTACTACATATTCACTTGTCATTAAACATCAGGATTCTATTGTATTATATTTTCAAATACAACTTAAATATGAATATTTTTTTCCAGTTCAATCCAGAAGAGCTCAATTTGTGTGTCCCTAACAATTTTTATTATTAAAAATTAACTTAGACAAAATGAATATTTTGCTAATAGAGAAAAGTGTATTCTTGGATGTAATTCAATCTGGACTTCCCATATTTACGTCTCCTTCTCTGGACAAAGCTGTTACCAGTAAATTACGACAGCAAGTGGCAAACGAATTATGACCAGACGAAGGTTTATGGGTGAAGGAACTCCTCCCCCGTATCTCTCGCATTTCCTATTCTTTATTCATGGCTCAGCGTCTCTGACTATATGAAACACTTTACTGTGGCTGTGAATTTCCCAAATTAACTAACGCCTAAGTATGACCGTATTCTTCCTTGTTGCTTTTACGGCCATCTGGTGTTCGCTGTGCAGGTGGTCCTATCGGGTTTTATAACTCTGGTGCATAAGAACAACTTAGATATGGAATTGAAAACTTTTCCTTAAGCTGAATTCTCCTGACGACTTGTGGACTTAACTTGCAAGTGTAGAATACTTGAATTTCAACTAGTTAAAACATCGAATAATAGCCCAAGAGATCGTAATTATTTTCTGGCATTTTAAGAAAAGCAAGAATAAATTTTGAGATTGCGATATTTCTATTAAAATTATCTTTTTATAATATTCTTTTTTTTTTGTCATAAAGTTTGTAAATTACCATTTTTTTTAATGTTAAGTCGAAAAAACATAAGTCTTGAAAAGTAAAAATTTTCTTCATTAACAATTGGTAATTGCATTGTAAGTTTAAGAACGATTTTCTATGACTTGTTTTAGATGTTACTACATCTTAAAAGAAGCATAGCCTACGCGCCAACAAAAAAAAAGAGAGAGTTAAGATAAGATATACAACAACCGTTAATGCATTGGAGGGACAAAAAAAAGTTAATATAAAAATAACGCCAGAAGTAAGATTTACTTAATCTTTCGAAGATATTTATTTGTAAGCCTTTAGCTATTAATAGAAATGCAATTCATGCCAAACCGAGCTCATTATTATTATTATTATTATTATTATTATTATTATTGGAGAGAAATCGCCAACCGGACAATAAAAATGCCTTCGCCCATTGAGCCAACATCAACGAGAATTCTGTACAATTGTTTCGTCCTTATTGAGGACTCATCAGCAGAATCTACTCGTTGATTGTCCGGTTGGCGATTTTTCTCCATTTATAAATGATTACGGACGTTAAACTTGCTTTCTATTGAATTTCTCAATTTGCCTATTTGTGATTAATTTCCTTAGTGCCTTTCAGTGAGAGGACAAGGGGTTAATATTGTGGATCTTTCAGGATCATTTTTTATTTTATTGTTGTTTATCCCGGCGGGCCATTCGCGGGATCGCTTTGCTTTTGGGTAGAGCTTTCGCTCATCGAGCCAAACATCAACGAGTAGATTCTGCTGATGAGTCCTCAATAAGGACGAAACAATTGTACAGAATTCTCGTTGATGTTGGCTCAATGGGCGAAGGCATTTTTATTGTCCGGTTGGCGATTTCTCTCCATTTATAAATGATTACGGAGGTTAAACTTGCTTTCTATTATTATTATTATTATTATTTTTATTATTATTGAAACTACTGTAGAGGGATATTCCGTTAATCTTTGCCTCACTTATCGAAGCTTCGCTTAACCGATCCTTTTCAACTATTACCTACCCAATAGAATCAACCACCTAATGCTTAACTGGCCTATTTCGTTATGTTTCGACAGGCGACCGTTTCTTTTTTATCTTCCATTGGTTTTTCTGGGCCATTGTATCAGGGCATATTTACTGAATAATACAGTGCGTTATTTTGCTTTTGCACGAATCCGCAAGTGATATACTGTATGTAAAGCTTCATTTCCGTTTTTCTGCGAACAAAATGCATTTACATGGAAAATAAAGATTATGCTTCGCTATTCGTCGGTGCTCTGGTCCCTAACCTATCGCATAATCGGAGTATATCTGTATTCTAATCACAATTATAATGTATACTATATGTAATTACAATCATGTTACAATTCAAAATGTACCTGTCCCATGTGACACAGCTCTTAAGATTCTTCACGTAACCTATGTGAAACTGAGGGGACCGTTTCCTCCTAATCCTAACAAGTCCGTTACCTTATAAGCAGGGATTTGTCATTTAATTTCGTGGCCGGTCACCTAATCCAGCACTAGGGACCTACATCTAAGTTACAGAAGAAGTTTTAAAAGTTATGAAATTTTAAAAGCGGTTCAAATCTTTAATACATTACATTTTACGATGTTAAATACAACCCCATTTTCTCTATGTGTTCCTGTATTCGACATATGCGATTCAATTCACTGGAGATTTTCGTACAACGTGACTCGCATAAATCGAGGGTTGGAATATCAAACAGAAATACTAGCTGATTAACCAAAAGAATACGGTTACTAAAATTTCACAGCGAAATATACAAGACTGATAGCTAACTTTGCCGTAAATTGCCGTAGTTACTTGAAATTTAAATTTTGTTGTTTTCTTATCATCTCATAACCGCTGATCCATGCCTATAAATCATCAACGAAAATAACTTCAACTTTTCCTGGATCCCGCGGGGGAAACCATGTGCGCTTGACAGACTAATCCCACTTGACCTGGCTTATTTTGCCGCTGTTCCTGAAGCTTGATGAATGAAAGCGCCCAAAAGTTAAGTGCACTCATTCATTTTCGCTGTGTAAAATCCCCAATCAACCCTTTCACTGACCCTTCAAATTGCAACAGTGGCTTCCGCTGAATGGAAACCAAGGACTGGTAAACATCTACAGAACAAACTTCGATATTCATAACTTTTGTTAAGGAAAGTTCTAACAAATTGCGAGGCATCGTTTTAAAAGGAATTTTTACTCTTTTCCTCTTCTCATGTCAAAAACCCTTTTATTAACAGTTTGATAAAATAAGAAGTTCCCGAAAGAACAGAAAATCTATTTCTTAAAGATACTTTTTAGGTTTTTCAAGAAGGGATCATCAAATCAGTCCTGTTAATTATTTACTTATTTAGCGTATGGGTGTCAGTGGGCGAGTAACTTTGAACCACTGGATGTGTCTTCTTGAAATTTGGTATGAATATTCGAGGATTAGGGATAATCTAACATTTATATTTGAAATATTTTCCAAATGGCTCCTTCATTAGCACAAGTTGGCGACAAACATCCCAATAGAAAAATCTGGTAACACAAATAATGAATTTCTACCAATACTTTCTATTAATAAATATTTCTATTAACATTTCATTATATTAAACAATGAATGTTAATCCAATTTTAGATAATCCATTTCACGTGGTTTGATCCGATTAAAATTAATCCGATTTAGACAATTTAAGTAAATAATGCGGATTTTACGTCATTTAATTTCATAAATAGACAACCTCCTTAGATATTAGAAGTTGAATATAAATGTAGGTTGTTTTTTTTTTCTTTTTTGTCGTTTTCTTGACTTCAAAGAAAAAACAAATTCACAAATAGCATTCTAAGGAAGTAGACTTTAAGTTCTATCTTTTTTCTAAAGTCGTGAAAACAAAACAACAAGTCGAAATTCAAAGAATAAAATATAAGATATATTTCGAATATAAGGAATATCTTCAAATTTTGCATTTGCTTATAAGTACATCTTTCTGAAGTATATAAAGCTATTTAGTTTTCCTCGTATCAAAGCTACGCTTAGAGGACAAAGGATTAATAAATGGAGTAACAGCATTGTTAGTCATCGATAAAAATTTTGAAAAACTGGTTGGATGCTCGCACTAATTCCTCGATATGGGATTCACGCGGAGACTTTCAAATATAGAAGTTTGCTTGGCATTTGTTCGTCAATATGCATGTCAATGCGTGCATTCAATATTGTTACTGAGATATCCATACATGTATGCGTACACATACTCGGGCGATTTTATCAGCTTCACTTTCCTTAAGGAAAACAGACTAAAAAAAAAAGATAGGCCTATTCTACTTTCAGGTTCAAGAATTATCAAGAATTCCACGAACAGTTTTCAGTTTGATTTTGCTTTTTTTTTTCCTTCGTTTCTCCTGCATTCGAAAGCTCGTTTCCAAAGGATAACGAGGGGCTGAAGTAGAGATGATGTAACGAGGAAAGAGAAGGTCACGAAATGCCTGAAAACGTTTCAAGGCAAATATTTCACCAGAGGAAAATCAGTCTTCAGATCAGGAATAGGTGGCAGGAGTCAGATTCTAGATAACAAGTGGGATTTGTTTTTCACTTTGCAAATCTAAAACAACATGACGCAAGAATAAGATAGTACGACTTCGAAGTTAATCTTTCAGGTTTTGTACGTGTGGATCAGCCACAGGAAAACGAAATTATAGTTATAGAACAATTATCCGTTATACATACTTTTTATAATTGCCTCATTGAGTATATCAATATCGTTCCACAGAATTTTGTAGTGTTTTCGGATAGAAAAAAAAATAAAAAAAAAAAAGTTATTTTATTATTGAATCACAAAGGGAATCACTGGGAGTAAGATTCGGGGATACTGAAGGCCAAGGAAGATGACTAATCCTTTTTCAAAAGCAGTACTATTTTGAAGATAAGCTCATTCATAACAATAAAGTTGTTTAAGTTTCTAACAAAGCCACGTTAAACATCTATTAATAAGTAATTTATAAAAAAAAATAATTAAATAATTATTAAAAAAAATAATTAATAAGGTAGAGATGTTGTGCGCAATACACGTAAGGCTTGCGGGGAAGCTTCCTCATTTGAACTACAAAAAGAGGTATTTCAAAAATGGTGATTTTAAAAGAGTTCGACTGCAACTGAATTAAAACGTTTTTGAATACAATGAAGAAACAGTGAGAGTCAACATTATTTATAAATCCGTCAAAAGTAATTGCTTATAGAGAGTGTATAATCAGCTAATCTAAAATAAATTTCCCCTGTGAATATATGAATTTCAAACGATATTCATTACCAAATACTTAGCACTAGGAATACATTCAGCTATCCATCGCCTAATAAGGACTCAGCATGAAGCACTGGAGGGTCAATTTTGAGAAGTGTGAGGAGGAGACCAAAATAATTGTGCTTCTGTTTTAACTGAAGTAAACTGAACTAAATTAGTAAAATATCTTAACCAAGTACTTCACATTGCTCTTAAGAGCTGAGATCACGAAGAATCCATTTTTATTTTAGAAAGCTAAAATTTTATTTGTAAATCTACAATGACAATATAAATTAGGCAATAGTAACGATCTTGCTGGACTTACCAGCAAAAAAGGAAAAGAAAAAAGCTTGGAGACAAAACGAACTTTCTACTTCTAAAACAAACTACATAGTTTAGGAAGCTAAACCTTTAACAATAGCTTAGGAGTATATACTTTCAATTTGGTGCAAACAGGGCCTTTAGGCGAGAATCTGGGACGTAGTAAGCATTGGTTTACCAACTTTCGATATTGGAATATTAAAGAAAACTAAAGATTTCAATAAATTCCTTTTACTTCTTAACCCATTTATCTGTTTAACCGTCCTCTGGTTAAATTAAAATTCCATCAAGATCTTAAATTTAGACTTTCATTTCAGTTGTAATGAATGAATAGCAATAAGAAAAGTTTTCAATTTAAGAAACAGTTTTAACAACATAAGCATTAGAATCCAAGAAGGACTTCCAGGGAAAAATAATCTAATAGGCCAATGCAGACTCAAAATAACCCATCCACGCATACAGACGCTTCATTTTAGTAAGTGGCTAAGGGACGCTGATGTATTCTGAGGACTTGTAAACTAATAATGTGGAGAGCTTCTTTGATACGTGATAAGAACACTAGTCGGGCAAGTACATCAGAATATTCATTGAAAGACATCATTTATAGTTATTTAACGGTAACCTGACCTACAACGCTTTCACCACTTTAGATTTCAGTTCAGCAAATATTTAATGTCACTTAGACTTAAGAGAGTCAAGAAAGGAAGCTGTTATTGTTATTATATCAGAGTCAAGAAAGGAAGCTATTATTATTGTTTTCGTCACTGTACGATATATAATTGATACAATGTACAGTAGAATTGAAAATTCCTTATTTCGTTTTTGCAATAAATAGAATGAAATTCGTGCCTCCAACGAGGCTGTCACAGTTCCTTGCGATACTGCTTGTTTTCCCATAGGTCTTCTTTCTTAAGTTATTTCTGCTTTTTATATTAAATTTTTTGTCATTTACTTGTACCTTGTAACATTCCTTGCACTCTCCTTAAAAAAAACACCTTAATGCATTTACGTTTTCTAACTGTTACATTTCACCCACGTTCATGAAATAGGTAAAAAGATGATAACAACAATCACGATGCAGCTTGATTTTATTTTTTATTTTTATTATTTGTTTTTGCTTTTTCCGGGAACAGTATTTACCAAACTGGCTTACCACAATGCATTAGATTATTCAAAGTAGATTTGATTGCAAAGGAGAGTCAAAACAAAAGGGTGTAAAAGCTTGAAATAACCACTCGGTATAAGAAAAGAAAACAGACCAGTGTTACAAGATGAAGTTAGCACAGAAGAGAATTCATTAGAAACAGTAACTTGATATAAAAACAACGGAATATTACAGGAATACTAAAGAATACATAATAAGATAACAGCTGCAAGAATTAAAGAAACGAGAATCTTCTTTGCGTGTGAATGATTAAGTTTTGAACAGCAACCACAAATTAGCCGAATAAGCTGATTAGGAGAAATCTAAATAGATAATTGGAGACGATCTTTTATTGGAGATAAAAGAATTTTCTTTTATAAAGATTTAAATCAAACGAATCGTGGTTCAAATTGACATGTACGGATTAATGAATTGATAATACAATCACTAAAGATGCAAAATAAAAATAGATCAAAAAACAACAAAGAAATAATCAGCCAAATTACGATAATTTGAGCGATAACCTTCTCCTTTTGTCTAATTTTATTGACGGAGAATAAATAGTTTAGAGATTATGTGAAGAGACTAAATCTGGGATATGGGTTCTGAAGTATTTTTTTATAATCACCATGTTAAGCCAGCCATAAGAGTTGCTACCGTCAGTATTTTGCAAAACAAAAATTTTAATCCAATCCTACACAGAAGGATATCTTCATCAAAACTTCTCAATTATAATATCAATTTTTGTTGACTATTTTAAAAGAACCGTTAACCACCTCGGACGACACGCAGAAGGAGACACTCACCAGGCCAGTTCCAAGATTCGACCTAGACTCTTTCGTTTCAGCCTAACCTTAGGCAACAGTTGAAGTGGCAATATCCAAAACTACATCGTTTCCAACTAAAATCGTGTTTCATTAATCTGGAAAATCTAAACTGATTCGATATATCTAAAGAGATAAGACAAAGGAGATCCTTTGAAAACAAATTTCAGTCTGATGGTAGAGGGTATTGATTGATACAGCTAATGTGAGACTTGGAGTTCTCTTGCATTACACACAGACGGATACAGAGAACTAGAATATTACATAAAAGATGGTATTTTAGTTTTTCTGTTAAATAGCATAATTTCAACATGTATAGTATAAGTGTTTACACCATTAAGACACTTGCCCGGCATAGTGAATTCCTCTGATCTACTAAGTTTTAGAAACAAACTGAAGTGTTACAAAGAAATAGCAGTTCTACAAGCATTGTAATGCTGGAGCATATTATGGACTTGCATAAGATTCAACGACCACGCACAAGTTATTCTTTTCTAAATTGTGTACAAATTCAAACATTCACTGTTCTCTTCTACTTTTATTACATTTTTAAAGTGTTTTTCATTTAACAAACGAATGATTCGAATGATTAGAAAATGCGGTAGGATTAAAACCAACAATTACTACTACATGAACTCACTAATAAATATATATATATATATTTTTTCAAAATTTCTTAAAATCTCAGAGCGATGGAACAATTTCTTTTACAAATTCACGATCAACTCGAAACATTGCACTGTAATCATGTAACATACATTAGGAAACAAACAACTGTGTATAATAGTGTAATTTAGTATTTGTTCTTCACTAACTTTAACTTAATAAATCAAACAAATAGTAAGTTCCTGAAAGAATCTGAGGCCTATTTCCCTTGAATCTTGCGTTTTATTTCTTTCTTTTAATAAATAACTACAATGAAATGTCTTTATTTATTTCCGTTAATTGTAATATCTGCTGAATAAGAAGCACTATATTATTGTTCACTTTCTGGAAAAAAGAAATTGAATCCTCATTACATTACGCAAGTTGTCTGAATCTGTTATTTTTATCATATTCTCGCTTGAGCTGACCAAAGAGGAATATTGAAAGCTGGTTATCATCCTTTGTAAGACACTGATTGTTTCGGTTCTAATGGGTTTCTGCGGTTATTTTTTGTCACCTTCTCGCGCTAATTCCTAGAGAAAGAAAAAAAAACTTAAATATAAAATATTCACAAACATTCACAACTTCACGTCGGACGAACATGTTAAGCTCCACAATTTTCACTTGAAAAAGGGATTCGACCTCCTGCAGACTCGTAACATCGTAGTTTTAAGTTTTATTTATTTATAATTCTTTTACAGCACTGGAAAAGAGAATTAAAGGTTGAAACATTTCATTAAATACAAAAGTTGGATCGTCTTTAACCCAAAAATTTCCATTCCAAGTTTCAAGAAGATCCAACTAGCAATTCAGAAGTTCCTAAATCTACATTCTTCGTTTAAACATGTAAGGCTTGTAAGAACGATACAGCCAAAATATCAGATTGGGCTGATCATTGTAGAGATTGAAAGCATAATCCGGACCCTAAAATAGAAATCTTATATCACATACCAGATGAAACAGAAAGATTAATAATAGAATCTTGCGTAATTAATCAATTTCCATGTATTAATAAGATACATTTTTAAAAGTCATTGCTATAACATTTAGATGGTTCTAAAATTATATTAAAAATACAAATCGATTTTTATAATACTAAATTTGAAGTAAATTACAAATTGAATTTGAATTGTCAGTAAATAAATTAAATATTCATTTATCACAATAACCGCGATTTCTGTGTAAACGGACGATTTATATATTGTTTGTACGTGTTGAAGTAAATTAGAAATTGAATTTGAATTATCAATAAACAAATTAAATATGTATATTGCAATAATAGTATAAGAATTGGCAATTTCTACTATTATAAACACGGACGGCTTATATATTATTCGTACTTGTTGTATTGCAAACATTTTCTAAAATATATCATAACAAATTTAGTTGAGGAAGAAGAAAGAGATTTCTTGTCCTCAGTTATTCAACCTGAACAAGTTTTCTGTTAAAAAAATGAAATATCGCTGTTGTGATTAAAGAAGATATTTTAGGAGTACTGTATTGTGTAATTCAAAAGTTATTATTAGTAGTATTAGGAAGATACACAAACATAAGCAGTACATACACAGAAAACACTAACAAAACACATATACACACACACATTCACTCACTGGCTGAGTAGTTTGTTGTTGAATCTCGCTTTCTATGAAAGCAGGCTAATCAAATAAAAAATATTTTAAACATAATGGAATTTCTCGAGAGAAGAGTGTAAAGGCTGCCGTTACATTTTCTCTTGAAACAGCTTCGCAGTTTCTTGACACAGACTCTACCTAATCGGTGGTTAGATTTCGTACGACTATGCCTAGGGGAAGTGCAGGACCTAAGCGTATAAATTATTACTCGACTGCATTAACACATTTGTTCAGCTCTAGATTTCAAAGGCAATGTTAGGGAGATATAGAAGTCTATTATGTATCTAGTATGTAAGTGTCAGCATTAACCCAGAAAGGAAAACCAACTGAATATTTCATTAGCTAATCCTTATTCACTGGGTTGAAAGATGTGATTTGAAGAACGAGTAGCAAATTACATCTGTTCCAAGCAGAATAGGAAATGCAAGAGTAGAAACCTATAAACTTACATCAAAACGATCATAGTCTTATGTTAATATTTAGATTTCTAAATATTAACATAATTCATAACATAATTTGCAATTTCATTCTTGAATGAGAATTTGCAGAGAAGTCCACATATCCACATTGAATCAGTTCTTTAAATTAGATGAAAGATATCTTGTTGAAAAGGAAGTAATGCTCTGAAGAAACACCTTTAATTGATCGTAAATGAGTGCGTTAGGAACTGGTGGACGAAGCTGGATCAATCCAGGAAGAAGAGCGGGGATATTTTTTCCCAAGCTCTTTCTCCTCCGGACGTATCTAGGGTTAATCCAGCTCACTATCAATTTCACGATTATTTTTTTTTTGCCTGTGGTTAAAGGAGTGAAGCACTGGACTGTCTACGCAATTTAGTGCTCTCAATTGATCACTGAAAATATCGGAAATCTCTGGCGCTCCTATGAGCCCAAATACATGAACGGAGAAATATCATATCTAACTACCTAACTGCATATACTGTAGGTCCCAGAGTGACTCAGTTTGTAAACGTCCTTTTAGCCTAAACTTTAGGCATAGGTTTTTGAGTAGACCACTACGTCAATGAGCACGAAACCTATAAACAAAATACAATCAGTGATTGTAATATACAATCAGTGATTCGAAATCTAGATATCACTGATTCGAAATGGTGTATGCTCAAAAAGAAATAAAAATAATCTTACGAATCTAGATATCACTGATTCGAAATAGTGTATGTTCAAAAAGAAATAAAAATAATCTTACGAATAGGCGACTTCGAAATCAGGGCTAACCTGTCAAAAAGCTTGAAATCAAAAAAGGATGTTGGCGATTTGCTTAAATCAAAAAATAAATAAATAAATAAATTAGGAATATAAACCAATAGTGAGTTGATGACTTCTGCATTTTTACCTTTATAAGGTTTGTGATCATTTTTTATGTTTACTTAAACACAAAAAAAAGCAATCATTAATTCAAAGAAACAAACTTATAACTTATTTATAACGTAAACCTTTACAATACTGACAAAATCATCTTTTGCAATATTTCGCAGAGAGTAAATTCCTCTTCTTCTTCGAGCTTTCTCAGCAGATTTCATATATAAAACTGTTATAACAAATGCATTATCGACATCGTAGCCTATCTTATTACTAAATCATACAACAAGTTCCTAAAAACAAAATCCTCTAATGCTGAATTATTACAACAATAACAACTTTACTATTATTACTGGAATTTAACTTCATTCCCGCAAAAATTTTTACAATTTTCAATCATAAAACTATCTATTTCTTTTTGCTTATTTATGCATTCAAAATGACCTTTTAATAGTCGATTCAATAATTAGTAATTTAACTTCAGGGTCCGGATTACGATGATGGACTAATGAGAAATCGTAGGATATTCATGTAGTCTATAAATTAGAAAGTTGCTGTATGATTTAGTAAATAAGATAGGTTATGATGTCGATAATGTCTTTGTTGTTGTAACCGTTTTATATACAAAATCTGCTGAGAAAGCCCGAAGAAGCAGAGGAATTTACGCTCTCCGAAATATTGCGAAAGATGATTTTGTCAGTATTGTAAAAGTTTACAAAATAAATAGTTTATCTGAGTATTTATGGAATTATTAAACAAACTGATATTTACAATGCTAAGTGGATCTATGATTTACTAACAAGTTTCAATTCCGTCGAGATTTTACTTATTGGAATCAGTGTAAATTGTTTTCTTTAAAATTACTTTAAACAAATGTAATAGAACAGTTCATTACACTACTTCCTTTAGGCATCGAGAATGAAGTATCCATAGCTTCTTTTTTTTCCCATGATAATACTACCGAAGACTTGGCGTGATAGAAAAAGGTTCTCAAAGGTACGTAAATGCTGTAAATTTTAGTAATTCTTTGCAAGTAAGCTTCCTCTCAAGCTTTCAAAGCATCTCAGGACAACTGCTGTTTCGTAGTTTCCTTTCTCTTCGCATGAATAGCTAAAAAATAATTGAAAATCTCCTCATAATGTACAAGGTATTCATAATTAACGTTCACATTTCGAAAGCCTGTTACTGGAGAACCAATAAGCGGAACGGCTTCATATTTCACATGTAGACGTCCATGGCGATGGATTTTGATAGGCGCAAAAAAAAAAAATTTTTTTTCAAAATTTGGATTTTGATTGGCGATCTTTCGAGCTGTAATACTGTAGTGCAGTGGTTCCCAAAGTTTTTCGGTTCACGGTGCCCTTGGTGTATCAGGATTCTTCCACGGCGCCCCAAGTCAGAACCTAGGCTTACTGATGTTGCACTGGAGTTGGTGCAGTTAGGTTCATAAGTTAAAAACAAATTCAACAACAATTTTGTAAAAAAGTATTAAATAAATACATATTTTGAACAACCATATCAATGAATAAATATATCGTAATTAGTAGAATGGGTGAGCCTGTTGTTCACTGAACATCTTCTCAAATATTGGAATCAGGACATAGCCACCTTTATTGCTGTTCCACGCTTATTTCCTCACGATTCTTGCTTTTTATGCCAGTGACCGCCGAAAACCCAGCTTCGCACAATTATATCGTCGTAAATGGAATTAAGATTCGCTTAGCGGAGATTCATCTTTTACTGATGTCCAAAATTCAATCAGTTCCTTGCTGCCAAATTTTATCTTCAGTGTATTGTCCCAAGACAGCTCAATAAGATTTTCTTTTTCTACAGAAGTGAATTCAGATGGAGCTTTGGCGATGAATAGGTCTTGAATCCAAGCTTGAACTTCGATAATATCGCCATCTTCTGTGCTCTTCGAAAACAGATTTTATGTTGCGAGAGAAATCAACTTCATTGGAGATCACAAAACTGCTCCAACAATGGAAAACAATTTTTGCCAAAACAATCTTCATACACTTTTCTTCTTCATAGATGTTATTTTTTACCGAAAGGTGAAATCATCTCAACCAATTTCAAATGTGGATGTTGTCTCCCTGTAGATAGAGATTCAATGCATTTAACTTTTCAAAGATATCACACAAGTATGATAGTCTTACCAAAAAAACTTTTGGTGGTTGATTCATGTTTTTCCTCTAAAGAAAAGTGTCCATTTCCTATCATAATTCAAATCTATGAAATATATTTCGCTGTGCCCTTGTAAGCCAGCCAGTTTGGGAACCACTGCTGCAGTGGATACATACGATTCGTTGTGTGTATATACAAGGACATCTTCGATAGAGCCCCCCCCCCCCCACACACACACACACGGTATCGGTAACGTATTGAAATCGCAACAATGCAAGCTCAACCACGGCATAGTATGTCATTCGTAATGTCTGAATACGGTGTAATGTTGGTCTTCAACATTTTTGAGCTTTTAGAGCATTGGCTTAACCAACTTAACTGAAAACAAGTAACAAAAAAAGTCGAAATCTGTTCATGGGTTTTTAGGTGGCGGGTCTACAAAAACGGGCCTATGGATTTTGATGAAATGGGGTGAATCTACAGTTTTCGGGTGCCAAAAAGCGCTTTACCTGGGTCTCGACTTCGGGTAAATAATTGACTTGGGTACAGGTTATTGTCTACAGTGTTCTTACTTTATTTTCTTTTTATTTTATTCTTAATAAATTCGTATTTGCGTTCTTACATGAAATAAAATAATATTTTTATTTTTACCTGTAGTAAAATAATAATTTTACTTAATAAATAATTTTTAAATCTTTTCCTTTCAACGTCACATCTATTCATTGCGGAGCTGTCCATTTCCCGTCTACAGTGTTCTTACTTTATTTTCGTTTTATTTTACAGAGCAAAACTCAGTCGTTCAGGTGCTGTAAAGCTAGTAAATTCCAAAAAGAAAAAAGCTGCACAAAAATAGATTTTTGTAAGTTAAAAAAAAAAAGTTAATAGCAATGATAACAAGAAGTTTTTCGAACTTAAAGCCCACTTTCCCTTAAAATTTTCTTTCTTTTTTTTAAGTCATGAACAGCACAATAAGAAAGTTTACTTTTACATTATAACTTGTGCTGAGTAGAAACATACACATTTTTCATTTTCTGAAAAAAAAAAAAACAACAACTTAATCCATATTATTTATTTAGGATTGATTTAAATCCTATTAAAACAAGCGGAAATAAGGATAAGCTGAAAGGATTAACATCCAGTGCTAGATGTTGAGAATTTTTGTCATCTTCAAGCATTGATTTCTCGAAAAGGACCACACCGAAAAAAATTCCAAACTATTAAAGCCAGAGCGTCCTCTGTCCTTAAGTGTGCAAGTCAAGATTCAAGAAGATCCATATCGCTGCTCAAAAACATACTAGAGGGAAGACGGATACACACACACACACCTAGACCAGGTGATTTCATGAAATTCAGGATCCCTTAGAAGAATGCGCAAAAAAGGATTGGCAGAAGAAAAATAAAAAGTGGAGGAGGGAACATAAATAACTGATTCATGGCAATAATTTACAATTTGTAATTAATTTCCAGACATTATGAATCTTGCAAAATAACAATAACAAGCAAAATGACAAAACAAAATAACAAAATATTATTTTTCTTTAACATATTCAGTAATGGTAAATCAGAACTAAAAAAATTTAATCAAACTACTGTGGGATTCAAACACTTGGCGGAACGGGTGTTCCCTATACTATCAGATACTAATAAATAGAAAAAAATAATCATGTTACTGGATTCCAATTTCTAATCAATAGGAGTTCAACCTGTCATTATTCAACAGCTGTACTTTTCTTAGTATGGGTGCTAAAACCTTCGTACCTGACTTCTGCCAAGATATGCTTGCCCTAAGTATAGTTTACTTAAAACTGTATTTTTACTTATTCGTTTACTAAGTTTACTCTGCAGAATTTCTATCTACGACGTATGTACAGTATGTATGCTTCTACAGCATATGTACGTTGAAATACACTGACAGTCACATCCTGTCACAGAATTTTCTTTTAAATTAAGTAGATACATGGTTATTTTTCAAATTTTCTAAATCCAAGTAAGTAAGAGGGAATTTTATTTAGATTAGCTATTCTTCCAAACCTAAATGTGATTTACAAATTCTCCTTCTCCTGTTTAATATTAAAGATTATTAAATTTTAAATTTCGATTTTCTAATATTTCAGATAGCAATGGTTTATTTTATATTTCAAGTTCCTTTTCAGACCAAATTTCGGTTCTTTTATTACGAATCTAAAATTCTGTTTTGGTTTGCAAAAGAATTACCATCAAACTGAAGCGACGTATCGTGGCATGATCAGCCCATCATTTATGTGTATTCGACTGCATCTTCTAAGTCTGTTTTGTGAGGATGTATTCGGTTCATCACGAAATCCTCTTTAAATTTCAATCGTGATTTAGTTTTATTATGTTGTTTCCTATTTCTTTTTTCTTTTTAAAGTAGACCAGTTCTTCCTGCAATGCCTCGGTGTGGCCATTGTACGAAACCACTTCCCGGGGGCTGTTCATCTCCGCCGGGTTACAGCTAATCAGGTTCCGTAGGAAAAATCTGCCAACGCGCCTCGGCGGCACAAAACGCATCTCCGGCTCTGGGAGGTAATAAAATTTCGCACCAATACAAATTCTATTAGTGGGCGGCTGCGTGCTGGCTCAGCGTAGCAGAACGGCTTTCCAAAACGCCGGGCACTGTTCAGCGTACGATCGGCAATTTCCAAGAAGACGATGCTGACGATGGCTTCAAAAGCTATTGGAAGGGTTTGGACAGCACGCTACCAGCTCTTTAAGTACCGTTCACATTGGCAATTGTTCGTTTTTATGCACAAACATAAAAAGGACCGCACTAGCGCTAAATTAAACTGACTAGCAGATGCAGCTGCAAGAATAGTAAACCCGTATCTCAGTTATGGTGACAATGACTGTTTTCTGCACTGGCGATAAAACCCTAAGCGATAACCACAACACGGACCATATATCAGAGAACTTTTATTTCTCAGACGAGAATTCAATAACGTTTACTGAAATGTATAAGTTAACAGATGCAAGTCGGAACCTAAATTACGTAAATTTTAATCGAGAAGCAGGCAAAGTTTTTCCACATCGCAAACAAAATGTGACAATTTAACGACGACAGTCTAAAACAACTACAAATTTCACTATTATATTATTATTATTATCTCGAAAAAGTTTCAAACCATGGGTTTCCCCAGCTAAGACAATATGGCGGGTCAAGAACCAAACCACAAATTGCCAAGTGTTAAAAAAAAAAAAAAAGTTTGGAAGGATAGTTAGGGATGGGTGCTTGTGTAACGATGGATAACGTGTAGTGAATGCATGGTATAGTGCCTGTCTGTATCCTGTGAGTTGAGTCCCTAACTGTGTAACAGTGTAGAAGTCGCGCATAAGATCCTGGTTCATATGTGGTGACCATCGGATGCGCTGGCGTGGTTTTCCAGTCTTGGTGGTCGCCTGCTCTGACACAGACGAAACACTTCCGACTGTTCGGGCTGGATGGTGTTGCCCGGGCATTGTGGTAGCCATACTACAGGATGGGGTGCCACTTTCTCCACCACCACCTGAGGGAGACTGTAGTACATTTTTCGAACGGAGGCCTATTATTATTATTATTATTATTATTATTATTATTATTATTATAAAGATTCAAACCATGGGTTTCCCTAGCAAAGACATATGGCGGGTCAAGGACCAAAGCACATATTGCCAAGTTTAAATAAAGGTGTGCAAAAAATTAGGGATGTGTGGTTGTGTCCATAAATTTCCTAACTATGCGTGTTGTGTTGAGTATCACAGCCTTCTGAAGTTGTGCGTGTTTTGTGAAGTCCAAGTGTGCTGACGCTGTGGTGCAATGTGTGAGGCACCAGAACAGTGGCGGACAGGACGATGGGTCCTGCCTCCACTGCTTCTGGAGCTCGTGTGCTAGATCGGTGTATTTGCTGATCTTGTCTGCATGAGTTTTCTGCATGTTCTTGCTGATAGGCACTACAATATCAATGAGATAGGCCTATTTGTTGACCTTATCAACAAGTGTGATTTCAGATCTGTTGTGATCTATGGTTTTGTCTGTGCGAATGGGACGGTTCCAATACAGCTTATGTGAGGATGACTCTAATACGCTTTGTGGTGTGTACTTGTAGTATGGGACCGTGTAATATTGATGAATAAGTGAATGTTTGTGTGCTAGCTGTTGATGAACGATCGACGCTACCTGATTGTGTCGGTGGATGTAGTCTGTTTGGGAGAGAAGGGGACAGCCAGATATTATGTGGTCGATCGTCTCATGCATAGTGTGGCTTTATTATTATTATTATTATTATTATTATTATTATTGCAAGTGCACAACTTTAATTATACTTTAATTAAAATTCCTAATAGATCTTTAAGAGAGAAAAAAAAGGAATTTTATCAGATTTCTGTTAATACCGGATACACTTCTAGAACCGGAATTTGTGACCAATTCACTTTTCATCCAGAAACCTGAGAATTGGCTAAATAACATCATAAAGTTTGAGCGGATCCTAAGAATTCTTTTATGTTACACCTGAATGTTATTATTATTATTATTATTATTTCATTTTTCATGCGATGCAGCTGATATACTAGCATTAAGAGGCCAATGTAGCAAACCTTATGCTAAGCTATCTGATGGTATGTTCAAAATAGTGCGAACTATACGATATGCCTCCAAAATCACTGATCTATTTGTTGTATATAAAATTTGTAGATTGATCAAATGATTAGGTAAATTTTTATGCATCAGTCCAGTAGTTAACAATTGGAATTATTTCTATGGAGTTAAGCTCGTGGATCTTTTTGTATTCTTCTGCCAAATTCAAGTAATTTGGATATCTTGTCTGATTCCGTCTTGTTGATATTGTTATCAATTGGATTCGTGATAATCGATTAGGAAAGCTTTCCTTTCTTGAAGAAGACTATGAAGAACTATATCGGGCCTTTTTCCATTGATGGTTTTATCAATGGGCAACGGCAAAATCATGGTAAAATCTAGTTCTGTCGTCTTCGAGTACCGCTTGTGGTTTGTATAAGTAGTACGGTACTATTTCTCTTTCCTCTATGAGATCAAACATTTTAGCCTGTGCCATATGCACTATATTAACAGTGAGATTATGTTATTATTATTATTTAATAATAGTAATAAATAGTTTTACTTTAGATAATAAGTTGATAGATTTCTAAAGATTTTATAAAGTATTTTATAAAGAATTTTTTTTTTTTAAGCTAGATGTAAAGAGTCTTTTTTGTTGTTTTTTTTTTTTGTCCAAATTTCTAAATATTGTAGAATATCGGGTGAAAACCGTAGAACTGCTGTTCCCAATCACGAGGATTTCTTTATTTACAAAACTACGTGTCTAAATTCGGTCCGATCTACTAGGAGATGACTGGAGTACTTAACACTAATTACGTTTTCAAGAGGAAGCCTAGCTAGCCAGAGTACACACAGCTTTTTCTTTCTTCGTGCGCTTCCGTTTCTGGTCCCTCCGTGAATGCGAACGGCAAAGCGGGCATGGCTCATTACTTGGCCGAAGTCCTCGGCGAACGAATATTACAAGTTAATTTGGGAGACACGCCGGGGAACAGGGTGGCAGCTCGTGCTTTCCAGTCACGCGTCAGTTAAACTCCAGTGGAGTGAAAACGCTTGCGTTCGCACTCTCCTCTTGCGTTAATTAACGGCCTCTTCTACATGCCCGATCTAATGCAGTTCAACCACGGCTCCTGCCAAACCACACACACACATACACGATGGAACGTGCGACGACTTCTATTCCCAACCATCTTCGTATCTTTTTTTATTAGTATTATTATTACTATTCTTCCGTTCTCCCATCCTTCCTAATAATTTAAAATAGCAGACAAGATGGAATTTCAGCTCTTGCCAACATACAGTTTATCAATTTTGCGTAAATGCTTTTCCTTAAATAAATTTGATGTTATTCTGCGAATTAAGTTAAAACTTCCCTAATTGACATAATATGTTTCCATTCTTGGACTGACTTCAAAGTGATGCAAAGACTTCATGGAACTAAAAAAAAAAAAAATCAATAAAAATTCTCAGCACACTAGGCTAATTCGTGATCCCATTTTAGAGTCTTTTTTTTTCCTTATTATTAGTCTAAACAACAACAATTATAACAACAAAAAATAAAAACAAAATTTAAAAAATAGTGTTAATGTTAAAATATCTATTTGATTTATTCTCATTGACATCACTGTAAAGCAAAACAGAATAACGTCTTTCCGGTCTTTTCTCAAAAGTTCGCGACATGCTCTACAGAAAAATTACAAATATTAAAAACAAATGGAGACTTTTCGTTTGTGTTATTTTATCGACTTTAATAAAATCTGAAGTACTTTAATATAATATTCCAAGGAAAGTATGCTTAAATTCTTTAAGAGAACTTCTTGTTCTATTTATGGTAATTGGCAGACGACAACGACAGTCATAAAGTATTTATTTTCATTATACATATATATATATATAGATATATATATACAGGGTGATTCAAAATTCCCTGCACAAATTGTAAAGTTAAGTCAGGAATACAAACGTCACCCGAATGTGCTAGAGGCCGCTGTTTGGCAGCACATTAGTTGGGCAGTGTGAGTTGTCCTGCATTGATTTCTACCTCTGGGGTTGCCTCAAAGGCATCGTCTACGAGACCTCTATTGCCTCTGACGCTGACCTCGTCTCATCGAAGGCAATAGTCGCTGTGTCAACTGGATGATGCCACAAACTGTGTCGCAAGAGTCGCTGTGGCAACTGGATGGGTCCGCGAAAGACATTTTTGCACATGTTCGTGAATCCATGCATCGACGTTGTGAGGCATTTACTGTTGGTGGAAGAAACTTTGAGACAATATGACCTTACTGTCATATATAGGGCTAATAAACATGTTGTTTACTTTACTTTTTGTCTTTTATTTCTGAACCTTAGTGTAACTTCTAACACATTCGGGTGGCGTTTGCGGACATACGTTGCACTATGGTTTGTTTTATATTCCTGACCTACCTTAAAGTTTGTATAGGGAATTTTGAATCACCCTGTATATATAACTGGTGAGAAAAATCTTGAAATTGAAGTACAAAGACTATGAGAACTAAACAGTATTAAAATTGATAAGAACAATTTGCTGCTCTGTTAGGAACTTCGGAAATTCTAAGACAATATCTCACTAGTTCCTTGGTTAGAATCTAAACTAGTGTAAACTACAAAACAACAATCCTTTCATCTAACTGATTGTGAAAAGATACTAATATAGAAAAAAAATGTTCTATATTTCTAATTTTTGATTATGTGTTCTCCAATCCAAATTAACTGCATCTAAAGAGATGACAAAAATCTGTGAACCAGTAAATCTAGTCACGAGAAATTGTAATGCACTGGAGGTTATTGCTTAAGAATATAATTTTCAAAGTAATTGTAAACCTGTCTGCAATTATTAAATATATTCCAAACGAATGATACGAACGTAAAATATGTACTTTTCTGACTGATATTTTTCTTTCTAACAATGTAAGATCTTCTGTCCATTCGCCTTCCATCCCACAGTTTGTAAACCACTGGATTACAATAAAAAAACTGTTAATTAAAAATTTCAAGTCAAGAAAAATTTAATAATTAAGTATCTGTTTTCTGAATTTTTAGTTTCCGATTCGACACAATACAATTAACAAAACTTATTTCCATCGAAAAGCTTCAAAAAATAAAAATACTTAAAAACTACTTTCTGGTAGCTGGGTTTTTTTTTCTTTTCAGCTTTGACAGCAACTTGTATCTTTTCATCTTCTGCAGCCGAATTCACACTTGACTTCTTCAATCATGGCGTTCCTGAGGATCGATTTCTTAATTCTAATTAAGCCTCTGTTTATCTGTCGATTCTTCGTTCGGAATTCATTAATCTTCTAATTACAGAGCAACTGAATATTAATCCCAACGAAAAGATGAAAACTCAAAATGTAGAACAATAGCAAAATCCAATTAACAGCAATTCGGATAAGTCTGTCAGAAAACCAACAGGTTTCGATTAATCAATGGATTATCACTGTTAATAAGAAATAATCCCAACAATTAAGTCACTGTTTTAAGCGCGAAACCGACAACATTCATCAACAAAGCCACAATGTTGAAAAATAAAGATTGATAATGTTATCAACAAATTCCGAAATTTGTTAATAGTTTAATTACTTCAATTCTGTGACTTTATCCAGTTCCGTCAAGTTTATCCTGATTTTTTTTTTTAAAGACAAAAAATGGAAAATAAAGGACTGAACAATAAAGAAATGACAGAGCGTGTCAATTACGTAATTTTGAATCCTGTTTGGAAATATCCACTGGAGAAATCCTTATGTAATTGATAGATCAATACTGTAAATATTCCTAAAGGAAATAAGCTTTTCATTAAACATATTTCCATCTAAGTAACAGTTTAGTTTAATTATTAATAAAAGAGAGAATTTTTCCAACATGAACCAAAGAAAACGGAGTTTGTTAGCGATGTGGCGTCTGGGACGGCCGTTTCATCATTATGAAACATCAGCCAGACTTACCATATCCGGGAGCGGGTGTGAGTTCCGTAACTCTTCACGCCTTCTGAGCTTGTCATCGAGATGGTAAGTCTGGCTGATGGTACATAACAGTGATGGAATGGCCGTCTTAGACTGTACATCGTTCACAAAACTCTAGGCATGAATTTCTTGTTTTATTTGGTGCACGTTAGAAAAAAATCCCCCCTGTAAATATTAGATTCTTGCTTTTGAGTTCGAGACAATAATAAAGTGCCTGAATTAAGATTTTCCAAAGAAATTGAAGAGCTATTTCTATTTTGTTTTTATGTTTTATGTTGACGAATTGGGAAAACTTTAAAAATAAAATGTAGAACCTACAGTGGCTAAAAGTTCGATTGATCGAAATCTATTTCCTAAAATAAGATTTTCAGATCGTTTCTAAGTAACTATGTAAATTAAAATACACTTAATAAAATCTCCGTGACGTAACAATTAGAACACAACTGCCATAAAATCAAATCAAAATAAAGTATAGATAAGTGATCCCCAGACATACGGATTACATGGAGATAAATTTTAAAAAAATGTAAAAAACGAAGAACTAACATTTGGCAGCCTTTAAAATATATAAATATAAAAATAACTTAGTTTTGTAAGAAGCTCAATTGCAATGTATTAACTTTCTTCATTTTAGAAGTGATATTTTGTGTAATTTCAAAATTAACTTTATATAGTTGACAGGGCCAATGTATTCAGTTTTTCTCAAAGATTCAGTCAAATTCGTCGGCTGCATTTAGTACCATCTTTAACTAAATTTTCTCTGCTCTTTTGTGTTACCTGTGCACTGCAAATGATGTTATACGTCGTTAAGAATAAAAAACATCGGACATCGGAAAATGTTTTAGAGGGAAATCCTTAACCGCGTTATCATTAGTGTGGGTGTTTTGTTCCGTTTCCCTTTAACCTTTTCTCCCGTAAAACGTCTATACCTCGAATGTAATCCTTTCTTGTTTGTACGAGAAGAACAGATGTAGGCGATTACGGGAATCTGTCCGTCTACCACCCACCCCTCAACCCCCAGTCCGCTTATTTTATGTCGTTTGTGTAATTGAAACGCGGCGGGAAATCGAGCTCGTCCATGTTTACGATTGCCGGTTATGGCCCCAAGGATTTGATCCCTACCACCTGAATGGATCGCCGAGCAAAAGCGGAAAGGAGGCGCCGTCCCGTCTCTCCAATGAAATTGATGGCTTTTCAGTTTCTGCAAAAGGTGTCAGAAGAATTTGGCTTGATTCAGAAAATCGGTCGACAGAATCGTTCTCCCTTGTCACTTGAAAGAAACACTTTCCATTCCTCGGATGTAACTTTTTACCTATTAAAAAGCAGATGTTACTTAGAAAACATCAAAACCTTTAAGGTAGAATGCAGATGGAGAACCTGCGGCCTTTGATGATACTTAGTGCTGATGTCTTTCGTATGCAATTCAAATTCTTACGTCATTTTGTTAGGAAAAGAATAGTAAAGGATTAGATTATACATACGTTGAAAACTCTCAATGCAATTATACACAGAGCTAAAAACTTCTTGAGTAGGGCTGTGCACAAAATCGATTGAAATAAAGTCACCCAAATATTTGTATTTCGATACAGTCAGAGTTCGGTTCCTCGAAAATATGCCTTGAAACTTATTTTTCGAATGGCGATTTTCCATATATCCTTATTTTAGACTTCGAAATACGTTCTCTTAAAAAATTGATGTTTACTACTCTATGACTAAATACATACCTTTCGTGATTTATCGGGAATATTTTAATAGCCTACATATACACAACGCTCTACGCTAAGTATGTGAATGTAATGTTGCTTGCAACTCAATTGCAGCCTGATGAAGTCTCTGCTATGTAATATGAGACCTTCCAATGACAAAAGATTCTCTTTGGCGTAAGATAAAATTAAAAAAATTAAATAAAAGAAATTAAAAAAAAAAGTCCCAGAAGTCTCCATGATCACTACCTTTACATATCAATAATAAGTAATATGTAATACGTAAAACATATCAATAATAAGTAATACGTCTTGATCAAACTGAAGAAATGAATTTCTGTAAGAGGAGGTAAAAACTTGAAGTAATTAATGGATTACGTTTCGATTCACGAAGGACTTGCAAGTGTTTACTATTTTGTGTAATGCCACAAAGAAAATAGTCCAATTCAAAACTTACACTAGAACTACCATCCGTAAGTTGTAAACTCGTAATGTTTTGGTTTGTTTATTTCTTGAAAATCCGTCTCTCGGCGGTGAAACTAGTCGATTCCTTTGTATGTCTTGTTTTTTTATATAAATTAATTGCATGTTTAAACTAATCAGGTGTCTGGCTTTATCAATGCGTTTAAATACATCCAATACACATAAAGCGTTTCTAATCCTAATAGGATAGGAAATTTTAAAGATAAAAGTGAGAAGGTGGAAGGATATGTGATGTCATTTAAGTAACCCATCTATAGAAAGAAAGCACAATAACATGTAGGCAAATTTCAAAGGAATCATCCTGGTTCTTATTTTATTTGAGAAAACACATATATATGTAAAGGGCGCCAGACTAGAACATACATCTTCTCGCTATAAAAATAAAAAAAAAATATTAGCCAAATCTTTGATAATTCGTCTGTGGTAAGAGAGGATAAGAATATGAAGGACCATGATAGGCTGATTACTAAGCATAGGATCGGATATTGATTTAATAATCAATAGATTTCAAACCAAATTTATATTTAGAACATAGATAATTTTCGAATTTAGAATTTATGAATACTGAAAAGTGGTTTTAACTATTCATACACTCATCATGATTACACTCATCATAATTTCATTATGATTTGAATGTATTCTTTTAATGGATATTTGCTTGTGGGTAGCAAAAGATGCAAATAAATCATAATCTATTAAGTGACGGATTGTCAGATCAAAACTTTATTGCGATGGATTTCAAGGATGGGAGGGATGGAATCTAAAATAAATGTACCCATGTTTTAAGTTGAGCCATCAGCTTCCGTATTCAAATCTTATAGACATCCGTCAGCCGTTTTAATGTAATTTTCTCGCAAAGAGTCATTTTTAATTTTCTTTATTTTTAGTTTACAAAAAAGAAAATTAAAAAAAAAAAAATAAGAGAAACAAACTGAAATTAGGAGATCACATGGTTCGCAAGTTCACGTAAAAAGCAAGGGGACTTTATATCTTATAATTTCAAAATTTATACACCATTCCTGTTGTAAGTGTTATTGATGTTATTGTCATTGATAATCTACTGTGTTTTACCTGTTAAAGCTATCTGCAAACTAGTCTTTTAATAATATTTTCAGGATGCAAATGTTTAAAATGGCTGCCATCATCTATACAACCTCTTTAACAGAAGACAAGCTTCAACATTGAACGCTTGTGGGATGTTGTCTTCGAAGTTGAAATGCAAGCACATTCGTTACATAATGTCTTGACACCGAAGCAGTGTTGATGGTTTCTTGCATGTAGGTATTTAGAATATCTCATAAAATTGTGAGATTAAGAGAAAGGAGAAGAGTCTGCATTTTTCAGTTCATCTTAACTCAAGAAGGTAATCTTCCAGAATCAGCAAATACTTCTCACAGGGCGATGCCAGTTCCAAGTGTGTGTACTGCAACAGGGTTTTATTGCTTTGTTTTAAAGAAAAGCAACTCAGTTCTACTAAAATATTTTGAATATTGACTTAGTTATCAAAGCCAAACGGAACGGATAGTTCTTTAAAATACATACATATGAGTCATTATCGTTGAAATTCGGTAAAGTATTAGGAGAAAAACCATTTACAACATAATCCAATTTCGATTTCAATCTTTTAAATCTTTAAAATTAATCTTACCAATTTACTGATGTGAATTATTCAGTAATTGATCGTGCTTCAATATGATTTTTAAAAATCGTCGTATTCCTAATGACTTTACGAATAATTAATAGCCTGTCATATGTCATTATTTCTTAATTACACAACATTGCGAGCCTCGTTATCAAGTTGCAGTTTCCAAATTTCACTTCACTATAACCGATACAATCTCTCTTCCAAACTTACTTACTCCTAATTGGTCGTTATCTTTGATGATGGCTTCTCATCTCGGCTTCATTACGATTTCGTTTTTGTATGTTTAGTAAGAGAGAGAGGGATAACGTATTTTTGTCAGTAAGTCTAGCCTTCAATTTCTGTAGAACAGCGCTACAAATAACACTTGCACATAAATTATGTGTTGACTTTGAATAATTCCAATTTCTTTGTCTATGTTTTTCCGAAGTGATGCGAAAATCATAATTTTTTGCTCCCTTCCGCTTAGTTGATAGGAAATTCAAGAAATTCAGTTTTCTCATTTTTAGTTTACTTTCAAAAGTAAATATGAGGCTTACCAAATCATTCAGCCTGTATGTATGTGTATGTGTTTGCGTTCGTTCCTCCTTAATAAGTTTTTAACGGATGTATGTACAGTAAGTGTAGAAATCTTAAGTTATTAAAGTAAAGCATTGATAATTTGAACAGTGTAGGAAACACAATAGTGTGGACAACAAATGTGAACTTGTTTTACAACAACGGTGTGATGTGCAATTGTTAATAAAACAGTGAATAGTCGATCGCTTTCCAAAAAAAGCAAAATTGAAGTTACAGAATGAACTCCGAAACATGGCGTGAAGCATCGTTTCTAGATGGAATTTCATAAAGCGATAACACAAAATAAAGCGATAATGTATGATAGATATATCGTGAAGAATGCAAAATACGATATATATTGAACTAGAAAAAGATAAACCTAGATAAAGAATTAATCCAATTTTTCTTATTTGGTTGCAGCTATGATGTTAAACCCGGCAAAAGGTTTATTGTGTGTTGATGATTTTGTGAAGGAAATATTCTAAGAATATAGATATGTATTAGCAATGATATTTCTGGGATCATATCTATTCATTTTATCTGGAGAACTTGTAAGTAACTTTATATTATTTATTCTAAATCCGCTGCATTACAGAGTAATGGAAGCGTCGACGCCATATTGGTATAAAATATAAGTTGGAAAGTAAATTGAAGTATTTAATCATCGTTAAAGATAACTAAAGTTATAAAGAATGCGATGATAGATTATAGAAGATTTAAATACAGTGAACTGTATGCATAGAGCTAAGAAAATTAAATTCAAATTAAAGTTAATGCTACAAGTTCAACTTAACGATTAATGCTTCGAAAAATACTTTACTTCGAGTTCTCACTTTAAATAATTTAAAAGTGAACTGAATTCAAGAGAATTCAATGATAAGAATTTGTGTGTTAATAATGAACAGTCACTAAACATAGAATTGCGAACTTTTGAAATTTGGCGGATATAAGAATTAATAAATATTATTAATCTTCGTAAAACTTTACAAATTAGCTTATTTAACGGTAAAACTGTGTGGTAAAATTGTATGAATTAAAAGAAATACTGAAAACACACTAAAATTTTAAAATAATGCATTTAAGAACAATTTTGAAAAAATAGAAATACGTATTGTATTTCAATATTTTCAAAATTGTTCTGAAATGCATTATTTTAAAATTTCGGTGTGTTTTCAGTATTTCTTTTAAAACTTTACAAAGAATAAGTATTTGTTTATTTATTTCATTCTATCTCATCTATTACTCCATTCGTTGGAGTAAAAAAAAAAGACATACCCTGCAATACCTACAATAAAAAATTGTTGACCTGACTGACTTACACTCGTACCTACATTAACACGAGTACAACCAAGTCATTCTTAATTTTAATTCTACGACGGATGGTGATAAACAACTATAGGACGGTCTAAAACTTTTCTATTTGGAATCCTTTCCAAAAGGGATCGTTGTCGAGAAGAAACAGAAAAGTATTGGAATCTAAACAATGGATTTCAATCATTTCTCTCAAAAGCTCATTGTCTTAAACAATAAATGTTTACTCTCAGCTCATCCATTGTGCATGGTATATGTACGATTAAAATTAATCCCGATTTACACAAATAAGAAAATAATATACCAGTAGACTTAATTCATTTTTCGCTGGGCAGGTTTTCTCGGGGTTCTCCCGTTTCCCCTGCACTTCTCCCACCATACTTTGTCAGTCTCTCTCTCCATCTGTCGTTATTTCCGTGGGATAGTACAATAGACCTCTGGTCGCAATGCTTGGCTTCTCTGCCACCCACATTCACTACATAACATAACATAACATAATATAACATAACATCATTCATTTTTTTCAGAAAACGAAAATTTTTTATTCAGTTCATATTATAAATAAAATAAATCTAGGGATTTCGTTTTTATTTTTTTCTCGACTTTAAAACAATACAAATTTTAAGAATTTAAAAGAAATTAGGATTTACGTAGAAGTCCGAACTTCTTGTTTTTCATTGTTAAGTTTGGGAACAAACTTTTGTTGCTTCGAGAACATTCCACAAACCTTTTAAAGAAGTAGTTCCCGTGGTCTTCTTATCAGATTTTGTCTCTTCTAGTAGAAGCTATTTTTTTTCGTTTTTCCTTGTAAATTGTGACTTGCATTCATCCATTTGCAGCAGGAGTAGGCTAATGCACAGGGCAAAGCAACTGACACTCAATTTACAAATTAACACGTGTTTCAAACGACGACAGCGACACTCCGTTCTGCGGACAGTCAAGAAACGAATTAGCATTCATGTCTTCCCCCAGCCACAGCGGAGTCGCTTGTTCGACAATTCTTGTTCGGTTGTAACGAGCGAATTTTTTTTGTTCTCGCGCATTGAAAAAAATGGAATTATTTATTCCATTTATTATTTGATAACTTACCTAAAATTTAAGGTAAAATCCATTTTCTTACCTGAATCTTCGTTATATAAAATCATGTACTTAAATATATTTTTTTTTTGTTTGAATTCTATTTTCAATACATGATGGAGACAGTGACCCCTCAATAACTAAAAGTAAGAAAATAAAAAACAAGAATCAAATGTGGAATTCAAATCCTTGGGTATCACTCAGGCATTCTTATTTGAACTAATTTATTTTCCTAATCAAATTTATTTACTTTTGTAAAATCCTTTTGTAACATTATGTTGTTGCAATTTTAATATTGGTACACTACAACCTCGGTTATCCGGACTAACTGGGACCAAAGGCAATCCGGAAAATCGGAAATCGAATAATCCGGGTAATATGGGTAATAAGGAAAACAAATCCTTAAACTTACCGTTTATTACGATAAAAAAAACTATGTTTTGTAGCTTCAACGCCCTGTGACACTCTAGTAAAGCTTTCTTAAACTCGAAAAAAAGCATTTTATTACCATAATTTATTGTACAATCTATGCAGGAACTGTATTTTTAATCAAAATAAAAAGCGAATGTTTGGCATACTTATAGTTATGATCTTGTTATCATAGTTAAAATTATTATCTACGTGAACATTAAATAAATAAAAAAAAACTCTACAAATCTGATCCGGATTATCCGGAGATCCGGATCAACGAGGGCCGGATAAACGAGGTTGTAGTGTATTTAAATTCACAGTATTTATCAAAAAGCAAGAAACTGGCAAAGTTTCTTATAGACAAGTAATATTTACATATCTGGAATTGCCAATTATTAGAGAACTCGTCAAACCATTCAGTTTATATGTATTCGGGTGTGTGTATGTTTGTCTTCCTAATAACTTTTGAACCACTGAATAGATCTTCTTGAAACTTGGTATACATAAACTATTGGAGATCTATATTTTAGATATGGAATCGGAAAAGAGGGCCACGTGGACCGTTATCGAGAATTATGTATCAAAGCAGATATATATTCCTATTTAGCTCAGGTACATTTAGTGTGGATACGTACATCTATTTAGGTTTACAGAAGGATATATCAAATACCAGTAGTAATTAGTTACTACTAATGCACACTTAATGCACAGTTAATGCTTTGCCTACGCCAACTGCCTACGCTAAGATTTGGATTCGTATCCAAAGTTGAGTTGGATGTTTATCGTTTCTTCTTTCTGTGTTTGTTCTTTCTTGGGCCAAATATTCAGTAGAAAACGTATTTTTCACATTGTCTGTGAATCTCTAAAAATATTTTGCATATGCTTCTAATAGATGCACATGTACATTAAAAAAAAAAAAAAAAAAAAAAACCTATCACTCTTTTTTTTCAATATTTAGTTACAAGTCAAAAATCAGTATTTTTTATTTGTATTGTTTGCTTACATTCTGGTAAATCAAAAACCGTTTATCTTAAAAAACTGAAATTGCTAATGATAGGTTTATCTTATTAGAAGTTAACGAAGCATAGATTTCAACTAAATATAATTTCATCGGTAATTTTTGTAAAAATCCTTAATCTAAATTTCATTCTAGTTATAAAAAGAGGATTATTAAATCTAAAAGATATTTAATAACTTTAAAAAATAAATCTTATTTTTTAAAGATCATCAAAAAAAAAAAGATATATTTGAAACAGTAAAGGCTGGGCTTAGATATCCTCTACTACTATTTATAATGGCCTTTAGTAGTTATTTGATTCTGTGAACAGCTGTTGTTACTGCAATTTTTTTTTTAAACTTGGCGAAAGAAACAAAGATTTTCCTTTTTTTTTTCTTTGTCGATTCGACCGAAAATTAACCAAATAAATTAAAACGCAAAGCGAAAAAAAAATTAATGAGTTTTTGGAACTTAATGAAAGCGTTTGATAGAGTGACGCATTTTGCTTCGGTCATTCTTTTTCGCTTTCAATAAATTCTTAGCGACGTAAATGAGGAAAGTAAAGAGATGGAAAGCGCGAGGCTTGCGCCGCTTGACCCCGAGGACATGTTGCTTGTTACCGCATTCTTATATGGATTCCGGACGTGGCCGTAATTAAAAACCTAGAACGACTTGTATCGACCGGGCCAGTTTCTCGATGCGGTTCGCCCATCATCGACCATTTGCGCAGGGGCAACCGATCAAATCTCGGCGGAAACAAGGCTCTTGCAGGCGGGTCGATGGCTCTCTGCGGTCGGACTTTTCCGAGGGGATTTGTGAGGAAGGAGGCAGGGAAAAAGATCCAATTTGCCCCATCGATCGCGACCGGGGTTCCAGATAAGACGGGAAAGGGGTTGCCAGAGAGGGCGTGCAAGCGACGTAATCATGTTTATTTGCAAGAAGAGGGCGTACAATATGGACGTTGTTTTCCCACCCATTTTTCGCAGGAGGAATTAGTCAAACTAACAATTTGCATTGTATGACTTAAACAAGAGATTTAATAGTTAAGCATCTGAAAGGGTTTTAACAGACTTAAGAAAAAGTAAAGCTGAAATGAAACCAGAAGTGCTGGAAAGAACTTAAAAATTATTTTCCTTAAAATACTATTTTTGTTTTTAAATATTTTTTTTTTTTACAGTCTTTCTCACGAACGACACAAAAGAAAATAAGTTTATTTTCAAATTTTAGTACAACATCTGTTGAATATAAACTGGACATCTTTTTCCATTTTTTCTGAAGAAAAAATTAATGAAATCGGCAATTCGCATTTAAATTGTCGTAAACCGATTAATTTATTAATCCTATCAAACCACGCGCAAGTTAAAGGATTAAGGATTAATTTTCATTGTTTAAGATAGAAATCCATTTTGTTTAGTTGGTGCTTTTCTAAGGGAATTTTAGTCGTCTTGCTGTAATTCCTCGATATGGATGTATTTGGAAAAGATTTCAAATGTACAGTTAGATCGTCTCTACTCCTCCAATATTACATACCAAGTTTCAGGAAGATCCGTCCAGAGGTTCCAAAGTTGTTGCAAAAGGGGTTGGGGGAACGCAGAAACATTGACTGATTTGATAGTCTCCCTTTGCTTTGGAAAGTAGACTAAAAATGAAGAAGCAATAAAGAAAAAAAACATTTGTTTGAAATGACTTCGGTGTATTTACATTGTTAACTGCGGCTTAGGTTAACGTAATGATCAAAAAATGATCGAATAAAAGGTTTAGGTTAACGCAATGATCAAAAAATAATCGAGTAAAAGGTTTAGGTTAACGTAATGATCAAAATTCGAGTAAAA